>CM039667.1:20022394-20082394 GCA_022405105.1 Aristolochia contorta
GAGATAAATATTCAACTAGAGAGAAATGGGTGCTCAAGCTGAGAGAGAGAGAGAGAGACAGAGAGAGAGAATGTTTGAAACACCAATAAATAATCACCTTAACAACAATCCGAAACAGAATTTGGGAGTAAACCTAGGGTGGTAAATTTTTAACTAGAGAGAAATGGTAGCTCAAACTGAGAGAAAGAGAGAGAAAGAGAGAGAGAGAGAAAGAGAGAGAGAGAGAGAGAGAGAGAGAGTGAGAATGTTTGAAACAACAAAAAATAATCAGCTTTACAAATTTCCGAAACAGAATTTGGGAGTTAACCAAGGGAGATAAATATTCAACTTGAGAGAAATGGGAGCTCAAACTGAGAGAGAGAGAGAGAGAGAGAGAGAGAGAGACAGAGGGAGAGAGAGAGAGAGGGAGAGAGTGGGAGAGAGAGAGAGAGAGAGGAGAGGAAGAGAGAGCGAGAGCGAGAGAGAGAGAGATAGAGAGACAGAGAGAGAGAGAGAGAGAGAGAGAGAGAGAGAGAGAGAGAGAGAGAGAGAGAGAGAGAGAGAGAGAGAGAGAGAGAGAGAGTGATCAGAGAGAGAGAGATAAGAGAGATAGTGGGAGAGAATTAAATTCTGAAACAGAAAATGGGAGAAAACTGAGGGAGATAAATATTTACCTAGATGGAAATCTGAGTGAAAGAGAGAGAGAGAGAGATAGAGGGAGGGAGAGAGGGAGAGAGAGAGAGAGAGAGAGAGAGAGGGAGGGAGGGAGGGAGACAGAGGAGAGAGTGAGAGAGAGAGAGAGAGAGAATGTTTGAAACACCAAAAATTAATCTCCTTAACAAAAATCTGAAACAGAATTTGTGAGTAAACCTAAGGAGATAAATATTCAACTAGAGAGAAATGGGAGCTCAAACTGAGAGAGAGAGAGAGAGAGAGAGAGAGAGAGAGAGAGAGAGAGAGAGAGAGAGAGAGAGAGAGAGAGAGAGAGAGAGAGAGAGAGAGAGAGAGAGAGAGAGAGAGAGAGAGAGAGAGAGAGAGAGAGAGAGAGAGATCAGAGAGAGAGATCAGAGAGAGAGAGAGTGATCAGAGAGAGAGAGAGAGAGAGAGAGAGAGAGAGAGAGAGATAAGAGAGATAGAGGAGAGATCTGCAACAGAATATGGGAGAAAACCGAGGGAGATAAATATTTACCTAGATAGAAATCAGAGTGAAAGAGAGAGAGATAGAGGGAGGGAGAGAGGGAGGTAGAGAAAGAGTGAGAGAGAGAGAGAGGGCGGGAGAGAGGGAGGGAGAGTGAGAGAGAGTGAGTGAGAGAGAAAGAGAATGTTTGAAACACCAAAAATTAATCTCCTTAACAAAAATCTGAAACAGAATTTGGGAGTAAACCTAGGGAGATAAATATTCAACTAGAGAGAAATGGAAGCAAAAACTGAGAGAGAGAGAGAGAGCGAGAGAGAGAGAGAGAGAGAGAGAGAGAGAGAAAGAGACAGAGAGATCAGAGAGAGATAGAGAGATCAGAGAGAGAGAGAGAGAGAGAGAGAGAGACAGATAAGAGAGAGAGAGAGAGAGAGAGAGAGAGAGAGAGAGAGAGAGAGAGAAAGATAAGAGAGAGAGGGAGTGGGAGAGAGAGAGAGAGATAATAGAGATAGAGGGCGAGAATTAAATTCTGAAACAGAAACTGGAAGAAAACCGAGGGAGATAAATATCTACCAAGATCGAAATTATAGTGAAAGAGAGAGAGAGAGAGATAGAGGGAGAGAATTAAATTCTGAAACCGAATTTGGGAGAAAACTGAGGGAGATAAATATTTACCTAGAGAGATATCTGAGTGAAAGAGAGAGAGATAGAGGGCTGGAGAGAGGGAGGTAGAGAGAGAGTGAGAGAGAGAGAGAGGGAGGGAGAGAGGGAGGGAGAGAGAGAGGGAGTGAGTGACAGAGAGAGAGAATGTTTGAAACACCAAAAATTTATCTCCTTAACAAAAATCAGAAACTGAATTTGGGAGTAAACCTAGGGAGATAAATATTCAACTAGAGAGAAATGGAAGCTCAAACTGAGAGAGAGAGAGATAGGGAAAGATAAGAGAGATAGAGGGAGAGAATTAAATTCTGAAACCGAATTTGGGAGAAAACTGAGGGAGATAAATTTTTACCTTGAGAGAAATCAGAGAGAAAGAAAAGAGAGAGAGAGAGAGAGAGAGAGAGAGAGAGAGAGAGAGAGAGAGAGAGAGAGAGAATGTTTGAAACACCGAAAAATAATCACGTTAACAAAAATCTGAAACAGAATTTGGGAGTAAACCTAGGTAGATAAATATTTACCTAGAGAGAAATCTGAGAGAAATCAGAGAGAGAGAGTTAGAGAGAGAGAATTAAAGTTTGAAACACCAAAAAATTAGAGAGAAAACCAAGAGAGAGAGAGAGAGAGAGAGAGAGAGAGAGAGAGAGAGAGAGAGAGAGAGAGAGAGAGAGAGAGAGAGAGAGAGAGAGAGAGAGAGAAAGGAGGGAGAGAGAGATAGAGAAATATAAAAAATAATTTGAGAGTCTTCCTCATGCTGTCGTTACAGCTAAGCATGATACATCATAAATGCTACCTTCCAAAATTTAAACCATTGTCCTCTTTATCGTCTTGGATCCAATAGAAATAATTGGTCCAAGCTTTTAAGGTCATGTACATTATGAAGTGATTGTATGACTAATAACAGAGTTATCACTCTCTAATTTATGAGCAAGGTGTCAACCTCACCTAATTATTCGTTCCACCGAATCACCACACCTTCATTCATAGAGATACTCAGGATAAATAAACAAAAAGAGACCACACTTCAGACTTGATACTCTAGAGATTTGAAACAAAACAAATAGCACCTGAACACAAATCCTTCCTCCCATCACGTGAACCCAAATTCTAATTCTCATAAATATTGAAATTTATACAACAGTGAGTAACAAACGACATTTCCCATCTTTTTCATAGGGTACAGAAGACAAAAATAAAAGTTTTTTTGTTAAGACTCAAATCAAATATCTGGTATGTCTCTCTTTTCAGCCTTCTCCACAGTGACCTATATTGCATGAAAGATAAGACTCAAATCAAATAAATGAAAGATACTCTCTAATTAACGAAAATACAGAAGCTTACAGGAATTCTATCAGGGTTCTTCTCTCTAATGCGACATGCTTCTGCCTGTCTTCTTTCTGATTTCAGACACGGAATTTTCTGTCACAAAAAAAAATCCACTGTTTTGAGGACCGAAAGCAAAAACGAAATATATAGAACCTCGTCCAAATTAATTACCTGCGGCGAAGGGGAAGAACCATCCATCAACAACGAGGAAATCGGAGGGGTTCAACGTTGGGAGGGAGGCTGGAACATTGAGCACGCAACCGGAAATCGCCCCAAGAGGCTTCGAAAGAACTGGATTTCTGAACCTAAGCGCGTCGTCGAAGATTGGTCTTCGGATGGAGGAGTACGTGCGACGCCGAGAAGAGGAAAACGAAAAACTTTCAAGCAGAACGCCGAGGGAACACTGGAGTACGGTTTCGCGCGCTGGTTTCTTCGACGATTTTCGATGAGTTTCGTCTAAGGAAAGCCAGGGCAGGAGAAGACAAAACGGCGATTACGTGCAGGACGTACGATTGTGTCACGCGCTCACGTTATGTGAGTCAACCACGCTCGCGTTACGTGCGTCAACCGCACTTGCGTTACGTGCGTCAACCGCGCTCGCGTTACGCGTGCTCGTGTCATGCGCGCTCGCGTCATGCTCGTCTCGGACGCGAGCGCTTGCATCATGCTCGTGTAACGCACGTCCTGCGCGCTCGTGTTACGCACGTGACGCGCGCTCGCATCATGTGCGTAACGGTGCACGGGAACTTCGGTCCTAATTCAAATTTGGATCAAATATTACATATGAGCCAATAGGGCGCGTATGAACCTGATCAAAATCAAGGCCAACGGTCGGATTTCCTTCCGCCGGCGGTTGAGTTGGACGAAAATCAGCCGATGAGTCAAACACGATAGTCAGCGGAAAGGTCTTCCACCGACGGAAAATTTTCCTCCTGTCGGCGGAGTATACTTTTCTTGTAGTGAGCTGTGTGACACCAAAATGAAGCTTCCAACCGAATATCGATTGTAGTAAAGCAAAATAGCATCATAGTGAAACCCTATTTCCTAATTCTTAATTTGGACATACCTTTATTTACAGTCAAATGATGAATATATGTTGATGTTGCTTGACGGAAACGGCTTTTGAGGTTTAAACATTGAGTACAGAACTTAGACTAACCCACGGAAATGGGTATCGAGTACTATGAGTAAGAAATTACAAGTTCATCAAACGCATGAATGCTAGCTTTTTCTTTTTTTGACTCCACGAGGAAGCTGAACAGAACATCAAATTGCCAGTAGTAAAAATATGTCATTGACCTATACGAAATTGTTCGTGTTACTGAGATGAACAGGGTGATTTAAAATAAAAAACTAATTCATGGAGACTTATTAATGTACATTTGTTGATTGTTGTGATTACTTCATAAAATTAAGCTTTAGCTGATTAATTGGTGGGAGAAATATGATATGTTCATTTACCTAATATTGTTAAATATTTACAATGCAGTATGGCCTCTATGACTTCAAATGTGATTTTGTGGATCTTAAGATTTAAAAGCTATTAACGGGATGGTTAAGAAACTAATGAGAAAATATTTTAGCTACTTCTCATTTAGTCTGTTCAATTCAAATTTGAGAGAGTGGTGATATAAGTACTGATATAGGTAAACCTAAACCCTAGATTTTCTCTTATTTAGAGTACCAACTATGTAGCCACGTCACGATGTATAACCTCAAAGTAAAATCACAAAGTACTGATATTTTTTTTTTATTTTCATAACTATGCTTCTGATTGCACAGCACTCCACCTTTTTGAAAAATGCTATTTTGGATTGCACATCACTCCACCTTTTTTAAAAATGCTATTTTGGATTGCACAGCCCTCCACCTTTTTGAAAAATACTGTTTTGGATTACACAACACTGTAATATTTTGCACTTAATGACCCACATAGGCTCCTTGCCACCCCTTAACATTAATCAATGAAATCATCAAACAAGTTCCACACAAAAAAAAAAAAAAAAAGACTAGCTTGTCTTGTGCACAGCGCCAAGCAAGAATGGGGTTTAATTGACTGGCAAGACGATTCCAACTGACAAGCGTTTTAGCCGACAGTTCCAGCGGTTAGCTATATGTTTTTGGTGACGGTTGCAATCATCAGCTATACATTTCGGCCGATGGTTTGAACCGTTGAACAATAATGTTTAGCCGATGGCGATGGGTAAAAGCCGAGGGTTTGAGACCGTCGGCTATTCCTCTGTAAGTACTAGTGTCTATTTCTTTGTTGTGGAGAAAGATACATTTGTTCTCAGCTCAATAACTGAACCTGATTTCAGAGAAAGGCCAGAATCATATCAGGCACCAAGGGGCAAACTCAGCAACGAATAATTATATACAGATCTAACACCTTCGTGATTAGCTTGTTATAACGCATGATATCTCTGTTATTTAGATGAAACGCGGATCAATATCATAATGTACAATTGGCAATCGTTTTCTTGCTCTATCAGTTGTACTGAGAGTACTGATTTGTTTCGAATTAAGAATTGTAGCTGATCGACTCGTAGTGGAGATTGTAGAGGCTGGAGGCGCAAATTTTTGCGACCTCATGACGCATCGTAGCTGGACCACAGACCAGGACTCCTGTGCTGGATCCTTCATAGTCGAGTAGAATCTCTGTATATATAAATGCAAAAGACCAAGAGATATTATAATGTAATCATGTTTGATTATGAGTGTCTAAAATAAATTAAATTAATATCCATCGGAGGGTCGAGGAGAAACTTACTTCTAAGGTTTGGTCTTGCACCATAGTGAACCTTAGTGTTGTGGATGATGGACTGTTCAGGGAGGCTTTCCAGTTCTGTGTCATCTGCATATTGGTAGGACCAGGCAACGGCTAGTGAGCTCGTGGGGCTGTTCTCATACTCAACACGGTGGACACTACTTAAAACATGTCCACCTTGTTTTGATGATCTCTTGTTCCAGAGAATGGCAAGGGTGGCGGTTGTGATTATGGAGGCACAGACGAATAGGGCATTGAGAGAAGCCCTTGAACTCCACGAGTAGGCCTTGTTGGTGTTCTTGTCTTTAGGGTATATGTAGAAACGACCAAGAAGGCCCGTTAAGAGGAGAAACATGACGAAGGAGCTTATGATTATGGCTCCAAGCCAGAGCCAAGCGTAGGAACCCAGGGCGGCCGAGAAGGGCTCATCCCACGGGTGTGGTCTGAACTGAATCGTCTTGATCGTGTTACGGTTGTAGAGATCACAAGGGACTGGGCCTTTGTCTCTTGTGACATAAGCTTCAATCCCAATCTGGAGCTGGGAGACTTGTTCCAGTGAGTTTCCATTAAGGGGGAGTATGAGATTGAGAAGGGAGAGGTCGATTGAGTGCTTGAAGGCACAAATTAAAAGGACACGAGGTGTTGCGCAACCAATGTCGGCTTTCCTAAAAATAAGTTCCCGGATGATGGAGATCATAGGTGCAATGCCACTGCCTCCGGCCACCAACACTAGTGTTTTATACCTGCATTCATCACAACAAATGTTATGTTAATTAGTGACTTGATATAGATATACTTCAACATCTTAGATATTAATTGTGTAATTATATTGTATGCAACGGACCTTAGAAAATCAGCTGAAGTGGGTCCATAGGGCCCTTCAATTGAAACCCCCAAACGATCAAGGGGAGAGGGAGAGGCAAGTTTTTCATGTAGCTTTTGTGACCAATTCCCTTCCTTCTTGATGATAACACTAATCCTATCAGGCTCCAAGCTGCTACTGGAGCAGATGGTGAACGGGTGCCATTGCAAGGAAGAAATGGAAGGCACGTTGATGCTAATGAAACTTGTGGAAGAGTACTCTAATGCTGCCATGTTTAAAAGAAAACAGAAATCTTATCCAGTCAGCTGCCGCATTAATTCTTTTGAGTTTTGCAAGGTTTATATGATTTTAGAGTTAAATTAATGAATTTCATCAGTCAATAAATAATTTTCAAACGGAAGCTTACCCAGGCTTTTTGAGAAGTTGAGCTCTACGGCTTCACAGGGCAAGACACGGGCAGAAACAAGTCGGACCTTTTGACGAGATTGTAAGAACCTCAAGCACCGATAGACCAAAAAGAGGTAAACGCCAGGAAGAATCATGCAGAAGAAATAGAATCCAGTGTGCAGCATGTAGAAGAACATAAAAGGAATGTAGAGGTGGTGCGTGTAGAAGAAGAGCTCAAACTTTTTGCGCCTTATTCGAGGATAAACCGTGACCCACAGGGTGAGGCCAAAGAGCATGGCAAGCTCCCCGGGTACATTTGAGACGGAATGCTCATCCCACTTCAGCATCTAAAATTAATACCAAAGCGTAATTATATATTCATATATGTACTTAGTATTGTTAATAATATTGTTTCAACAAATTAATTTATACCTCCACCAGATCCTTTGTGACAGCCCAATAGATGACGAACATTATACTCTGGATAGTGAAGCAGAACAATGCTAAATGCCCTATCCACATATGGTACTTGATGCTCCCTTCCGAAGTAAGCCCCAGAAGCGGAAGAATCGATGACCCTCTTGTGACAGGGAAGAAGAGGATCGCAGAGCAGATGTTCCCTGCAATGGAGAAGTAGAAAGACGTACTACAAAACTTCTTAAGCCACCTGCATGTAGTGAACAAACATGTACATTATCAATTAATTACGCAATTAGGATGAGAAGATCGATATTGATACTGTAGATTAATAATTATTAGCATGATTTATGAAGAATAGTAAATATGTATTGGCACACGCGTGAGTTGTATAGCATAATGTTATAGAAGATAATTAGTTACGTACATTTTATCGTTGATGTGTCTGCTGTTTTGACGATCGTTCATGTTGGTCACGACCGGGGTTATGATGTGCAAATAGATGAAGGTCCAAGCAATAAGTGCAATGAACAAGAAGAAGATGATGATCTCCATGGCAGAAACTACTCCGAGGGGTCCTCTGACTAGTATCGGCTTTCTCAGTTCTGCCATTGGGCCACCTCGTTTGATTCTGTTACATCCATAACCAAAACATTTTATGAGTGGACGACATTACTTACTACGTACTCTAGTGGCTTTATACATAAGATATTTGATATATAATGGAAAAGAATATGGTTGGTTAGTCTTAATTAGTACTTGTCTGAATAGTTGCGGATATTCTTCGTAAGATGAAGATAAACAGAGCCTAACACAGCAATGATGAGAATTGGAACTGTGAAAATCAACAAGAATGTCCCTGCAATATGCCCCGACAAATTAATGAAATATTCGTACTAATATATCAACAGCAAACTGAAAACAGTGAATGTACTAATTTAATGTGTCAAATTTCGTTGAAGAAAATTTAGAAAACAGTGTACGTACTACTACTAGTATACTTGTCTCACCTTGGGTTCCAAACTCCTTTGTATCGGTTTTTATCAACATCGTAGAGAGCCATGTCTTCAACCAGATCCTCAATGGTATGACGATCCAAATCGTCAAATACCCGAGAAAGATCAGCCCTGCCAGAAGCAATATTGCCCTCGGAAACAGCAATTTCCCCATTCAAACTTTGATTGACCAAGCAGTTCCTTCTATCTAGCTTTCTGTCACACCTTTGTGAGAAACAAGACCTTACACCTGTTAATTTATACATGCACAGTAATGCAATTCTTGGGAGCTCAGATTAATGAATTATTATATCAGACCTGGTCCTGGTCCTTGTTTGACTGGATGCGTTAATTCAATGGCTTTTTATAATAGAATTTTCAGATCAATCGCTCAAATAACATTGAGACGCAAGCATTTGACATAATTAACAACTACTTAATCAGAAGTTCCTGATTAAACAACATTGAGACGCAAGCATTAGGCAAATTAACAGCTAATTAACCTGAAGTTCCTGATCATCTGCTTAAACAGCATTGAGACCCAAGCATTTAGCTTAATTAACAGCTAATCAACTTCAAGTTCCTTATCATCTGCTTAAACAACTTTAAGATGCAAGCATTTGACTTTCGATGAGCACCTCATTGCAATGAAACAACCGCCGGCGGAGACAGACTTTTTACAAGTGTTGGTCCATCCATGCATCTTGGTCAATTAATTTACTAGTGTTGATCAGATAAAACATATAAATTATGTTTGCTTATCTGCGATTATTTGTGCTCAGAAGAAGTAATTAAGCTTTTATGGTTCCTTTTGACTCCTAAATTCATGTGACAGCTCTCTCCCACTAGACCACGAAAACTCTGAGGAAGGTGACGTTCCGGTTTTCAAGTGACTTAATTTCAGACTTATTAATTTGATCGTGAAGCTTAAACGTAGATGACTGGTGATATTGTATCTTAGGGAGAAAATTACGAAGTCACTAGCATGGGGACTTGGAAATTGGAACCAGTGTTATGAAATTCACTAAGACTCGTTCCTTCAATTTTCGTATAAAGAAGAGGTCTTCACCAATTTTTCAAATGCCTGCCAAGATTTTTGTAAGAATTTACATACTTTTTTTTGAAGAATCATAATCAAGCTAACTTTAAAATAACGGGTTTGCAACTTTCCATGCATAGCTGACTTGTTATTCGTACGAAGTCAGAGCTTGTACTACAACTTGGCCAGGTTTGGATAAGGATCAAGTGATAGGACCAAGTCCAAGTATGACCAAGTCCGATCTAGTCCGAGGGTCACCCTGACCCAACTCGATCAACCTGAACCGAGTTTTGATGAACCTGTGTTGGGTCCTCATCCAAAATCAGTAAACCCCAACGATACCTGGAACGACTATAGAATTAAAA
The DNA here is from genome assembly GCA_022405105.1 of Aristolochia contorta. Classification (NCBI taxonomy): domain Eukaryota; kingdom Viridiplantae; phylum Streptophyta; class Magnoliopsida; order Piperales; family Aristolochiaceae; genus Aristolochia; species Aristolochia contorta. Next base: position 20,032,285 of record CM039667.1, read on the forward strand.
TGGATTCTCCAATAGTTCTCACTTGAAATATCTTCAATTCTTCCATATACGTACACAGTATCAAGTATGAGCATTATTATTATTTTTTCTGCCCCATATATGAACAATAGATATGCTCTAACTTAATCAACTGATTAGGCTTCTCCATTGTCCAATTGGTAACTTGCAGCTATTTCTCCTTGAACGACTTTCAAATCAGGATTTGGGGAAGCAGTCACATAACCAACTTTATGAAGAAGTCCTGACCATTCATACCATTGTCAATTCAAGGGCCTTTTTTTTTGTTTTTTTTTTTAAACTGTTGTTAGTTCTAACAGTAAAACTGAAGATTTCCTTGCTTCTATCTGATAATATAGTATACAAGCTTCTTTCAACAATTTAAGTGTACGAGTATATGCCCTTCTTGTACCACCACTGGTAAAAACCCTCCATCCACCGGCGGGCAAAAGGCGTCGGCGGAAAAAGAATACCCGTCGGCCGATATTCCGACGACGGGTTGTACAACGTCGTCGGAACGTGCGTCGGCGGACTGCTCTGCCGACGTAGGAACCCGTCGCGCAACAAAACCAACCGTCGCGGGAACGAACATCTCGGCCGACGCCGGGATCCGTCAGCGGATAATATCATCTGACGACAGACCGAAATACATTGGCGGAAAGAAATCCTCCGACGTGTAGAGGTGCGTCGGGGTAAACGATTCTGCCAATGCACTAGGGTGCGTCGGCGGAATCCTTTCCCCTGACAAGTGATAACGCGTCGGCGGAAAGGATTCCCCCGACGCGTGATGCCGCATTGTCGGAATCAATTCCCCCGACGCGTCATTTCGGCTGATGCGTGCTTGTGTGTCGGCGGAATTGTGTGTCGGCGAAATGGGAAAGGATTCTGCCGACGCGTTTCTGTGTGACGGCGGAAGAAACGCGTCGGCGGAAGGGGTAATGGTATCCGCCGACCGGTACTTGTGCGTCGGCGGAATATGTTCCCCTGGCGCCTCTGGGTCTTTGTGTTTCCGTATCTTCCATGGGGATCAGGCCTACCAAATTGCAAGTTAGAACGCAATTTATATAACACATTACAATAAGACCACTATACTACAAATTTTTACTTGAAGAGTGGCTCTCAGGGGATTCGTATTCTGGAAAGAACGATCTAAACTTACACATACACTCAGCTATAATTTGAAAGAGCTAAAATTAGATGACATAACAACAAAAAAAAATGAATCTATTTTTCGTTAGTACCAATGTCTGGCATCTGTGATGACGATGCTAGTGTAGTGGGAGCTAGAGCTAGTGGAGTCAGAATCGGGACTGGTGTTGCCCGGGCTAACCAAGTCGGACTCAGGATTGGTGTTGTTTGGGCTGGCCGAATACACCGAACTTTGACCCTTCTTGGTGACAGTGATGAGGAGTCAATGGGATGCTTCCTACGAGGTATATTTACCCTGCAAATTTAAAGAGGTGGGGTGTCAGCTATTTTCACAAAATAAATAAAATTACTTGTTACGGTCAACGTTACAATAATTGTAATCCATCAAACTTACGCTATGTTACATTCAAGTCTGCAGGATCAATTCTTAATCCTGGACTCAGGTCAGTGCCTACCCACAAAATATCATCGGCTTGGTTAAACTCTGTCACGTCTCCGACCTCTGGGTCTTGTGCCAATAACATGACCTCATCTTCTTCGGCCCTTACATCGACATTAACCAGAGGGATGTGGTATGTATCACGAGGTCTCCAACGACACACAACACTCCAAGATGGATCAATAGGGTCTTTGAATAAAATATATGTTGAGCTTGAGATGGATAGATGAAGGGTTTGTCTTCATATGTGTGCTTTGACGAATTCACTAACGTGTAATCAAGTCCATCAATAATACAACCATTGCCCTTCTCCATATCGAACCAATTGCACTTAAATATGCTAATGGGAGTCCATAGCCCAACATAGACTTCGAGTACCATTTGCAGAACACTGTAAAATATCTCATCTTCCTCCCCCACAGTGGCAATGCCACAATTTTGGGTGGTCTAAATGTCATCAACTTGTTCTGTCTCAAACTTATAACCATTCCCAAAAAAACCTTTGTAAGACTTGGTTTCGCAATTGGGGCCACACACAAGATATTGCAGATCTTATATCTCATCGCCCTCCTGTGGTAAATTTATCACCTACACAATTTAAGGATTAAACACCTTAGGTGTCAACAGAGATGAGACGCTTTAATGGACGAAACATCAAAATTCTGTTTTGGGTGAGAAACTCACTCGTGATCTAAACCACTGTACGAAATGGTTATGTTGCTCTGTCTATATCCGATGATCGGTCCATTGGGGGTGTAGCCTTCTCAAGTACTCTCTATGTTCCCTACAACCAAATGTAGAAGAAATTAATTAAGTTGTGGTATATGGGTTGTTTCTGTATAATATTTAATGAATGGAGTAGAATTACTTACAAGAGGTACGGACGAGCCTCCGGAGTGTTGAATAGTAAAAACCAGTGGAGCTGGTACACGTCATCAGCAGTGAGCATATGAGAACGTGTTGTCCCTAAAGGTCCTGGTTCATACCTTACCAGTCTAGTAAACAGAGAAAGAGAAATATTTAACAAAGGAAAAATCAGAGATAATGGGAGAGAGAGAGGAATTCAAAGAGAGAGAAGTACAGATAAGAAACAGATTTTGATAGAAAGTCAGAGACATAGTTACAGAGAAATCTAAGTGAGAGAGAAAGAGAGAAAGAGAGAAATCAGTAAGAGATAGAGATGAAGTCAGAGGTAAAGAAAGATAAGAGAGATAGAGGGAGGGAGATAATTAAAGAGTGAAACAGAATTTGAGAGAAAACCGAGACTAGAGAGAAATCAGAGAGAGAGAGAGAGAGAGAGAGAGAGAGAGAGAAAGAGAGAAGATAAGAGAGAGAGAAGATAAGAGAGAGAGAAGATAAGAGAGAATTAAAAGTTTGAAACAGAATTTGAGAGTAACCGAGAGAAAGATAGAGAGAGAGAGAGAGAGAGAGAGAGAGAGAGAGAGAGAGAGAGAGAGAGAGAGAGAGAGAGAGAGAGAGAGAGAGAGAGAGAGAGAGAGAGAGAGAGAGAGAGAGAGAGAGAGAGAAGACAAGAGAGAGAATTAAAGGTTAGAAACAGAACATGAGAGTAAACCGAGAGAGAGAGAGAGAGAGAGAGAGAGACAGAGAGAGAGAGAGAGAGAAATCAGAGAGTCAGAGAAAGAGAGAGAAAAGGAGAGAGAGAGAGAGAAAGGAGAGAGAGAGAGAGAGAGAGAGAGAGAGATACATAGATATATAGAGGGAGGGAGAAAGATAGAAAGATTAGAGAGATAGAGGGAGAGAGAAAATTTAAAGTTTGAAACAGAATTTGAGAGTATTCCGAGAGAGAGAAATATTTAACAATGGACAAATCAGAGAATGAAAAAGAGAGAGAAAACCAAGAGTAAGAGAGAGAGAGAGGAATTCAAAGAGAGAGAAAACCAAGTGGGAGAGAAAGAGAGAAAGAGAGAAATCCGAGAGCGATAGAGATGAAGTCAGAGGTAGAGAAAGATAAGAGAGATTGAAGGAGGGAGAGAATTGAAGAGTGAAACAGAATTTGAGAGAAAACCGAGGCTAGAGAGAAATCAGAGAGAGAGAGAGTGAGGGAGATGCAAAATTAAAGTAAAAAACTTAATATGAGAGTAAACCGGAAGAGAGAAAGATTTAACTAAACAGAAATGAGAGAGAGAGAGAAAGAGAGAGAGAGAGAGAGAGAGAGAGAGAGAGAGAGAGAGAGAGAGAGAGAGAGAGAGAGAGAGAGAGAGAGAGAGAGAGAGAGAGAGAGAGAGAGAGAGAGAGAGAGAGAGAGAGAGAGAGAGAGAAGTCAGGGAGAAAAGGAGAGAAAGATAGACTTCTCTGCAAATTACAGAACTAATTTCCATTCAGCCACTATATATTGAGTTAAATGTACAACTAATAGGAATATAATCTTGTAATAAGCTATCAACTATCCATGGAAGAAATTATATTTAAGGTGCACTACGAAAAATGCGGATACAAACAAATAGAAACAGAGCAATTTAATTTGAAAAATATACAAAGTGCAGCAAAAATTCAACAAAGATTTACGACATAAAAAACAGAATGCAGCAGAGTCTACACAAACATGACTGTAGCAAAATGCAGCAAATCAATATAATTTGAAGAAAAAAAAAACACTACAGCAAAAGTGGGGAAAAACGAAAGGAAGAATTAACAATTGGGTCTTTTAACAACAGGAAGTTAAAATGGGTCAGAATGCAGAAAAATAAATTATAGAGAGGGATTAAACAAGGAAAGAATGAACAATTTTTCAGCGGTTCACCAACAAACGAATATATGGACGACGACACGACGCTGTAAACAACACCAAACAATGTAGGAGGGCTGTCGGTTCAGACAACCAACTTAAGCACTATCGATTGAACACAAATTAGAGAGTGGGAATGCAAAGATAGAGGGAAACGAAAAACGAAGTCTTTAGAACTAAAACCCTTACCTTGAAGTTTTGGGATGCTTTCCGTTGAACTCGCGTGACTGGCCTGCGCCAGAATTCTTTGTCGATTAGGAGAAGGAAACAGATTTGGAGATGGAATGAGGTTATGGCGGAGAAGGAAAGAGGTAAATCCCGCAGAGGAAACAAGCGGTTTCGCGCGGAGGAGAAAATGTTGTCGGGGAACGCCAGAAGCCTTTCATGCGCTGGAACTCCTTGACGAATGCCTCGGAGGAATTTCCAGGGCGGGAGAGGGAAAGAAGATGGTGCACGCCCACTACGCGCGTTACGTGCGCTCGCATTTTGCGCGTAAGGGTGCATGGGAACTTACTTCCCAATTCAAATCGGGACCTAATAATTTCAAATGGGCCATAATGGCCCATATGAATCTGATCGAAATCCGGCCCATCTGCCGGATTTTATTCCGCCGGCGGTTAGGTCGGATTCAGCGATATTCCGTCGACGAGTCATGAAAGACCGTGTTTATAAACTTGTGTTTACTGAAGGATTGCCATTATCAACTAGCACAGTGTTGAAAGGGCAAAAGGTACTCATGTCGTACTGCAACAAGAGTTAGACTCAAGCAAAATAATCAAAGAAAATAAGAATTTACAAAAATAAGTATAGTATTGAAAGGGAAAATGGTTCTCAGGTCATACAGAAACATAGAAAGACTCAATTAAATTATATTTATAAAAAAATAAAGAATTTATGTATTATAATAAGTACTATTTTATTAAAAGTTTACAGGACAATCTACTGCCAACGAATAAAATATATATTATTCTGAGGGCTGAAAAAAACACGTAGATCTTTGATTATGGAGAGGGTAACAATATGCATTTAGAGTGTATGGCATCCTAATGAGAAAATGATAAGATGGATAAGCAGATGTACGAGGAAAAAAAAACTGAAGAGAGAAATAATCATTGAATTGTCTTAGGCAACTCAGCAATGTCTCCTTTAAACTTGTGGAATACTTCTAGCAAATGACAGCTTAAAATAACTTCACTATGCTAAACCACTTGTACCTTATAAGGAACATACTTACCATGCCATGCGACCACATTGAATGGTGAGAAATCTTGCTTTGCAGTAAATTCGCCACCAAATTTTTGCACAATTGTGTAGGTTGGAGACTGTTCAAAATTGAGGCTTTCAGTCTTTTCAGAAAGGGAGAGAAGAGTCTGAAATAGCAAACACAAAATTGTGCAAATTGACCTTCTATACTGAGAATATATCCAGAGCAAATTTTGCAATTTGATGCAGTCTTCACCAGCACTGGACATTTCTCCATATAATCAGATCTCGATTGTGAAACTCTTAAGAAAATTTTAAGTGAGAATAAAAGACCCATTTCCTTTCTGAGGAATTATGAAAAAGTCACCATCAGAATTGCAAAATGCACAATTTTCCATTGACTTGTCAACATTGTACTTAGACAAGGATCCACCAAGAGATTAACAAACTTAAAACCTAAGAAACAATAAGTTTCAATAGTAAATTCAAAGTCATTAATGCAAATAGACCATAAGATAAGCATTGCACTCGTTCAACTCGAGACAAAATAAAAAGATGCATGGCTTAAAAAGCAAACATCGTGTTCAGATATATATATATATATATATATATATATATATATATATATATATATATATATATATATATATATATATATATATATGTGTGTGTGTGTGTGTGTGTGTGTGTGTGTGTGTGTGTGTGTGTGTATCAGAAGCAATTAAAACGTTCCATAACCGCGAAATACAACTCACATGTGTAAAGCAAAACCATGTCGAAGGAAAGAACTTCCAGCTCCACAAATTATAGCCCATCAACAAAATCAGTTGGACGCTCAGGGATCTCCATCGGCTTCCAGCATAATTGAGTCAGAGTAGCACTACTAGTAGCTTGGTTGAATTCACTGACAAGGTGCCTCCTTGATTCTCGAGGCTTGAATGGTTCATGAGTAACAGATGGTTTAATACAATAAAACCAACTGCAAAATTTGATAATGAATAAAGGTTAGAGGCAAATAACATATAACAAGCAACAATGAGGCGAAAATGCTGACCCTGAAATCTGCTCGACGTTCAGACCGTATGGACAGACCAGCGGGTTTTTCTGGCACTGAAGCAGAGCTCTTCATAAGGCTTCGGACGAGAAATGGTTCCCAAAGCCCGATTCATATCGCAGATTAACGGGAAAATCAGAACCTGAAATTTGGGATCTCATGCTCTCCTCCATTTCAATTTTTTTCTTCACGAATTGCTTAAACATATGATAACAACCAGCGTTGATTAGAAATTATAATTCAATTGTTTGGAAGTGAAACCAGCAAAACGAGAAGAGAAAGAAGATATTGTTGAGTTGAAGAACATCAAGTGTCTAGTGTTATCAAGTTCTCTCGAACTCCCTCAAGACAAGTAGGATAGTTTGGTCAGGAAATCCACACACAGGTAGAAAAATGGGCTTACCCGACGGTCTATGTTAAAACCCGTCGGGTATGAGCAGTATAGACGTCGGTCCTGACTGACTCAGTTCGTCCGGGTCACATAACAGGAAAACCCATCATGTTAATTAATATACACGTTGGGTTTTCTTGACCGTCGTGTGTACTCTTTAACACGACAGACACACCGTCGTGTTTATTTATTTTTAACCCACGACGGTTTATGCCCGTCATTCCTGTTGACTTACCCCTATTTCGATCCGTAAACGATCACCCCGCCCAGTAAAACGTTTTTTACCCTTCGTGACTTAGGTATTTGCTGAAGGCGGATTCCGACGGCAGGAAACCATCAATTCCGAGGACCGGCGAGCCTTCGATTCCGACGGCTGGCGAGCCTTCGATTCCGACGGCTGGCGAGACTTCGATTCCGACGGCCAGCAACGCTTCCATTCTGACGGAAAACGGCGTACCCGGCTTCGCGCAAGCAAAGTATTTTCCTCCTCTCTCCCCTGCGCGAGAAGTGGCTATTCACCTTCTTTGCTGAAGGCAGATTCCGGCGAGAAACCTTCAATTCTGACGGAAAACGGCGGAACCCACTTGTGGAACACCGTTTTGCTCTATAATTTTGACTTCCCTTCGTCCTTCTATCTCGTTGCTGGCCCACAGCCCTGTGAACCGGGCGGGTCAAAAGCCGTAAGGACGAGATATTGGCACTGCAGAAGGAGGTCGAACCAGGGGCTATTGCTGTAGAATTTTGGTAATGCCCTAGAGATTTATAAAATCCTTGGCTTTCATCTATATATAGACTAGATCAGAAGTCAATAAATTCTTAAGTAATGCCCTCCTTGGCTTTTGTCATTCTCCCTTGTATCTTTAGCACAGAAATGGCGAAAAGAATAGAAAAACACCATGAAGACAGCATTTCTATACCGGTGTCGTGTGTAAAGATCAGTGAAAAGAGTGTTTTAGGGGTTATTGTTTTTTGAAGTTTGAACCCTTGGAGGAGGAGAGTTCCCATGTTGGGGAATGATACAACTCAAGGTTTCATATTTTAGTTTTTGCTTAATTTTCATTTATTTCTCGTAGGTTTAGAACAATGTCCCTTCATTGTAGTATGATATACTTATTTTTATATATTTTTATTGATGGAATCTGATTTATAACGCCTATGATGGAGTTGTCGTTTGTAGTTGGAATTCTTTAAGCCTTTGTACTTTCTACTTAATTGTATGTGAGAATTTGTGTTGAACGTTATCATGCATGGGTAGTCAGTCTCATTCATTGTTATAGTTTTATATATCTGAATTGGTATGAGTTCAGTCCGAGAATGGTAAATTAGGGTGGTTGTACTCATAATCTATTAATAAGGAGATTTACTATTTTAGTTGTTTAATTTGATAGATTAGAATAGGGTGGTTATAGGACATTTCCTTGTGTGCGAGACCATCAAGTTCCATATAATATTAGAAGGTTTTGCCCCACTATACAACACGTGGTACTACAATGGGTAACGACCAGGAAATGAACGAGAATACGTCCAGGTGGAGACAGGACAAGGTGAACAAATGAGAATGATGTTAGATGATGCTTTTATGCAAGATGTTGGAGACGACAGTACAAATTTTATAGGTGATATCCCAGAATTGCGTAGATTAGAACAATTACTGGATAAGGCAAAGAAACCACTATATGCTGGGTGTGAGAAATATTCTACATTGTCTTTTATGGTCCACTTATTTCAGTTGAAGTGTTTGAACAAATGGACAAACAAGTCATTCTCAGATGTGATATCACTTATCAAAGATGCTCTTCTTGCAGACAATATTCTCCCACAGAACTGGTATGAGTTAAAGAAATTGATGGCTGACTTGGGGATGGATTATGTGAAAATTCATGCATGTCAAAATGATTGTGTCTTTTTCAGGAATGAATACAAGGATTTGGATAGTTGGCCTAGTTGTGCTTCGTCAAGATGGTCAGATAAAAAGAAATCGGGAGATGGGAAAAATTGCAAGCCAGCTATAGTGCTCCGACATTTTCTTTTGGTACCGAGGTTGCAAAGGATCTTTATGTCAGGGAAAACTGCAGAATTGATGATATGGCATGGAACTACTCCAACAACTGAAGAAGGGAAGTTGATTCACCCAAGAGATTCTGTTGCATGGAAGCACTTCAACTCCGCACACCCGACTTTCAGTTCTGATCCATGAAATGTTCGACTCAGTCTTGCGAGCGACGATTTCAGTACATTTAAAATTGGGATAGGGTCTAGCTGCAGTCGATGGCCGGTAATCGTCACTGTATACAATTGCTGCCTTGGTTGGCAATGAAACAGAGTTATTTCATTATGAGTCTACTAATTGATGGACCCCAATCGCGAGGTAATGATATCGTTGTATACTTGATGGTGTTGTGGGAATCGGGCGTGACGACATATGATGCACATACCGGGTCTTTTTTTCAGATGCGCGTAGTGCTGATGTGGACTATATCAGACTTCCCTGCATATGGGATGTTATAGGGTTGGAGTACTAAGAGGTACAAAGGTTGTCCTTCATGTCATGTGAACACTTGTTCGATGTATCTGCCCAATAGCCGTTAATGTGTGTACATGAGGGATCGAAGATTCCTACCGGAAAATCACCCATGACGAGCAGATAAGAATTCTTTCGATGGGACAGACAAACGTGAAACCTCTCCTCCAAGCATTTCAGGCGTTGATATCTTAAATATATGGGAAGGTCACGACAATGTTGCATTTGGTAAGAGAAAAGGTAAAGGTCATCATTTAAAGGGTGGAAGAAAAAAAACATCTTTTTTTCAACTCCCATACTGGAGCACTTTATTGATTCGTCACAATTTAAATATCATGCATGTCGAGAAGAATGTATGTGAAAGTATATTGAGCACCATTTTACAGAAAGATGACAAGTCAAAGGACAACATAAAGTCCAGGTTAGATCTGCAACAACTAAACATACGTAAACCACTCCACCCAAAGCCTTCACGTAAAGTAGCTGGGAAAGTCATCATTCCTCATGCCTCATACAATATGACCAGGGAAGAGAAGATGAGGTTCCTCAATGTTCTGAGACATTTTAAACTACTTTTTGGTATCTCCTCGAACATTTCCACCCAAGTTCAAGTCCAACAAAAGATAATCGTAGGCTCAAGAGTCATGACTATCATGTTCTTATGCAACAACTCCTCCCATTGGCCTTGAGGAAATCAATTACTAGGCCTGTCTGCGAAGTCATAAATGAGTATTATTCCTTTTTCGGAGAACTATGTTCGAAGGTGCTAGATCAGAACAAAATTGAAAAGTTCGAAGCAACCATCCCCTTCATCTTATGTAAGCTTGAAAGAATTTTTCCTTCGGCTTTTTCGATGCTATGATCCACCTGACACTTCATTTACCCACTGAGGCAAGATTAGCAAGTCCGGTGCAGTATAGGTGGATGTACCCAATCGAGCGATATTTGTTGACGTTGAAGAATTATGTATGTAATAAGAACCAGCCAGAGGGATCTATTGCTGAAGGGTATTTAATGGAGGAAGCAACTACTTTTTGTGCTTGGTACGTTGAGGGAATTGAGACAAAGTTGACGAGACTAGTATGATACGGTGAAGGTCCTTTGGGGGCGGGTCACTCTTATTTCCTTAGTAGTGAGGAGGCGTATCGGATCCATCGGTTTGTACTGTTTAACAGTCCACAAACTCAGCAGTACATACTGTATGTATTAAACCATCTTTTAAGAAGGCGCACTACGATGGAAAGTCTAAAGAAGAACTTCAAGTAAATCCAATTTCCACTATTAGTCAAGAAGCATGGGATAAACTTGTTGCTTATTGGAATGATGAAAAGATGGTGGAGATGTCCAAACGGAACAAGGTCAATAGGACATGAATGAGATCGACCTCTTGTGGCAAAGTCCCTAAGTCGTTTTCATGAGGAGGAGGTAAGCCTGTAATTGTCACATTTGTTTTTGTTTATGTGCATATCTGATTGAATTTTACAAGTGTTCTGACTGATATTGGTTTTCAATTCAGCAAGCCAAAAAGAAGGATGAATTCAATTACGTGGAATCTTACCTCCTAGCTCATAAGAGGAAAGACGGAACCTATCCAAATGAAAAAACAGCAGCAATATGCGTAAGTGATCGTAATTATTCATTTGACTAATAATATTGGGTTTTTCTTATACTAAGATATGTTTCTTTGCAGACCCAGGTAGAGACGGTTGCAATTGAACAAGAAGTACACCGGTCAAAGGATCCGGCAGAAGTGATACCTGTGTTGGACAAGGTGTTTAGGGGACACCACGGTGGCTACGAGCGAGGGTTTGGGCCTGGTGCACCCCCGCGGAGAGGTACGTCTGCGTCTACTGCTATGAACACCATTGAGATTGCCACACTCAGAGCAGAGTTGGAAGTAGAAAAGAGAGATAAGGAGACCCTGAGAGAAACTTTGCAGAGTGAAAAGGAAGACAAAGATAAAATGAAATAAGAGACAGAAACAATGAAGCAACAAATGATGGCTATAATGCAATTGCAAAGATCGCAAGAGCCAAGTCCAGGTTTGAGATCCGTCACAAATTAAACTTCAGTTGCATTAAATTTATGACTCTTCTTACTAATTTACATGATGATGCTATTTTAGCTGGTTCATCTGCTCAACACCGTCAGGCTAGCAAAAACAGGACCTGTTAGTAGAAGAGTAGGTGTCAAATCTTTTCTTCGCCCTGAATTATAAATCTTAAAGATATCCTGTCTGTTTCGTTTACTTGTTATCAATTCAAACCTTTCCTGTGGATTACTCTCATCTTGTTTTCCTTCTCTGTTATTTAGATGTTTGATATGGTAATCACAAGAAAAACTTACTACAACTTGACATTTTCACAGTCTGCCGTTTCTTGGCATAAGGTTGATTTTACAGTTCAATTTTCTGTAATTGCTTCAACCTAATTTGGTGTACCTTAAATATGTAGTGGATTAAAAGAAGCAACTAGGAATGTAAGATTATAAGGGTGATATCCCTTTTCTTCATCCCATTATTCTTCATCTTTGTTGTCATCAATATTGTTATTATCTTCATCTTCTTTCGAGAGGTTGATGGTTTTGGGGATATGAGAAGGATATCTGCAAGCGTGTTCTGAGAATACCAATTTAAACTCCATCTTAATTTAGAATTTGACAAGGTGGTTGTTGATGCAAAACAAAGTTTTTACTTCATACTTTTGGTTTTAAATGCAGGAAGATTGCTTATATATTAACATTTAGGTCATTAATGCTGCAGGTATTTCTCTATGGGATAGCATGGGCCTTCTGGGTATTCCCTCTGACAGTAGAACCTTTCTCACTTCAATCCTTTTGGGTTGTACTACTACCATATCGTTTCTTGAGGCTGAATTTGATTTCATTTTGTTTTCTACTCTATCCATTTTGTCTCTGATTATGTTGTTGCCATTTTGGGTTTTTCTGTGTCATTTCACTTGTACATGTACATTATACATATTTGTAAATGCGCTGTCTGTTGATATCAGGTTGATTGTCTCTTAAATGAGCAAAACCAAAACAAATATAAATATAAAAAAAAATCAAAAAAACTATTACTGAAGGTCCAATAACCGTCGGGTATAAAAAGAGAAATAAGAAGACGGAAATATCACCGTCGGCCACAAACAAAAAATCAAAGCCGACGGTACATACCCGTCGGGCCATGTCCACAAAGCTCAAGATGACAGCCGACGGTACATAACCGTTGGACTAAATTCATAAACAATAGTAAAGGGACGACGGATATACGGTGTCGCCTTAAAATCCAAACTCGACGACAAACGATGGTTGTAACCGTCGGCCTAAATGCAAACTTATTCCCGACGGAACAGAATTGTCGGGTATTAAAAAAAGCATAAAATAAAGCCGACGGTACATACCCTTCGGAGCAACTCAAAAAACCTCAAGAAGAGAGCCGACGGTGTATAACCATTAGGCAATATTCTATCCCGAAGAATAGGGACGACGGATATACGCTGTCGCCCTAAAATTGAAGAATAGGGACGACTAACGACAATACTGCACCATCGGGTATAAAAATAGAGTGTAGACGATGGTTACATAACCGTCGGCCAACTCAACATGGCACTTGATTCAAGCCAACGGTGCGTAACCGTCGAGCAAATTGTTTTTTCTGTTGAGTTGGGACGACGGATATATGCTGTCGCCATAAAATCCAAACTCGACGACAAACAGCCGTAGAGATGAAAACGTCGGGCTTTGCTTCCGCCGACGGGAATAGTCTGACGGGACTATCGCTTTGGGCTGACGGGTTTATCCCGTCGGCCGAATGAATTTATCTCGTCGACGTTAACCCGTTGCGCTCATCTAGTTTCGGATTCGTACTAAATTTCTTACGACAGGTGACCCGTCGGGTATTATCTTTATTTCGACCGCCGTGATAGGATTTTGTTAGCACCGACGGTCATTTGCCGTCGTCATGAAAGTTTTAGGCCCGATGGTTGTGTACCGTCCTGCAAACATTTGCCCGACCCAGTAATGACCCGACGGTCTTGTCACGTCGGGAACGTCTAACCCGATGGTTTGGGCCGTTAAGCCCATGGTGTTTCACCACCGGGCAAACCCTATTTTCTACCTGTGACACTCTGTGATCCCCCTACAAACTCCACATGAGGGACGTGAACCTAACTTTGTTTATAATACTAAAAATAAATTTTTTTAAATAATTAATTTTTTAACTCAAACTTTTTTCTGTCTAGACTGATAAATAATAATGTAACTATATATTAAAAAAACTTTATTAAATATAAAATCCCAAACATGCTTACTGAGAGTGTGACGTAATCTGATGTTTATAACAAAACGAGAGGCTAAAATATCTAAATTTAATAATTATAATAAGAGCAAAAGGAGGTTAATCTGAGCTAAGTTGGTTATATTCATATTATTAATAATGTTAATATCTCACTTTCCTATTTAAATGAATAAATTTTAAAAAAATTAAGTGACATTGAAGTGGAAAATGAAATTATAAAAAAGTATAACTAATATTTTTGTAGTTATATGCATGCAATTGAATTACTATATAATATAACATTGTTGAAAACCTTTTAAATATTTATTATTGTAATTAATATTGATTTTATTGTCAATCATAAAAATCTCGTATGCATCTCATATAGTGTTGCATATGATAAACACAATTCATTGTATAAAATATTGTTTATTCCTTATTACAAAAGATATTTGGCAAGTATTGGCCACTAGTACTCTCTAAGAAGTGTTTGTGGTCCCTACTCACTAAAATAATCATAATACCAATGAATATTAAATCCATTAATGTTATACATTTAAGTCCAAACCATTACATCACCTTTGAAAAGGCTTGAAGCTTGGTCAAGATTCTACTAAACTTAACTCTTGAGAGTCCCTTTGTAAACACATCAACAACTTGATCACAAGTAGGTACATACCGAACCCTAATGTCGCCTAAGGTGACTTGTCTATGCTGAAATGCAATTCAAGTTGTACATGCTTGACCCTACCATGGCAGATTGGATTAACTGCTATTTATGTTGCAAACAAATGTCACATAAAAAATTCTAAGGATCTTTGTGAAAAATATGTAATTCTTTAAACAACAATAGAAACCATGAAAACTTTGTTGTGGTAATAGGTAATGCCCAATACTAAGATTCAACACTAGACCAGGATACTATAAACTGCTCCAAAGAGGCCCAACATATCAAAGAATGCCCAATAAAAACACAAAAACTGGTAACTGAACTTTTGTTATTTGGGCACCCATCCCAATCAGCATCTGAGAACACTTCGACTGAAAGATCACGAGTACGCCAGATATTAATCCCATATGGTACAATGCCTTTCAAGGATCGTAGGATTCACTTAACAGCTATTCAATGTGTATCAGTGGGTGTTTGTTGTAATTGACAGGCCTAATTAATTACATATAGGATATCATGCCTAGCGAGAGTAAGATATAACAAAGCATCGATAGTTGCTTTATATTCTTTAAAATTTGATGGTAAAATAATCAAAAACTTGGATAATTTATCACAAAGAGCAATTTGTGTAGAGACCGACTTAACCTATAATGGCCAAGGCGTGACAACAAATATATAGTATACTTTGACTTAGAAAGATGAAGACTTTGGTTTATTCTACTCCTTTGCCAAGAAAATAGTGCAACTCACCCAAATCTTTCACCCAAAAGTCTTTGTGTAGATTTTGAATTTTAGAATGTGAATGTAACAATGATATCATCAGCATATACTAAAATATGTAATCTAGAAGTTGCACTTTTCATTTAGGCTAGTAATGAATCAACCCGAGACTTAAAAAACTTGAGATAACCAGCATAAGAAGTGAGGCATTGGTACAAAGAGCGGGGGTTTTTTTCTAAGCCATAGAGTGACTTATGTAGCTGACACACTACCTGTGGTTGTGATTCATCAACAAGATACCCAAGAGAGTAGCATTTAAACTTCTTCGTCCAACGTGCCATTTGAAAAGGTATTTACAACATGTAATTGAGGAATAGACCAATTTCATCTTACTACAAGAGTCAAGAATGTATGAATTTTCAGTAGCTTGACAACTAAACTAGACTTCTCAAAGTAGTCTTCCCTTCTCTTGTTGAAGCCTTTGATCACCAAACGAGCCTTGTAACTTTCATTGGTTCCATCCAGCTTTGTCTTAAATGTAAATACCCATCTGCATCTGATTGCACAACATCCATGTGGTAGAGAATCAAGTGACCTTGTTCTATTAGATAATAATGTGTTAAACTCAGCTTGCATTGCTTGGCGCCATTCCAAGTTCTTCCCTCCTTGACTTAAGCTGGTCAGCTCAATGGAAGAGGGTTTCTTCGGGAGTGGATAATGAAAAAAGTGATATGTTCTGGGTTTGAGTCTTCCATTTATCGTCATCGAATGAGAAGCTAGTGACACATTGGGGCCGTGATTGAGTGGAGGGTGTAATTGTTCGCACAGGTAGGGGTCATGGGAGATAAGAAAGTCTGGGTGTCTCCATTTGAATTTCCATAGAACTCTTCCAAGGGTCTGAGAGGGAAGACCTGGGCTGAACACTCTGTTGGAGTTTGACTAGGTGTTGTTCCAGGAGATACATCGGACTGGTTGGAAAGTGGCTTAAGAGCACTTGGGAAACAAGGTAATAGACTCACAAGTGAATGCGATGTAGTGTTGGTGTCCAATGTTAGAAGAGGCGGGGGCTTGAGAACAAAAAGACAAATTTGTTGAAGACCACGTTACAACTAATGTATACCCGACCTACACGAAAACCAGGACACCGATAGCCCTCATCGTGAGAGTTGTAAAAACAATAAACACACAACTCATGGAGCATTCCTCTAATTTATGAGCCGACTATGGTCTGAGATGAGGACAGCATAAGCAACTAAACACCAAGTACAGAGTAACATGGTGGTAAATGAAAGAAGATCCTCCAATGAGCTCATGGAGGATAGAATAGGAGTAGGTAACTGATTTATTAGAAACACAACAATGAAAAAGGCAGAGTCCTAGTGGAGTTTGGGCATTGAGGCCTATGCAATCAGAGTCATAACCATCTCAACAATGAGTCTATGTTTACACTTGACTAGGCCGTCCTACTATGGAGTGTAAGGGCACACAATTTATGCTGAATTTTATATTGAGAAATATGAGGCCAAGCCCATATGAGTGGAAGTCCACGTGGGAATTGTTCATGATATGTGGATGTTGACCAGATGTTAACTTGACTTTATGAGTGCTAATTGGATACTAAGATGTGGAATTAAGAAGTCTTCTAGAGTTCAAATTGTAAAAGGATATTGAGATTAGGAGTCTTATTATAAATCATATGATGTAATCAAATTAGGCCTATACTTAGAGTTATTTTATGAGTCTGATTCTCCATGTAGTCAATAAATATTAGAGAAGATGTGCATTGTAAACAACACAACTTAATGGATTTAATTCCCATTTTCTTCCCCTTCGTACTTGAGCCATCTTCTTCTATTTTCTCACTTACGTTTGTTGCTGTAATTTTATTATTTTTACATGGCATCAGAAGAGGTTCAAAAAGAAGGAAAAATGTTGCGATATCACTTTTTATTTGAAGAAGTGAATAAACTACAACAACAAAGAGGAATCAAGAAAATAATTTGAGTGAAGCTGAATTTTTCGATCACAACAATTACTTTTCTTCATCCATCTTGTGTCTCGTCAGTTCAAATTTTTGGTGACGTCCTCATATTCATGCTTTTCGATTCATGAAGTTGTTCTTCGTTATTAGTTTTTGTTCTTCATTTGGAAAGGTAGTGTCCTACTTGAACTAGGATTCAAAGTTATTGTATTTTAGATTTGGAGAGGAAGAGGTGTTTGAGTCGAAATGATTTTCATTAGTGAAAAGGAATTTTTTTTGTAGGGGACTGTTCTGTTTTTTTCCATGAAGGAGAGTTTCGTAAATGGTTTTCTGATTTGATCTCTTACATGAAGTGATAAATCTATGCTCATTGAAGTCAGTAATGTCTCGAATTATCAAGCATCATGAAAAATCGAACTTTATTTTTGGTGTGGGAACATTCAGAACTCAAAGAAAGGAAAGGTTTTTTCTTTGGCTTCCATTTTTGTTGAGTTTGGAACCTTGGTTAAGACTTGGTCAAGACTTGTGGATGTTGATTAGATGTGACCTGGCTCTGTGTGTCCTAATTGGATACAAAAAGGTGGAAGTCGAAAGTCTTCTAGAGTTGTTATTGTAATAGGGTATTGAGATTAGGAGTCTTATTATTACTCATATGTTGTAATATATTAGGACTATACTTAGAGTTAGTTTATGAGTCTGATAATTCCTGAAAATCTATAAATGTTAGAGAGGATGTACATTATAAACACTACAACATAATCAATTTACTTTTTATTTTCTTCCTCTTCCTACCTGAGCCATCTTCTTCTATTTTCTCTCTTATTTTTGTTGCTGTAATTCTATAACTTTGCATTCCAAAATCATACAAAATGTTTTAAAATTGCTTGCTAAAAATTCAGCACCACCGTCAGAATGAAAAAAAAATTAACTTTAGTTGAGAATGGTTTTTCGACTAGAATTTGAAACTTAACAAAGCATCAAAAACCTCAAATCTCATTTTGAGTAAATAAAACCACATGTACCGACTATGGTAATCAACAAACAATACAACACTTAAATCTATGAAACGACGTAATAGGGCAGACTATATGTAATGGAGAAGATGCATCTTTGAGACAAAGAAAGGGGAATTGTAGATTTTCTCACTCGACATGCATCACATGAGGAACCTTTAATAATACCTGGAATTTCAATGTCAATAGATTGAAATACATCATGTAAAATTGTGACCTTATGTTCTTAACCTACGATGCCAGAAAATGAACAGAGATGGAAAGAAACAAACTGCTAGGAGACTCATATGCTTGAGAATGTATAGGCCAGTCCTATCCTGCCCCTTGAGCAATAACTTGCTTGCACTATATTTCTGCACACGAAAACCATTGGAATCAAAGGCAACCACAAACTTATGGTCAATAGTTAGTCAAAAGACAAATAATAAATTTTTATGCAATGTTGGTACATAATGAACATCATGAAGGGTTAAAAACTTACTAAGATGGTGAAATCCCACAACAATGATAGGCAAACCTATTCCGTTACCTAAAATAACTTGATCCCAGCCTTTGCACGTGTTCGAATTTTAGTTTAAAATATTGATTTTATAAAATAAAATTTGTAATACTTTTGGTGTGGGGCCCACTTCTAGATACTTTGTCGTTCTGTACAGGGAATCATGGCCAACACGTCCCCCTGTAGGGGTAGATTTAATGGGTACATTGACTCTGGGGAGGCTTTGGAAATAAATAGTTGTATCTCTCCCACATTGAAAAGAGTCATGATTGCCATTATTGTTTGAATGAATAAATCCTCCACGGTCTTAAAAGTGAGGCTTCGACTTATGCACACCTATTTTGGCTGAAAGGAAGCAAACTCGTCACTTGTAAAATATATTCCTATTACTTTTCTTGTGAACTTTGACTCAATCAATATTTAAAGATTGAAGGTACGCTTCCGTTATCTTTCTTATTTCTGTTTCACCATATCTGTATAGTTTTTCTGACAAAATGTTAATATGGAACTTACATGTCTATTTTGATGATGATTAATGTGATTTATTTGACCTAAATTCTAACAAATACAAGTGGGACTACCTCTGCTCGTTTCATGAAGAAAGATTCTAACTTTTCATTTTTTCATATATTTTTTGGATTGTTTCGGATTTTAATCATTTTAAAGCTATTTATTTGGATATAAATATCCTATTGTTTTAGATGTGTTTTCTGCCACTGCACGCACGGGCTAAACCCAAATGCGCACAGGCTAAATCCTAGGGCGCACGGACTACCCCTAGGGCGAGCGGGCTAAACCCTAGGGCGAGCGGGCTAAACCCTAGGGCGCGGCGCATGGGCTAAACCCTAATGCGCCCAAGCTAAACCCTAATGCGCCCAAGCTAAACCCTAATGCGCCCAAGCTAAACCCTAATGCGCACGGGCTGAAGCCTAATGCTCACGAGCTAAACCCTAAAGTGCACGGGTCAAACCCTAATGCGTACGGGTTAAACCCTAATGAGCACGGGCTAAACCTTAATGCGCCAAGGCCAGCAAGAGCACGAGTCTGCATATGCACGGGGTTCTATGCGTGGGCCTGCTAGGTGTGAGCTTCTATGGACGGGCCTGCTAGGCATGGGCCTACTGTATGATGCGGGCGGCATTGTGAGTATTGGATATAATGGGTTGCGGTCCGGGTCTGTACCGACCCAGAACCATGAACCAGACCGGCTTTTGCATTTATAATGGGCAAGAATGTGTTTTTACACTTTTTGAACCAGAATATTTTTTTATTGCATTTCCATGTTATTTGGAATTTATTTGGATATTTGAGATGCAAAGTATGGATATGAAGATTTATATGTTGATATTTAATTCATATCTATTTGAATTGGTTTCGCATTTAATTATTTATTTTTATTTAATTTTTGTAATGTTTTATTAGTTATGTATTGCATTACTTTCGTTCTATTTATGTATTTGAATGTGAAAATTAATTTAATTATATAATTTAAAAAATCTCCAAAGGGTTATGGAAATTGTACTTATTAAATTAATTTGGTGTGAGTCTTCAAAAATAAAATTTAATTTTGTGTGTGTTTATTTGTGAATAATTTTGCTTTTTGTGTTATACGAATTTTATTATATGATTAGCAAAATCCCCAAAGGGTAATGGAAGTTGTATAAGTAAATTATTGTATTATAAATTAATTTATATGAATCCCCAAATGGTTAGTATGAATTAATTTGTTTATTTGTTTGTTTGTGATGTTATTATTTGTTCATTATGTGTTGAATGATTTATCTAGTAACTCTCATGAATCCCCAAAGGGTAAGTGAAAGTGGTAGATGATTGAGGTGATTGTATTATTATGAATGCTCTCCCAAATAGTGAATTATTTACTGAATGTCAGGATCATGAAACAATTAACATAATTTGGTTGTGTCCTTTAAGAAAAACGTACCTGATGGAACAAATTATGTGAACTGCTCACTACGGGTTGTGTCGATGCTACGAGGCTTTAAGTTTGATAGAATTATCAAAGTGGATAATCCTCCTTAGAGACCCTCCCGAGTGAACTACCCCAGTAATACGAAATTTCTAAGAAGGGAATTTGGAAATTCAAGGAATGGGATGATTCGAATGAAATTTCTAGGTTACATATTCTCGATGCTCATAGTAAAAATAACTTAATGAGTTATTTTTTCATTCACTACTACAAAAGAGGTTCTTGACCAGCTTGAGGCTACGTATGGAAAGAAGTCATATACTTACATCAATAATTTATGACAAAAATTTACTTGTAGTAAGTGTGATGAAAATACTGATGTCAAAAAGCATGTGAATGACATGCTTGCTATGGCAAATGAGTTGCAACATCATGGTAGACAAATTGATGAAGAAACTAAAGTGGTCACCATTGTGAACTCTTTACCAAAA
The DNA here is from genome assembly GCA_022405105.1 of Aristolochia contorta. NCBI lineage: Eukaryota > Viridiplantae > Streptophyta > Magnoliopsida > Piperales > Aristolochiaceae > Aristolochia > Aristolochia contorta. The sequence continues at coordinate 20,053,362 of CM039667.1, forward strand.
GTTTTCAAATATAATCGATATTTTTATTCACTATCCAAGACAATGTGAGAGATTTCTAAATTGGTGAATAATATAGATAACCAGTTTGAGAGAATCAATTTAGGTATTGAATTGAATAAATCATCACATAGTGCTAAAGTAGTTTTGAAACATAAGAAGAAGAATTTTAAAAAGGAGGGAAACAATTTTCGTTTTCAAAGTTTTTCGGACAAGAAAGTTAAAAAACAAAAAGTTGAACTACATGCAAATCAACATGTATGTTTTTTCTACAATAAGCCAGAACATATTAAGAAATTTCACAGAGTTTTAAAAACAATGGAGGAGGGATAACCAAAGAAAACTAGTAAGTCCTTATCTCTTGAAACTTGCACTATTTATATACAACCGTTATGTTGGTGGGCTGATTCTGGTGTCATTTTTCATGTATTGAATAAGTGGCAGGGCTTTAAGGAGCTAAGACAGATAGAGGAAGGTGAAAGTTTAATTTACTTGGGAAATGATGAAAAAGCTGTAGTAGAAGGCGTAGAAACATACCGGCTAAAGCTTGCTGATAATAAAATTTTTTATTTAGAAGATTGTGTTAATGCTCCTTCTATGAGAAGAACTTTATCTCTTGACTTGGGAAAGTTGTATTTACTTTTTATTTTGGAAAAAAAAAAGTTTCTTATGTTACAAAATGATAAAATTATTTTGGCAGATTTCCAGAATTCTGATTTATTTCAATTACAATTTGGAGGAAATGTGGTATTCAATGTTTCTACTTTTTCAGATATAAAGGAGAGTGAATTATATTTATGGCATCTTCGAACAGGCACATAAAAAAGGATAGGATTAAAAAACTTGTGACTCAAGGTTTATTATAGAATCTGTCACAAAACGATTTTCATATGTGTGAATGTTGTATTTATGACAAAATGATGAAAATGCCCTTTCAATCTAAAGGCTTAAGGAGCTGTCATATTTTCGAAATTATTCATTCAGATATATGTGGACCTATGAATGTGAATACTCGAAATGCTCAATCACATTTTATTACATTTATTGATGATTTTTCAAGATATGGAAGAATATAATTACTTTGTAGGAAAAATGAAGCCTTAGATTATTTCAAGACTTTTAAATTGGAAGGAGAAAAAGCCATAGGAAAAAAGATTAAAACTTTGTGCACCAATAGGGGTGGAGAGTATTATTCGGAGTTATTCTCAGAATTTTGTAAGTCAAATCGCATTATTGATATGTTTAGCATGCCTTATACACCTAAACAAAATGGTGTAGGTCAGACCGGAGAAATTGAACTTTATTTGTGATGATTCTATCTATGAAGAAACTTGTAAATTTGCCAACATCTTTTTGGGGCGAAGCACTATTAACGTCTACCTATTTCTTAAACATAGTGCCTTTAAAGTCAGTTGAGACCACACCATATGAGGTATGGTCAGGAAAAACTCCTAGTGTTAACGATTTTAAAGTATGGGGATGTGTTAGTCATGATTTGAATTTTGATTCTACGGATAAATTAAAGATTAAGACTTGAAAGTGTTCTTAACATTTAAAAGGATATAGGTTATATGATCCCAAATATAAAGTGATTATTGAAACTAGACAGCTAAATTTTATTAAGGATAAATTTGATTGTGATGAAGATCTGGGTACAAAGTCTCACTTGGAAGAAATGTGGAAATGCCTTCCTCTGAATCTCCTACTAGAAAACCAGATGACGCACATCAAATTAGAAACAGAAAATAAATTTGTTCCTGATACTAACGCCATCAACGAATTATGAAGATCCAACACTGACCAGAAGAAAAGCGAAATTAATGAAAAAACATTCCTGAGAAAAGGGGAAAATGAAATTTTGTTTCCATTTATACAAGAAACTCAAGAAAAAGGTAAAAATGAAATTTTGTTTCCATTAAACAGCACTGCCCCTATTTCTGCTCGATTAGAACTGTGTCTCCTCCAACGACGGATTCAGACGAGTACGGAAGTGCAATGGCAAGCTCTCCTAAAGGATTCAGACGAGTCTAGTGAAGTTCGCGTAAAGGATTTCCGAAGGGTTTTGAAGAGGAGAGGGCTGAAAGTGTCGGTAGGAAAAGTACGTCAGAGAGCAAGAGGACGAAGAGGAGATCAAGTCCGCGGGAAGCAATGGGATTTTCATAGCTAGACATATATTGGGCGTTATATACACGTAACGGTGTGGTCGAATTAAAATTAGAATAATGCTAACGGTACGTTACTGTAGCGTACCCGCTAGCGTACAGTCTGACGTGGATGCCTTATGTGGCATCCACGTCAGACTCAGAGAAAACCGAAACTTTAGGTTTCCGGTTTTCCATTCGTCGCCCTCCCCTCTCTCGTCCTCCCGCCTCTCCCGTTCCCGCCTGTCGCCCTCCCCACTCTCGAGTTCCCGCCTCTCGCCCTCCCCACTCTCGCCACCGCGCCCCCTCTCACTAGGGCCGCGCGTGAGCTCGGCCTCCCTCCCTCTCGTCGGGACCGTGCGGGAGCTCGGCTTCCCCTGCGGGAGGTCGGCCTCCACTCGCGAGGCCGGAGCGGGGGAGGAGGGCCGAGCCTCCACGGCCTCCTCTCTCCTCCCTCCATCTCGGCAGGGCAGCGGGCTCGGCCTCCCTCCCGCAGGTGGGGGACGGCCGCGCGGGAGCTCGGCCTCCCTCCCGCGGGTGGGGGCGGCGGCGCGAGCTTGGCCTCCCTCCCGCGGGTGGGGGCGGCAGCCAGGAGCTCGGCCTCCCTCCCGCGGGTGGGGGCGGCCGTCTTGAGGCTCGGCCTCCCTCCCACGGGTTGGAGGCGGCCGCCGCGGAGCTCGGCCTCCCTCCCGCGGGTGGGAGGCGGCCATGAGCTCGGCCTCCCTCCAGCGGGTGGGGCGGCAGCGCTGAGCTCGGCCTCCCTCCCGGTGGGAGGCGGCCACGCGAGCTCGGCCTCCCTCCCGCAGGGTGGGAGGCGGCCGCGGAGCTCAGCCTCCCTCCCGCAGGATCGGCCACCCTCCAGCTCGGCCTCCCACCAGCGGGATCGGCCACCCTCCAGCTCAGCCTCCCACCCGCGGGATCGGCCACCCTCCAGCTTGGCCTCCTCCCCGCTCCAGCCTCCTCCCCGCTCCGGCCTCCCTCCCGCTCCGGCCTCCCTTCCGCCGCTAAGAAAACCGGAAACTGAATGTTCCGGTTTCTCTGGGCTCTGATGTGGATGCCTTATGTGGCATCCACGTCACACTGTATGCTAACGGTACGCTACAGTAATGTACCGTTAGCATCACTCTTAAAATTATTCATCGTCACACAAATGGGCCTGATGAGCCCACTTATTTAGGGATAAAAATCAGGTCCATCCGTCCGCCCATTGGGTTTAAAACACCGTAGAATCGGCCGGCGGCTGGCCCAGGTCCGTCGGCGGAATGAGGTTTTTTACCATTGTCTTCTTCATGATGTCTTTTAAATCCTACCACTCAACTAGGCCTTGAGGCCTTCACAGATGCGGTCTTGGGTGGCTGTCCAGATGATCGCAGATCCGTATCTGGCCATTGTTTCCTTTTTGGTGGTTCTCCTAGTTCGTGGGCATCTAAGAAGCAGCCCACTGTGTCTCGGGCTAGTGCTGAAGCCGAGGATAGGGAATTCTATCTTTCTACATCTGAAGTGTCATGGTTACTACAGCTATTTATAGAGCTTAGTGTGTATGTGAAGCACTTGCCACATATCTCAAGTGATAATATGTCTGCCACTCAGATTGTTGTGAATCCTACCTTTCATGGGTGTATGAATCATGTGGAATTATACAGGCATTTTGTTAGTTAGAAGGTAACTAATGGTAGTCTCACAGTCTCTTACATTCCAACTTGAGACCAAACTCGGTTCTTCCTAAATCTCAGTTCGAAGGATTGGTTACCAAACTCGGTGCTTTTTCAAAGCCTCTCATTTTGTGGGGGGAGTAAGAATGATATGAAAGATATTACACCAGATATGCTTGAAGATTCCCCAGATCCTCTGGATGACCCTCCTTCAAGATAGGTTCTATGTTAGGTACTTTACCTATGGTAAACTTTGTATTTTTAAAGTTCTTCCTTTCTTAAAATTCTAAACATTAATGAAATTACTAGGAAGTTTATCTTTTTCACACCCCACATTAAAACTCTGGTCTCCGGCAAACAAAGCAATTCCTAAGCATATTTTAATAAAAAACGTCCTTCAGATGTATATCTTACAAGTAAAATGAACAATCAGCCGCCTTCTTGAATAACAAACTCCCATAACTCATAAGCGGTTGACAATCATTTCCACTAATGTATAGAGCAAACCATGTTTGCAAACCTCCAAAAGGTAAGACACTCAACTCTCAAATGCTTAAGAGAGGATATGTGTTTCACTCAACTTCCTTCTATGAACCTTTTCTGCCATAAGTTCAATCCGGTCTCCACTACTTAGAATAATACAAACATGAATCAAAAAGTATTTCATTGGGTTATAATACGGGTAGTGAAAAAGGTGTAAAGAGTTTTAGATAAAGTGGAGCTAAATCAAAGAAACTAGCAGAATATAACACCAAGAATTTGCATCTCCCAACATTACTCCGTGATAAAAAATATAGATTGAGTAATATTCATAGAAACATAGAGAAATCTTTTCCTCTAGTACGTTTTTGTAGAACATTTCTTTCTTTTTTTTCTTTTATATTTCTCTCTTTTTTTTTAACAAGAGGATCATATTGCCAAGAAAACATAGAATGATGAATATATTATAAGCGTAATACCCAATCGCAACAACACATACTCATAAGAAGAAAAGTCAAACTTTAGCCCATTATCCACAACATCCCAAATCCTCTATTAGTCCTATGATAGGGTAGAAACATTTGTTTTTCAGGTTTCGGTTTATTGTTGGGAGTTTAATAACAAAAAAAGTTCCCTAAAGGCTCCAATTTGACTCATTAAAGTCACAAAATCCAAATGTAGGCATATTTTGCTATGTGGGATTAATATTCCTAGGTTTTTTTTATCATCTTCATGTACGCATTTTCAATGTAGTCTCAACAAATATATCAAATCAAGTCCTAAGAGATAAACAATTAAGGAAAAAATCACAATTGAAAGATATATGAGAGTGAAATTAAGGTATTAGTCTTATAGGCTCTAATATCTCATTCGATTTTTGTTTACCATACTTGGCCACCCTACTTTTAAGGAAAACACCATACAAACCAGTCACAAGACAAGAATTTATTCATTAGATTATGTTATGAGTTTTTCAAGCCAATTGTTCTATACTTTTGTCAATTCAACTTAAAACAATTTCAAAACACAACAAAATCAACAAATATTCGAAAGTATTTCAAAGTTTTACAATGATAACAGCAAATATTCACTCCCCAATGAAAGACCCAATCATGGATTAAAAAAGTAAGAGAGAGAGAGAGAGAGAGAGAGAGAGAGAGCTTAAACACAAGCCCTGACTGTATACGCCAGAAAAATAACAAGAATGCTAACCTTGGAGAACTCTAGGGCAATAGGACTACCGATTCCAGTGTCATGGAGCTGTTTCGGTTGTCTCCCGAAGCTTTCTAACGGACAAGCTCGACCATTTCTGCTGGTTCGACTCAGAGAGGATGAAACAAGTCATGGGAAAAATCAAACTAGAGTGCGGGACGAAGGTGGGAAACAATTTTGCAAATTAAGTATCAGACATTCGACCAGAGGTTTAAAATAAAACAACAACAGATGGAAATAAGCATAATATTAAGACCCTATAATACAGGTTAATTAGAACTTCAGATGGCTGTTATTTTCTCGAGCATAACTATTCTGGCAGGAAGGCTAAAACAGCCAGTCATAATCTTTTCCGCCGGTGGGAAACCATTCACAGGATCTTCACCGGGGGTTTAAAACGTCATATATAGGTAAACAAACAGTCGGTAGATAGAACCTCTACTGGCGGAAATGGCATCCACACAGATTGAAGCATCGATGGATATTAGGCTACCATTGGTTTGCCAGAACATCACCTATACCAGTGAAAAACAATTGCCGATCAATGTGCTTTTCTAGTGTTCCACCAAAGCGAGTTTCCATACGGGCGGATTTTCCACTGATAATTGAATAGGCAGAAGCGGGTTTACCACCACCAATATAATTTGTTATAAATAAATAAATTTTTTTATTACAATAACTACTGGCCAGTCAGTATTTTAAAAAAAACTATTTTGAAAATTCAGATTTATGTTAGATCTGATAAATCATTGCAACCATATATCATTTAACTTCACAAAAAATCATTTCAACCACATGTATTCATTTCAACTATATTTGTATAAAAACAACCTTTACACAAAATTAAAACTAATTACAACCATATATGGCACCCTTACACATAAAAAATGGTTAAGCTAAGTTGCACAAAATATGGTTAGAAAAACTGCATTTTCTCTATTCAGGCAACTAAATTAGTCATCTCGATTATCGTTGCTACTGTCATCCACTTCACCAACCATAATATCTAAAGAGAGTAATTAATGGTTCATACCTTTACACATAAGAAATGGTTAAATAAAGAAATACATAGCATACTGGAGTTTTGCCTATCTCGTGTTAGTGTTGCAATTTGCTCCCTCGTAATCTCCAAATCCCTCTATGTCACGGCAATTTTCTCCTTCAACTGCTGCACTTCTTCCCTCATTGCTGCAGTTTTCTTGTTATGACACTGACCTGCTCATACGTCCAACCGTACCTCAAAAGTAATCATGGGCAAGCCCTCTCTCATATCCGTCGTGATGGCCACCATACAGATGATCTAATACCAAACTCGAGTCTACCGTGTCTTGTGAGTTTGCATTTTGGCGAGAAATGGGTTCATGGCATAATTGTTTATGCAAAACTCAAATTACTGAGGAATATTTAGTTTTTCAATCTGATATATAGTAACTTATGAACAGTTTTGAAGTTTTTACCTTACACATTTCTTCTGCGTGCCTTTAGTTAGAAACATCACATCCTTCTTCATATGGGCTTTTATGAAACCATGGAGCAAACTGATCAAACACGCTTTTTCTTCGTCTGTATAAAAAATGATCAATCATTTAATAAATGAAGTAGTCTTCAACTCATACAAATTTAAGATGAGAGGATAAGTACTTACCTCCTGTTCATCATTCCAACTCAATGGCTTTGTCCCTAGCGTAAGCAGGACCTTTTGCTTGGACCAATTTACTTTGTTCTTCTTTGACATTTCCTTCAGCTTTTCTTTATCCAATTAAGCCAGTAGGCTATCCCACAATTCCTGATCAATGGTCGGGATGAGACATGTTTTGTACTCATCTAGGCTCTTTCCCTCATGGTCTGCCTTCAAATAGTTTTTGTTGTCCCTAATTATTTTCCACACAATCGGCTTCAGAAAGATTTTTGAAACATCAGTTTTCAACTTTCTTTCCTCATCGTCATCATAAAAGGTGTAAAGTCTCTATAGTACAAGTAAATACGAATTATAAGAACATTAGTGCAACAAACATGAATATCACACATCTAAAAAATGATTTTAACTCTTCAATTTACATACACACCGACGTTGCATTAACCCAGTCCTTGAATATCAGAACCAATTATACGAGTCAGTATCCCTGATTCTTCATTGGTCATCTGACCATCTTTGAAGACCACAATATGTTTTAAATTTTGGGCGGGCTTAAGAGAGGTCGCAGTAGATGGACCTCTGCCCGTACGTCTCGGAGGCACCTGTGGTTTTTCTGGTAGGAGTATTTAATCATTTCTCTATTGGTGAGTAGCATACGTAAGCTTGTCCATAGGTTTAAACAATATTTTTATTCGTACTTTGTGGTCAGCAACTTGTGTGAGGAGGAACAACTAGACAAAAAATTATTTGCCCTTGCACGTGGTCCAAAATGCGGTGCTCATTCATTCCAAGGGTTCTTTCATAATGGATACAAATTTGACACCTATTCAATAGACGACGCACAAGTGTCACAAAATAGTGGCATTGCCACCATTGGAGAAGGAGATGATATTTTTTATGGGGTATTACAGATTGTACTACAGGTGTACATTGGATCATGGACACTAATACACATGTTTAAGTGAAGCTGGTACGACATGAAGGAGGGAAGAGGCAGTATTATTGATGAGAATAAATTCACATTGTTGAACACCACAGGAAGAACTTATGAAGACGAACCCTTTATTTTTCTATCTCAAGTACAACAAGTGTTTTATTCTAAGGATCCGATCAAGTCTGACTGGAGTGTGGTCTGTCGCTGGACACCGAGGGATACTTATGAGATGCCACTAATCGATGTTGATGGTAGGGCAGAAGAAGATGAAACTTTGTAAATGGCCCATGATCTTGCAAATGAGGGAAGCTCAGAGGAATTGGATCTTGGAGAAGGTTTGAGGGTTGACATAGGTGAATGGAATACTAAAAAATGTAGGTTTATTTCGCTTAGCAATGTAAAATTTCTCAAATTATATTCCACAATAATTTTTGAGTCTTAAAACTTATTAATATTCTATTTGTAGGAGGATGCCACCGAAGTCACACATTAGTCAGCAGCAGGGTGTAGCAAAACAAAATTGATGCCAAAACGGTCTCTCGCCAAGGAATCAGGTACAAAATGGGTACTGAAACAGCCTCTCACCTAGGAATCAGGTATAAACTTGGTACCAAAACGGGCTTTTGCCTTCATTAAATTTGTTTTAGGCTCTTCAAAGGTTTCTAAATTCAGATTCTTGTTCCCTAGTTACCAATCTCCAAGGGACTCTGACGCAAGTATAGATGTAACTTTAGTTATTCCACTTCTGAGTTGTACAGAAGTGTTCCATAATATTTTTATTTTCTCTGTTCTGGGCTCTTCACAGATTCCTCACATTAGAATTTTCCACCTTAGTTATGAATCTACTGAGTCTGAAGGAAGTATATATGCAACTTTATTCATTCCACTCCTGACTTGTACAGATTTGAATACATGTTTTATTTCCTTTGTTTTAGGATTTTTACGAATGGCACCAAGGGATCCCCTCCCCTATGAAGATGATGAAACACAAGAGCCGATGATGAGGATCCCCTCCCCTTTGAGGATGAGGAAAAAAAGGATCAAGATCACCTCCCCTTTGAGGATGAGGAAAAACAAGAACAGGTGGATGATGATCCCCTCCCCTTTGAGGATGAAGAAACACAGGAACCAATAGATCAAGATGAAGAAGCGGAAGAACTGGTGAATCAAGAGCCGTGAGGCGTAGGGGGAGAGGTCCAACTCGGGCAATAAATCTTGCGCTCAAAGAAATTGAAGGAAAATGGACCATAAAGATTGAAAACCGACAATTGACTCCAGAAAGGCAGAAGGCGTTGGTTAGATTAATTGGCTCAGAAGTGCGTTGAGAGGAATGCTTTCCCTTTCGCATGCAATGGTGTGACTATATTGATGGTGAATTCGATAATTGGTTTGAACACATCAAGGTACGTCAATAACCCCTATAAGTTTTTATTTAACATGTTCATATTACTAACTAGCTTTAGACGTCCAACTATTTCTTTCAGTAATTTCAAGTTTGAATTTGTTTGTTTAATTATTGGTAACAATATGAACTTAAACATCGATTTTATTTTTATTGTAGAACACTGTATAGGATAAAGCTATGGAACGACGGACTATGGAGGGCAAAGACCCTCAACAACTTACTCCTGTCTTTCATGAAGTTTTTGGAGGCCATCACGGTGGATACAAAAGAGGTATCGGGCTTGGTTGGACAAGAGGTAGGAGTGTTTCTTCGGTTAATTCTGAACAAATTGATGCAATGAGATCACTGCTCGAAGCAGCAGAGACAGAGTCCTCAAGACAAAGGGAAATCAATGAAATACTTATGATTGGAGTGCAATTATTGGAGCAATTTATGCATCAAATTAGGTATGAGCGCAATGCCACCACTCCCTCAACCTCAGGTTTTACTTCATTAACAACTCAATTACGTAGATTCATTATAATTTTTCCTCAATTAAGTTTCATTACATTCATTGCAGCTGTTCAAGATAGCGATGAGAATACCTATTAGTAATTGGGTGCCTAGTTATATGCATGACAGTGTAGGTTTTGCACATTTAGAGAATGTTTCTCTGTACATGACATTTATAAGTTTTTCTAAACTTCCGAATTAAATAATTACAGGTGCACATGATAGTGATGAGGATTTCTTTCAGTGATAGAGTGTTCCAGTTATTTGTATGGTAGTGTAGGTTTCATACATAGAGGGAGGATTTATCGGTTAATCCCATTTAGATTTTTTGTGAACTTAAGAAAAGATTATGAAGAAACGATGTTTTAAATATTGTTTTGTGAAATTTTGAATTGATTATGGAGAATCAATGTTTTTGGTGATTCTTTCAATATCTTCAGTATGTTTTAATGAATGGAGAATGGTAAATTGTTTGTATTGTAGGGTGTTCTATAGCTAAATAATTAATGTTAAATCTTAAGTACAGATGTTTACCACAGAAAACAATATGTGAAAAAAAAATATACTAGGAGCGGTTGTCATGCAACACCTAAAATTAAACAGAAAACCATTATTTTTAGAGGCGGCAAAATGAATAGTCACTCGTACGGTTTACGGACTGTTTTCGTAGACTGCCCCTAATATTAAACCGGAAACCATGATTTTTAGGGGCCGTTTAATTAACAGCCCCTAAAATGTTTTAAGGATGTGGTCGGAGACCGTGACTAAAACGTTTTAAGGACACTATCAAAGACTGCCCCTAAAAACATCATCAGGGACAGCACTGAACCGTCCCTATTAATATTTTTTTTCAGGGACAGTGGAATATGTCCCTATAGTTTTCCAGTAATAGAGACCGCTTTTTAATTAGTGACAGTCCTTGGCGTCTCTAAATTGCATTAGGTACCCTCTTATTAGCGACGGCTGCTGGACCGCCTATAATGAGAATAGCGACGGGTTTTGGCTCATCTAGGAGTGGTTTTAAACCACCCCTAAAAGTCAGTTTTCTACTAGTGGGGGCTTGTTATTCATCATCAGTTGGCTCTTGTGTCTGCATTTTCTTAATGTCAATCGATGCATTAACACATCGTGATACACCTAGTATCACAATAAAATATATTTATCAAATATCATTATAAGTACTTCATACCTATGAATCATTGCATATGTTCCTGTTGAATCAGAACTCAAAGGCGATTCATAACTGGAGAACCAGTTCCAAAAGTCTTAAGGATCTGAAATGTAAACACACAAATAGAGTAAACTGTAAAGCTAAAAACCTAAAACAAACATAGGTGTAAGATCAGACCTTTACCTATGTCAGAAGATTCTTTAAGGTTCTCTTTACCTTTATCTTTCTTTGGCGGAATTTTGGATAGCGTAAGATTTTCGTAATGAGTTAAAGCTATTCACACTTTCTTTTGCTAGTTATTTGTAGGTTCAAGCCTCGAAATGATCAAAACGCCAAAAGAAAGGAGAAAATGCTCAACTAACAATTTTCAGGCAAAAAACACCCTGATTCAGACCAGCATGGAAGCCGGCCCCACAAGGCACCAGAGAGGAAACCACGACGTCAAGAATGAGGAGAACAGACTGTTTTGAGCGATGCCATATGGTGCCAGCAACAGAGTCGCTGCGCCAGAGGAATGGGACTACCGACCGAGCAGAAATGACTAAGCGTTGGGCGCCATGGCGCCCAAGCCAGATCTGCAGCGGGGGGGTACAGGACACATTTCTGGATTGGGCACCTCAGCGCAAGAGCACCCATCCTTGCATAATGCGAGCACATCAGCGTTCAGACTCAGTGACCCAGCGCTGGCAACCACAGCAGGAAGTAGCACAGTGCCACAAAATCATATGGCACCACTCGTGGCGGAAAGAGTCGATGCCGTGGAACCCGCCTGACGCCTCATGGCACCGGGTGACTTTTTAGCTAAACAATGGGGAAACCACAAGGGCTACCCTATAAATAGATGAAACATTCTGTCATTTGGGGAGTGTCTCTCCACGCCTGGAATTTTTGCAAGTTTTGGAGTTAGGGTTAGCACTCGTGTGGAGAAAGGAACAAGGAGAAGACCTAGTGGGGAAGGGAAGCTTCTACCCTTTCTCTTCTCTCTATTCCTATTTGTCTGTGCTAGCTTAGCTTGTATGCTTATAATGGATTCGTATAGGGTTTTTCCCCCTTCCCAACTATGTCTAGCTAAATACCTTAAGGGGGGTTCTGATGTAATGTTACACTTAGTTAGGATTCAAGTAAGCTTCTGTTAATATAGTGTAATCAATCATTAATCTGGTGTGAGTGACCATTGGAGAGCCATTGCATGAGGATATTGACAACCTCCACATGTAACTCTTATCATTTCGTTGAGAGCGTGAGGAAATACGAACGGATAACATCACTCTGCGTGTTATCCCGGAGCCAGCTGTAATCACGCAGTGGCGGAGCGAGGGATGCGCTGCTGGACTTCAAGAGAAGCATCCGGACACATCTGTTCAGGTTGGCTGTAGCTTATGGGCCATTGACTTAGTGCCTTGACCTCGCGAGACAGTAGGTCTAATGAGGGAGGCACGGTTGTAGCACCTCGAGAGAGGGCTATATGTACTAGATTCCAGAACCGCTAGCGAGTTGTGTAATACCTTCCCAACAGACAATTACATGAATCCCCTAATTGTTACGTGAAATCACATCCCTCCAGCCGCTGAATTGTAAAACTGACCGGACCGGTCGAACCAGTCTAGTTACCGGTTGAACCGGTCCAGTTACCGGTTGACTGGCCGGTTTTAACGGTTGTTTATTGTATATGAGAATATTATTTTTTCAATGAGATACAACTCATACAGGGTTAAACCCAATTGAACCAGTTGAACCATAAATGGATGTTCTACCGGTTCGATCACAGGTTCGATTTTTAAAACACTAGTTGATACAATTAGGTACTTGTGAAAATTCTTGGTAATCTCAGTAGTTTGATATAGCTGTAGACAATTCGCATGTTAGTAAGTACTACTAGTCCCTGTGAGACCGATCAGGACTCTTCCAGTATATTACTTAGTGTGACATGTGCACATGCGTAAGCGATTTAGTATAAAGTCCTTTGCACCCAACCGAACACCTGGTTAGGTGATACTTTACTGGTGGTTTTAAAGCCCCGATAAACTTTCTATTTCCAGAGGAAAATTAAAAAACAGGAGGATGGAAAGCTTTTCGGCGGTTGATATCGCACGATTTTCAGACCGGCGGGTTTGATTTTCTTTATTTCGCCGGTAGAATAATTTTCACACGGTGGAAAGTCTTGGAGACCCCTGGTGCATGTAATGTTCCTAGTAGTGTACTGAAACTATGACAAAAAATTTGATTTGATGGCTAGGGTAAAGGCTATTGGATGCTGTAAAAGTTTGCATGTTTCAAATATTTTACTTGTTACCAAATGGATGAACAATCATTTTCTTAAATGGTTTGATTGAAATAAGTATATGTATTTCAATCCTCTAACTTTAAAAATCATACCAACTGGACTGTGTTTTACTAGTAGAAGAAGGGGCAGCAACGATGGTTAAAAACCGTCGGCGAAACCCCAAAACCTGTCATGTAAAATGTTCAAGACGAGGAATGACCATCGCGTAACCGGTGGTTGGGAAAATCTTATCCCGATCGTAAAGAACCATCGGTAGAGAAATACTTACCCCGATGGTTTCCTCTCATCAGGAAAAAAGTAAGCTTCCCAACGGTTGATGTAGAGACTGAAACTGATTAAATCTCACTACGGGTTCCAACCGTCGGCACGAGTTGCCCGATGATTTCTACCCATCGAAAAGTAAGGTAGTTGCCCGACGGCATTCAACCGTAGGCCAAACAAATTTTAGGCCGAGTGCATAAGGCCATCAGCATTGTGGAATGTTACGCGGCCGCATTTGACCATCGACATGTAGGAATGTCACTCGATGGCATTTGACCATCGGCATGTAGGAATGTCACGTGATGGCATTTGACCGTTGTCATTAGGTACATTGCCGTCGAGATAGGTGTTGTTGCTACACGGCTAGTGATCGTCTGGCATAATATTTATTATTTGGACAATGACAACATCCGTCCGGCATTTTAAATTTACACCAACAGATTTTCGGGCAGCATGCTGGTTTGAATTAGTGATGTTGGGCGCCATTTGACCGTCGGGCATATTATTTGTTATGAGCTTGACGACATTTGACCATCAGGCATATTGCTAATATTTACACGACATCACACATCCGTCGGGCATTTGAATTCTAGGCCGACCGATTTGTGTCGTCGGCAGTGGGTTGATTGCTTTGCTAATTTTTATTAACCATCAACACACTTTTTTTTTAAATTTTTATATTCCATTTATTCTGTTTTGACCATCTAATTGCACCCCTGTTCCATAGAATTCAATTCTACTCAAATTATTGAAAACAATTTTTTTCACAAAATATTAAAAACACTTGATTCACAAAAGTAAACATAGAATAATCTGTAAGAAAAAATAAAGAAAACCTAACCGCAGGATTACATAAACATAGACAATACAAAATAAGAATTGTGATACACCCAAATCAGAACGTTGGATTACGTACATACAAAATAGACATGAATTGCTCAATAAAATGGACAATAGAGACTAAAAGTGTTGCTAGCCCCGCCGAGGTTGAGCTGATGATCCTGCCAAAATAATTATTTATGCACTTTAGTGGAAGCAAACAGAAAAATAAGCAAGATTACATAAACATACACAATACATAAACAAGTTCTAGCTGCAGCATTACATAAACATGCACAATACAAAGTAGGAACTGTGATACACCCAAATCAGAAAGTTGGATTACATCCATACAAAACAGACTTACATGAAATGCTCCAAAAAAGGGATGATAGAGATGATGAGATAGTTGCTATCCCCACCAACGTTGACCTGATGATCCCGCCAAAATAATTAGTTATGTACTTTAGTGAAAATGTCAGAAAGTTAATGCTATTGAATTTTAATTTGTAAAAACATTCAAACCTGGACTTGACTCCATAGATGTTCGCCATTCCATGAAAAACATCATTGGTGGCTTCAATGTTTCCATTTCTTCTTTCTTTGGATTTTTATTTTTCTGTTACATTCTACAATGCCATTGCTATTGTCTCTCTCATTGACTCCTTATCTTGCTGCGGTGGGGGGTGACAGAGAACGTGCTTTCGGCCTCCAACTCCGCTTTGAGGGAGGTAATCTCAACAACTGTGTTCATAGTGGTAGACGCAGAGACACCTCACCGTGGTGGCCCCCAAACACCCTATCGAGTACAGGTATCTCCTCTGCCGAATCCTTGGACCGGTGCACTGCTTATTCAATAGCAACTTGCTCAACTTGGGTCTCCACATAAAAATATATTAGTATATGATAGAAGCTGCAACCATCAAGGTGATAGTTTAATCCTAGTGCCATTGAAAGAGACAGCACAGGTGATACTGACAAATTACACAAATTCCATCTATTAAGAAAAGGCCTTGCATCTTTGTAACAAAGGGATAAAAGACAAGCTACAGTCTATCACCTAAATTCAATTGATCTGATGGGAAATTGAGGCTTGGTGCAGTCAGACTTCCAATAAAAAAGTCAAATCAACAGCTGGATGAAATCTACTCAAAGACCATGTAGAAGCTTCAAGCAGATAATACTATGAAAGTTGTATTAACTTCAATAAACTGTCAGAACCATGATATGAGGAACCAGTTAGCTAAGGAAGCATTGATCCAACGAAAATGTAGAGTCAAACACATACTCCTGATAATTACCACAGAAGCCGGATCAGAATTATAGATGTTGAGACAACTATGTTAAAATGCATAAAGAATTAAAAAATCATGTTGCATCTATCACAATGTAACAAACAATAGAAATTTAACTAATGGGTACTCATATTATTGCTAAAATATGCATATCACAAACTTTGAAATAAAAGGGCAGGAAGGAGAAGACTCATGTAGCCATGCCCAATATAGTAGGGTCTTAGGTCGGACACTTACGCATATTGAAGCCGTTTTTTTCATTTGGATATGTCCCATCTTTCCTCTTATGAGCATTGAGGTAAGACTCTATATAAGTGAAATTATCTTTCTTGGCTTCTTGTTGTCTTGAAGATCAAAATTCACTTAGCAGACTTGTGAAATTCAGTAAACACATAAAAAAAACAAAAAAACAAATCATGTGGAGTGCAGATTTACCTCCTTATAAAAAAGGCTCAAGGATTTTGACCCCAATGTGGGAGTTAATTTCATGCATGACCGGTTGACCATGTTGTGTGCAGCCATTGCCTTCATTTTCTCATCAACCCAATATTTAACCAGATCTATCAATGCCTTCGGACAGATAATGGAGATAGGATTATGCTCAAGTTCTTCCACAATCTTCTTGTCATACTTATGACGTTCGATTATCTTATCTTTTGAAGAACGGGCTTGATGGTTGCCATGGCTTTGTGTCGAGTCACCTCTTGGCTATTTTCACCATCAAATTTGTATTTTCACCATCGTGTTCTTCTATATCTTCATCCTTGGTTTGAGTTTCCATATCATCATAAGATAACAAATTTTCCATATCCTCTTCTAAAGGAGGTTGGGTCACTGAGCCTTGTGCAGAGGATTGACTTGACGTACCTATGAAGTGAATATATCATATCTTATACACATGAAATAAGTTGTAAAAATGAATTGAATTTGATGCAATTGTCAATTCTAAATAATCTTTTACCTATGCCGTCGGACATAGGGGACGTGAACTCCAGAAATAAAACTCAAAATGATATGCATGTTGGAGAAATAGTAACATATTAATACATAACTAAAGTAATAAAATAAGAACAAATCCAAGCAATTGAACACACAATTGATTAGACACGAACGTGATGGTTCTATCGCGTCCGGAGTCGAACCCCTCCGCAGCCTAACATGTTTACTTGTAGTAGTAGTAGTCTTCAAGGGTTGTTTTCCCTTCATTACAATATATATGTGAAATATACAGTTAGCACCAAAGTATCTCCAAGAGATAAAATAACCAAACATACTTTAAGATACTTTCAAATCAGCCACGTCAACCCTTAAACCTGCACCAAATTCTCTATGCACCCATAAATCCTCATTTTCTAGGTTAAACACAACCATGTCTCCCACCTCGGGTTCTTGTGCCAACAACAATGCTTCATCTTCTTCCACACTTGTCTCCACATTACCCATTGGGATATCGACGTAACTAGCCCTTGGTCTCCAATGACAGATGACACTCCAATCTAGGTGAATGGGGTCCTTACAATAAAATACTTGTTGCGATTGCAATGGAAAAATGAAGGGTTCATCTTCATAACTTCGCTTGGTCATATCAATCAAGCCGAAGTCAAATTTGTTTAACACACGACTAGTACCTCTTTCTTGTTGTACCAGTAACACTTAAACAAATAGATGGGCATCCATGTTCCCATGTACACTTTTAGTATGGATTGCAAGACCCCATTAAATATACCCTCCCCTTCTCCAACTACTGCAATGCCACTATTTTGAGTGATCTGTGTTCTGTCAATAGTCTTTGTCTCAAACTTGTATCCATTATGAAAGAACCCATTATATGACTTAGCTTCACGATCATCGCCACGTACAAGGAAGATTAACACATCTATTTCTTTATGTTCAACAGACCGATTCTTCACCTACATTTCACAATTAAGGCCACAGTCATCCATGAAACCTAATGTAGTTTGTATCGCAAGATTAAGAGTAGAAAGATTAAGTCATGTTTCTTTGAAACCACTGGACAAAGTGGTTATGCTGCTCAGTCTGTACTCGGTGTTCAGTCCAACAAGGGTGTAATTGTCTCAAATATTATTTATGTTCTCTACACAAGATTGAAGCACAATTATTTTAACACAATATACTTAAATATACTGAGGCAAGTTAATGAGAAAGAAAATTTGATACTTACAATTGGTATTGTTGAGTTTCTGGACTGTGAAACAGTACAAACCGATGGACACTATATTCCTCATCTGTCATAAGAAAATAAGAGTACCCTGTCCCCAAAAGTTGTTGTTTCTGCCATCAAATGTTTGGACCTTGCCAACTTTGTCTCAATTCATTAAACATCACATGCACAAAAAGTTGTTGCTTCTTCCATCAAATATCTTTTGCAATAGATCCCTCTAGCCGATTTTTATTACGTATATAATTCTTCAATGTCAACAAATATTGCTCGATTGGATACATCCATTTGTACTGAACCGGCCCTTCCAATCTATCCTCAGTGGGTAAATAAAGTTTCAAGTGGATCATAATATCAAAAAACGCCGGGGGGAAAATCTTTTTGAGCTTACACAAGATGAACGGGATAGTCACCTCCAACTTTTTAACTTTCTTCAAATCAAGCACCTTCATACATAAATCTCTGAAAAAGGCACAATACTCATTTACGACCTCGCAAACAGGCCTCATTGTTGATTTCCTCAAGACTAGTGGAAGGAGTAAGTACTCTAGTATGGAAGTTAAAAAAATGCTTTTCTTTCTCCCCTCTGGTAAATGATGAGCCTGAGCTTTTTTCTTACTAAATGCAACATTTGCATGACTTTCCCGTATTATTAAGATATTAATGCCTAATAATCTTGAAGGAGAGGTTTCACATTCCTCTACCCAATCGAAAGACTTCGTATCTGATAACCATGGATGATCTTATGGTAGGAATCTTCGATGCCGCATGTACAAAACATTTCCTACTATGGGACAGATAGGCTAAACCATTGTTCACATGAAAAATAGGACAATTTTTGCACCCCTTTGTACTCCTACCAGATAACATCCCATTTGCAGGGAAGTCAGATATGGTCCACATCACCGCTGCGTGCATCTGAAAAGACGACCTGGTAGGTGCATCAAAGGTTATCACGTCTGATTCCTACAACACCTTCAACTCACCTATCTAGGGCTGCAAGTATGCATCAATGTCATTACCCGGGGATTTAGGTCCGTCAATAAGAAGGGTCATGATAAAATAACTCTATTTCATTGCCAACCAAAGAGGGAAGTTGTATACCATTACAATTGCTGGCCATGTACTGCAGCTCGACCCAATCCCAATTTTAAATGGACTGAAAAAAAAGTCTAATGTATCGTGCATCACAACTGAATGTCGGATGTGAGTCGAAGTCCTTTCATCCAATAGAATCTCTTGGTGAATCAACTTCCCTTCTTCGGTTGCAACAGTCGCTCCATGCCATATCATCAATTCCGAGGCTTTCCTTTATATAAATAATCTCTCCAACCTCGGTACCAAAAGAAAATGTCTGAGCACCTTCCCTGGCTTGCTAGTGTTCCCTAGTACCAATGTCTTCTTACGTGATCACTTTGACAAACCACAACTTGGGCAACTATACAAATCCTTGTATTCATTCAAAAATAAGGCAGTCATTTGGGCATGCATAAATTTTCACATAGTCCATCCCTAAAGTAGCCATCAATGTCTATGACTCGTACCAGTTCCATGGGAGGGTATTATTGTCTCGAGGAAGAGTGTCTTTGATAAGGCACTAGTAGAAAACCGGGTTGTACCGGTGGTTATTTATAAATAACTGCCAATACACTCTAAGTTACCGGCGGTCTGAGGAAAAAACCCCTGGTAAAATTTCCGGGTTATTTTGAGCGCCGGTAAGTTTAACTTACCAATAACTTACCGGAGCTAAAAATTTCAGCGCTGGTAACCGTTGGCTCACTGTGAGTTTCTAACCGCCGGTGAGCCACTTAATTTTGGGGTCCGTGTTTGAGCCCGATCAAGCCCTAAGTTCTTCCCGATAGCCTGATCGAGCCCTAAATTCTTCATGGCGAGCAAGAGCTTCCCATTCTTCACGGCAGCACGATTTCCGGCGATGAGCAATGGAAGTGCAGGATTTTCCGACGACGGGAAGCGGCAGCGACCAAATTGATTTCCAAAATCAGGTAAGGGTTTTTTATTTTTGGTTTTTGATCTCCATTTCGGCCCCAGTCTCGTCTGCTTGTATGCTTTCTGAAGCTTTCAGATATGGGTCGTTCAAGAGTTCTTTTCCGATCTGTCGATGTTGAGCTGTTTGTTCTGCAGTTGAAGACTATCTTAATTGCCTAGAACGAGGTCGTTCGGCAATTTTTCTCTCTGCTGCTTTGGTCTGCTTTGTCTTAAAATATCTCTAGAGGTGAAAATCTTACCAATTTTACTTGGCTGTTTCTGAAGTTTTGAATTGATTGATACTAGAATGAACAACGAGGAATTTGGAAAATTTATTGCTTTTTGATTGTATTTATCTATAATATGTTTTGAACTAGTTCATTCTTGTTCCTGGTTTTTAGTACGGCATTTAATAAATATTCTTAGTGGGTCAAATTTGGGATTCATCTTAGTAAATACAGAGAGTAGTGCCTGTTTGGAAACTTCACTGAAGTAAAAGAATAATTTGAAGAAGAACCGTAGTTGCAGTGTTGTTCTTGCTCATCATGTAATAAAGAAGAGTGACCCGATGAGAACTGGTCACTAATTATTCTCCCTATGAAAAAAAAACACCCGAGGAGAATGGGTCACTAATGATTCTCTCTATGAGAAAAAAGTATCTTTCTCACCCAGATTTATAGCAACATATCAAGTGATGAATTAAAGTATCCACATGTAGAAACAAAAGTGTTGTCATGATGTAATCAAGTCATCGGTAGCTGGCTTTGTAGACACCTTGCCTCTACTTTATTGACAATAGAATAAATTAGTAAACAACCTTCTACTGGATTCAAGTTGAATTAATTAAAACCTTCAATGGTGATGACCGTATGGTACCATACGTTGCTCTTAAAAAAATCCAAGTTGATTTATTAATAACTTAGCACAAATTATTACATTCCTCTAAATACTTCGTAGTGAGTTATGTTTTATGAAAGCATTCTTCTCATGCATTTGTCCTTTGAATTTTTTGCCTTTACATGTGGACTTTTTTTCCAAATTTTAACACATTATGTGTTTTTTATGGGAATTGGCCTACTCTAATGTAGACTCCGCCGACGGGTGGACAACTTTCCGTCGGCGGAATTCTATTCTGCCGACGGTCGAGTATGACTCGTCGGCGGAATACTTTGCTTCAGACCCAACCGCCGGCGGAAGACAATCCGGTAGTTGGGCCCGATTTGGACCAGGTTTAAATGAAATTTTTAGATCTCTCTCTCGATTTATTTCCTCTCCTTCCCCGGAAGTCTTCTCCAGCGCGCTAACCACCTCCCTCCGGCTTTCAGGGCCACATTAGTCGAAGCATCTTTGGCGTTCTCTCCCCGGCGTGCACGTTCTCCTCTGGCCTTGCTCATTTGATGTTGGAGAGGCTGGGCACGAAAGTCATTTTGATTCCATTTTCTGGTTTGCTTTTTTTGGTGTTTAGCTTTTCAAATCGATGTTGTTGGGTGAATGTTGACGTTCGGCCTTTTTCTGGTTTGCTTTTTTTGGCGTTTAGCTTTTCAAATCGATGTTGTTTGGTACTTCAGATTTTCGTAAAAAATTATAAATTTTACAAAGAGGTAGTAGAGTTAGCTATTGTTTGGCAATTTGGATGTTCAGAGGCTTAGTACTTGTGAATATATGTAAATTATGGTTTGAGTTATTTACATAGTGAATATACCTTTACTTCCTATTGTTTTCCCCTTTTTCATTCATTCGCATTTTATTAAGTCTTTCTACCCCCAAGAAGAAGTTTTTTTGACCCTATTGTTCCCAAAGTCTAGGACCTCATCATTTGCTATTACCGCATTATACCTGTCCTGTTCTCATTGTTCCTTGTTAGTTTTCTAAATGCAGGGAAGGTAATTTCTTGCAGGAGGTACAATAGGCCTTGCGATTGCAGGAGCATACGTAAGTACTGTAGATGGAGCCAGAATGTACATTTTCTTGAATCTTTAAATTGTGGTGGCTACTTCTGTCAATCTCATTGATCTCTCTGTTCTTAATACCATTAGTATTAGTTTCACCACCACTTCACCGCTACTATCTTTGTCAGCTAGTAATTAGGAAGTTAGCAATGGACTTTATTCTTATGAAATTTCTGTTAACTTAGTTAATCTTCTTTTGCACAGTGGGTGGTTATTTTCTGTAACGACCTATTTGAATCCTTTGTTTGCATTACTAGATGCAGAATTTGCACATAGGCTGGCTGTATCTGCAGCAGCTCGTGGCGAGGTCCAAAGAGAGGATAGACCTGACCCACCACTGTTGGGTCTTGAAGTATGGGGCAGGAAATTTTCAAATCCAATTGGTCTTGCAGCTGGTTTTGATAAAAATGCAGAAGCTGTTGAAGGTGTGAAACTGACTGAGAAGGCTATACATAAAAGAGGGATCCTATATTATTTGTTCTAAGCAGTATAGTTTGGTTGTTCTCACTCATAGGTCCCTTATCTCAGTTATTTCTCTGATTGGTCTTCTTATTGTGTGAATGTTGAATACTAAGCAGTATAGTTTGGTTGTTCTCACTCATAGGTAATTAGCATTTCATCTCCCAACACTCCTGGTCTGTGGCTTAAGTGGGAAGCAGAATTTGCATCCAAAAACATTCTCAGAGAAATAGTTAAAGCAGAAGTTGCATCCAAGATTCTCACAAGTATTGCCTCTACATTCTGGATTTAAAATTATAAAGGGGACTGTTGCCGTTGGCTTTAGTGAATTAAAGGTCAAGCTTGTCTCTCATCTCTCTCTCTCTCATCTCTCTCTCTCTCATCTCTCTCTCTCTCTCATCTCTCTCATCTCTCTCATCTCTCATCTCTCTCACTGGACCCAGTTCTTGAAACCAAATAATTGGTTTCTATTTGTTGACTGATAGAGTCAAGAGTAACAAAAGTGGCAATTGCTTTCACTGGACCCAGTTCATTATAGTTTTTAAAGTAAGGATCTAAAGCATTATTCTTCTGAATTTCAAATAAAAGGCTCTAAAATTTATTTGATGTGTTCTCTGCTCCAGACTGAGACCGATAAAAAGTTTTTGGCTGCTAAAGGTAGCGTTCCCATAGGCATTGGAATAAACTCTTACATTAAAAGAGCAATTATTGACAAGAATGCTCGTATTGGAGAAGGCGTGAAGGTAATGTTCACTACTTCTCGCTGTTCCTTTTCTTTTATGATAAATATATGGGCAAGTTATGATACTTGTATCAACACATTTACGAATTTCCAACTGAATGAATACTGCTGCAGATTATCAACCAAGACTGTGTGCAGGAAGCAGCAAGGGAAACAGATGGTTACTTCATCAAGAGTGGCATTGTCACCGTTATCAAAGATGCCCTGATTCCCAGTGGAACAGTCATCCGAAATGGCCTGGCTAATGTACAAGAAAGGGTTTCATCCCTTCGGGGTACGTTTGATGCTACAGAATATATTGCTTTAAATCCTTGCTGACAGGTTGCTCCCTCTCTCTCTCTCTCTCCCTTCTCTCTCTCCTCTCTCTCTCTCTCTTCTTTTTCTCTCTTTTCTCTTCTCCTTGCTCTCTCCTCGTTCTAGCTCTCTGCTCTCTTCTCTCCTTGCACTTTGCTCTCTCTGCTCTATCTCTTCTCTCTATCTCCTCGTTCTCTCTCTCTCTCTCTCTCTCTCTCTCTCTCTCTCTCCAATGTAATATTTTTTTTTATTTTTTCAAACATTCCGCCGGCGGTTGTTTGCGCCGGGGGAAGAGGTTCCGTCAGTGGTTAATTTCGCCGGGGAAGCTGTTCCGCCGGTGGTCATTTTCACCAGGGGAAGAGGTTCGGACTAGTCGTCGGCGGAACCTCCTTTCGTCGACGATTGTTCAGTTCGCCGGCGGAAGGACTTTCCGCCGACAAATTATTTTTCACGACCGCAGGCGGAAACAGAATAGTCCGGTGGCGGGTGATTTCGTCGGCGTTTGGTTTCTGCCAACGACTTGAGCAACGACGACGTGTAACTCGCTGCTGGACTTTCCACTGGCGGTTTTGACCTTCTCCGCCGACTAAAACGACCGCCGGCGGAGAGTGTGTTTCTAGTAGTGTACTTGAAGCTTCAAACTATTTTTTAGTTTATCAGGTTCTGGATCTTGTTATCTGTATGGGTTCTTTGATTAAGTATGGAAGGAGGGGATGACCAAAGATGAAGCTGAGGTTAGTGTATTCTGTGTTCCTATAACTTAGCTGATGAATAGGAAAGTTAAGAGGTCATTTTGGCCTCTCTCTCTCTCTCTCTCTTTTTCTTTTTCTAATCTTACATGTTTTTTTTATCCAAATGTGCAACAACTCAGTAATTATGGATCTAGGGCTGTCTCTTTGGTTAATGTCTTGGCATGCTCTTTGGTTATCCTTTTTGCTATTTGCTACTCATTGTGATAGTAAAAACGCATAATTTGGTTATCCTTTTACTTACTCATTTATTATTCATTGCAGCTTTGTTTCACTAGGCATCTCTCAATTAATTACAGCCCAGTTGTGAAGAAACAATAAGCATCCTTTGTAAGTTTTTTCTTTGCTTCTCTAATTACTAGACATATAATTGATTGCATCCCATCATTTTATGGCAAAACGTTTCCTCTAACTAGGCATCCCTTTCCATTTGATCTTGTACTTATGTCCTAGTTTTGGACATTTGTGCCAAAACTGCCCATACGAACTTTATTTAAAGATGGGCTTTGGATTTGTAAAGTAGTTTTGTCATGGCTTACTCATTTATTAACTTCATAATGACATGCTTAAAATCTTAGATGTGTCATGGTAGCCACAAGCATTGGTTGAGTAGATCATCATAATCATTAGATCTGTTGAATGAAGTAGTTTCTGCTATTTATTTTTTTAAATAAATACTCCACCAGCGGTTGACCAGGTCAACAGCTAATAAATTTTTAAAATAAAAAAACACCACCGCCGGTGTATTTTCAAAAAATAAGCTCCACCAGCGGTTTTTCAACGGTCGGTTGAGCAAAACTTTTTTAAAATTAAAACTTATTCCGACAGTGTTTAAAACCCCAGGTGAACTTTTAGTATTAGTACGTATTTTTTCCATCATTGAATATTGCGCCGGAAAATTCGCCGGTAATTTATCGGCTATATTTAGCGCCAGTAAATTACTGGCGCAAAAATAGTGTCGTTTTACCGCCGATAAGCCGTTTACCATTGCTCCATTTTGTGGCGAACAATTTACTGCGGGTCATTCGAGAATGACTTGTTAGTCCATTTGTTCAAACATTACATTTGAAATAAGTGCCCTATAAAAGACGACGTAAAATATTTCCCACGCCCTCCGTATAGTGGTTTCTTCGCCTCATCAAGTAAGTATTCAAATCTACGAAATTCAGCGATATCACCTATGGGTTTCATATTGTCATCTTCAACTTCTTGTATAAAAGCATCATTTAATATCATTCTCATTTGTTCACCATGTCCATTCTCCAACTGGACGTGTTGTCGTTCACTTTCAGGTTGATCCCCATGGTAGCACCAGGTGTTATATATTGGGGCAAAACCTCTAAAAGATTATATGGAATTTGACAGTCTCACAATCAAAGAAATGTATGTTCTCACATGTAGCACATTGACACCGGATTGGAATGTTTCGTTGGAACCCCATTTGTTGTTTAGCATACTCAATGAAGGAATCGATTCAACCCACAAATTGTGGATGGCATTGAGCGGGCTTGGTTTTATACTCGTACATCCATTTCTTGTCACTGAGATAGTCCATCTCGACAGGAATTGTCAAAGTCAGTCTATAAAAAACCTAAAATGAATGATTGAGTATTTGTGGGAGGATTAGAAGTCCACCTAAAACTTCCTATCCTTCACTATGTCCCTCTTTCCCTCTCTCTGCCTACGTTCCTCTCTCCCCCTAATAATTGATTCTTAAACTGAGTACCTACACTCTAACATGGAATACGACCTAACAAATATAATTATTAAATCAGGAGATCAAATTCTAAAACAACAAAACTTCAAACATAAATTAGGTACTTTAGTCATTTACATGAAACACATAACCAGATAAAGAACTAAATTCTTTTTTTTATTTACATTAAATAGCATCAAACATAAAGAATTACAATAAACTAAGATATTGCCGGCAAACACCATTTTGGCAAGTTTATCAATCTGTATTTTTACCTTTTGAATCATTGTTCAAGTCCTAAATTCTGGTTCAAGCCGATATTAGTGTAAGACTTAGTAGCAGCAATCGATGGACAAATGGTAAGGAGCAGCGCAGAAATGCGCATTACAATAAACTAATATATTGCTTGCAGTTAAATAAGATCTAGTACTATGCACTAGCACATGCACAAGCAGAAAAGTGACCTTTTTCGGCGGTTAATAACAAATCACTGTTCAGAAGAAACTACACCTAAAACTAAGAGTAATACCAATAAATAAAGCTACAAACAGTGAGAGAGAATTCGACCTAAAACTTACATTCAATTATGGTAAAATCCACCTAAAACAGCTGCAACAAATCACTGCTCAGAAGAACTATACCTAAGCAAGAGAAAAATAAAACAAATGTTGTTAATATATATATATATATATATATATATATATATATATATATAGATTGTGGATAGGGAGTTCAATAGAAATAATAAAAGAGAGAGCGGGTTTAGCTATATGTGTATGAAAGTAGGATTCCAGAAAAGGGATTCCAAGCAAAACTATCCGTATGAACCTATCCAGGAAAAGGGATTTTCCAGAAAATGGAATTGCAATCACTTAAAATCTAACACAAACTAAATCCCCCATACATAGAAATACTGATATATCTCAAAAATAAAAATACAAATCATCTCATCTTCAAGAATCTATACAGAGACCAAAATAAGGACCCAGGGACTAGGTCTATATGTTTAACAAATGAAGCACTCATGTCTCATCTAGAGCCCAAAAGTAATAATGAGCCCCTCCCTGATTACTATTTGGTAGAATGTATGCATGATAATCCGATGCACTCTAAGTGAAGTTTTGGATTTAATTTCATTACCTAAGGGCCAAATTTCTTAGATAACATATTGGTTATCAGAAAGACTATAGAATAAAATGGAGAGATTGCGGTGTTTGAGCTGAGGAGAGTCCTATTAGACTTTGCTAGCTTTAAAAATCTCATCCTCTTTTAAATGGATGTTAATCAATTTCTTAGATAACACAACGGTCAGACCGTCGAGTTCAACCATTAACTAGAGAGTGAACCGAACCATTGTGGGTAGAATATCCCATGATGGGTTTTCCTGTTTCCCAACCCGGACCGACGGGGTCGGACTGGACTGACATCGCTGGGTCTAAGACCCGACTGTTTTAGGCCTGAACCGTCGGGTTAGTCCATTTTTCTAGTGTTTAGTGTTAATAAAATCGCACACGTACGGAATAGCCTAGTATGACGCCACTCTTTTGCTTAAGAATACAGATGAGCAATTATGTTTTGTGCAAACTTATGTTAATGATATTGTGTTTGACTCAACAAAAAACTCAGTATGAGAAGATTTTCAAACTTTGTGAGAAGTTTGAAATGAGATTGATGGGATTGATAATTTCTTCCTGGGACCCAAGTTAAGCAAAAGGAAGGAATATTCATTTGTCAGAGGAAAAGTAGTGGGGAGCTTGTAAAAATTAAGACCAAAAGAATAAAATTATAATATATTAAAGGTAATACATATAATACAGAAAAATGATCGCCTTTTTTAGCTTTTCAACTTGTGATTTTTGTTTGAGTTTCCGTTTACGTCATGAGGTCCATGTTAGAGTTAGTTTACGGATCTTTTATTTGCATTGGTGAGGTTTACTGTGGGCGACTTGTAATTAAGAGCTCATCGGCAAACTTTACTCTTTTACTTTGACATTTATACCATCTGGTCCTCTTCCTTCCAGCATTATGTTAGACGTGGTCATCCACTGAATAAAAAAAGCCAGATTAGGACCATTATTCACACCTCCATTTAATTGATCAGATTGCCCAGCGAAAGCATGCATAAAGGCTGAATTTTACTTCGTATATTTCTGGTGACAGTGGACTGGGCATTCAGAAATTATATTATCGCTGTAATATACAAAATATTCAACGTTGATGTATAAATACCATAATTGTGGCCGTTGATCTAAGAAGGTGCCCCCCCGCCACGCACACACCCCCACACCTCCCCAATTGATTTTCGATATTTACTATTAAAAAATTGGTACTTCTACCAATTGACTCTTGCAGATAGCTAAGCTGGAAGTGATGGACGACAATGGCATTACGTCGTAGCTGTTTTAGCCATTAGGGTACAGCTGATCTGTTAGCAGATTGGGCCACCGAAATAACAACCCTGACCACCACGCACCTGCTACAGCTCCCTCCCAGCCTGCTTTATTGATTCTGATTGTATTCATCAGTGTCCTCCAAATCTGAAGCCGTTTATTAATGTTGCATGCAATGTTAGTTAGAGCAACGCAAGTTTATATATATTAGAAGTAATTGAAAGGACCACGCAGTGTGCTGCACGTAGTACTACTCGTCATAACGAAAGATAACTAATTACTGTGGGTCTCTACGGAGCGATATCAAATAATAGATCCTCAATCCCACGAGTGCTCAATGGGATTAAGCATCTAGCTCAGGCATGGCTGTGCTGCTGCCTCCCCTCTCTATCGCCTTCTTCCTCCTGCTCTTGCTTCTTCAGGGAATATCATGTGCTCCGGCTGAGAGAAGAAAACCCTTTCAGGCTCTGTTCGTGTTTGGAGACTCCACAGTCGACCCTGGAAACAACAACTTTCTACCCACGCCTGTCAAGAGCAATTTCCCGCCTTATGGGAAGGATTATCCAGGGGGAATACCCACTGGGAGGTTTACATATGGAAAGCTTGTCACAGATTTCTTGGGTACGTAAGTGATAAATTACACCAAGAGCTACGTACGTACGTTTGAAATTTGATGTATAATCATATGAATGGGTTATTCTAAATATACATCTTAGCGTGCTTCTTAATGCAGCATCTGGGTCTCAAAGCTGAAATACCACCATATTTGAATCCAACTCTCAGTGAAGAGGAGCTCTTGACTGGGGTCAG
>CM039667.1:20084894-20242771 GCA_022405105.1 Aristolochia contorta
TTTTGCTCTGCCTTTCCGACGAACCACCTATTCGCCGCAATCTTACCAGCTATTCCTACACCAGAAACTCTCAGACTTCTTACAGGTTTGCGAGCTATTTCAACTTTCTAATTCCTACGTTGGTCACTATGCCCTACACTGAGCTCGTTACCAAGAGAAAAATGGACCGGCATCCGTATAGGCAAGAGTTTTAGTTCCCTTAAAACACCGGTTATTTTTTAAACCAGAAAATCCTCTTGATGACTGATTACTGCAGATTAGCTACAGCTGCGACAATTATATATATCAAATTGCGCGCAGTGACGTTATATATTATGGCCGGAAGTCGTCTTTGGGAAACATCAAATCGCTGGTTTCAGTTGAAGATAGTCTGCGCTTTCCCTGCTTGAACAGTAGTTTAAATACCTTAAAAACAATCGACAATCCAATTTCTGGCGTCAGTGGAAGGAAACACATCCAGTACGAAAACACATTACATTACTTCTGCAAATGATCTTCCTCTGCAGGATAAAGTAATTGCGCTGCCATTATTTTTATTTTATTGATAGTTGTAATTTTTACCACATGCCCCTAAGGAGACTTGAACCCAAGACCTCCCACTAGAAAAACCACTGAGCTATATATGCTCTGCTATTTTAAGGAACAGCTAGCGTACAGTTTACAGTAGAGAGTTGGCAAATTTTAGAGAGGGCTGTTTCATCACTGCAAAAAATTTCAAACTCTTCTTCTTCTAGAACTGTAAGTTGTTTGAAATGAAATTGATGCAAGTGGGTGGTTAGCAATTTATACATAGAGACGGTTGTTTCACATTCGTGCTCTTTTTGTGGTTCCTATGTTTAGCCATGGGTGAGTAATTGCAGAAGCAACTCTGTTACCTGTTAGAAATTGTAGGAGCTGAGTAATTGTTTTAGATAGCTGAGTTACGTTGCGTGATCCAAAATAAAATTCCAGCAGATTAGCAAGTTCATCTCTGTTTTTTGTTAAATTTCTCCAACAGTAATTGAAAAAAATTATTAACTTTACTAAAAGACTCAAACTTGAAGCAGGAGCTAAGAGATTTAGGTGCGCGGACAGTACCGGTGGTGGCACTACCATCCTTTGGCTACCTTGAGTTCTCCTTTTTATGCCATCGCAAGATTGATGTATGCGAAGATGCTTCCAAGTACGTTTTCTGGGACGCCGTTCACCCAACAGAGAAGGCGTACTATTTCCTCTTTCAGGACTTACGAGGCGCCATCGATGATTTACTGAACCACACCTAGGCATTTACATTGATGTGATGTTCCTCGACGCAATGTTATTGCACGATATGTTTCTTTAGCTGGCATCCATTGTAACACGTTATACATGCGATACTAGTAATTAATTGCGGGTTTACTTTGTAGCTAGCTCGATATGACTTGCCACAAAAATATCTGGTACATGATTGATCAGGATATGCATGCACCTTTGACTAACATTAACAAATCTTCAAAAATATCCAGCTGGAGGGCCGGACGAGCAATATTATGTATTAATCAGTAAAACTTTCATTAAGACTGCAGGTAGGTGAAAAGCTTACGTACGGCCGTCCAAAGTGCATGCAATTAATTTTATCTGGAGGGATCATGATCATGGTAACTCATTGACGGCATAGACGATTCTGAAATTTTTTACCCTGGCTACAAATTGTTACTCCTGGTTCCGTATTAATTAGGGTCTGACTACAAATTTCAATTATCTCATCTATTTCTTTTTTTAGAAATAATTTTCCGTATGAACTTAAGATGAACCATCAGTAAAACCAACACCAACCATCAGTAAAACATAAAACCAATGCACAACCATGCATGGGTAAAAATATGTGGTATTGCCGGTGTAGGTATAACTCAAGGCAACCAAAAAGGACCACGGGTAAAAAGGATAAATCTTATCAGTGATGGTTAAAATCATCGCTATTGATGTGCTTTAGCAACGGTTCCAAAAAATCATTGCATTTGTTAGCTACAATAGCCATGGTTTCCCACTGTGCATCGCCGACGCCGACGTCGATGTCGCTACCAACACCCGCGTTCAGTCGTCATTCCCTGATTCCCTAGAATCCTTCTTCCATGCTCCCTGATTTCGTCGTCCCCGTCGTCTCCGTCCCCGCCCCCGTTGCCGTCGTCGTCGTTGCCTTTGTCATCGTTGCCTTCGTCGTCGTTGCCGTTGTCGTCATTGCCTTCATCGTGGTTGCCTTCGTCGTCATTAAGTTGACCTCAAAAGTGGATCGAAGTGGATCCAAACAGAGTGCAAAAACAAGAACGAGAAGAAAATACGTATAGCTCCTGCTTTAACTATCAAAGCATCAAAACAAAATCATAAACTTGAGCAATGCCGAGTTTGCAGATTCAATGCTAGCACTCTTCTATACTAGTGTGCATATCATTCGAAGTTCTCTTTATATAGAATTTTTCAGATTCTCTTATACTGATGTACGCTACTCATTGGTGCAGTGCTCGATGAAGCTTAGATTGTTCCATACTTTAGAGCATTTGTTCTGTTTCCCCTGTTTCCTTCATTTTATAATAGTGTTATTGGAATTTCTGACTAGTATCTACTGAAAATGTGAATTGCAGGTGAAGGGAAGAAATTTAAGCTTTGGATGATCGCTGTTATATTGGTGACTTTGCTTGTTCTTCTCTCAGGTTTTATTTTCACATGTTTGTTGACGAAAATGCATAGACGTGAGTAGACTCCTAAAGCACTTTGATAAAAGATCTATACTCAACATTATACGTATATTTAACACTGAATGAAACAAGATAAGAGAGCAGAAGAGGCACTCCTGTTGTGTATATCGGAATTTAACACTCTTGTTCTTCTCTCTCTCTTTCTCTCTCAATCTTTCACTCACTCTTTGTATATCTATTTTTGTAAACTATTTTTTGAATTCTGTTATGTTCTTGTTTATTTTCATGTTTTCTATTTTAATCCTGAATTTATTTGCAGATTAATTAGCCTGTTGAAATTTATTTCAGGTGCACCTTGTTTTGTTGTCTGTAACTCAAGGTAAGGCACTTCATAACTAATACTTTCTAATTGTTTATTTATGGATTCTTCTATGTTAAGATTTATTCCATAATACCCCCATGAATATCTTGTTTGATGCGAGTTGATTGGAATAACATGATAGTTTTTGATTCTTCATACAGAAGTCACTTATTTTTATATCGAATGTGTATATACTGCAGTGGTTGGACTTTTTTCATTAAATGAAGTGGTTAGATTCATTTTAGGTGGAGTTCTCCCAAGTTGTCTCTACATCACTCAATGTAAAGTATCTTTTAATTTCTTGTATCTTTTATTTTTTTCTCGTCTTTTCTTCTAGTTCTCTATTAATTTATGTTCTCTTTTAAGTTATTTCAGGTGCCATTCGTTTGAAAAATGACCTGTTAGGATTATCCATTTTTTGTCATATGATTATTAATTCTCATGTTCTCTAACACTGTTCTTAGTTCACATGTGGGTTTCATTCACATATATTCTTAATTCACATATATTCTGTTGAAAAAGCATAGAACACTGAATATTTTTGTCATTTTATCCTATTCTGGTGAACGCCACTTGTTTTAGTTCTAATCATGTTTGTGGGATCCTACTTATGTTTGTGATTTTTGGTACTGTTTTAATCATTCTTGCAATCTACTTTTGTTTAGAGGTTGTTATGTAATTGTTGTACCTTTTCCTTCTAATGAAAGGGGTCGGGTTAAATTGGATTTTAAAGTGCTCCCTCCCTCCCTCTCAGTATGCTGGACTATTTTTTTTGTCCCTTATAGTTTTTATTTTCTGATTTTCTGTTTAATAACGGTCAAATGCACACTGCTTGGAGTCTTTGTTTAAATATAATATGCTCTTTTAATGTTTCATGATATTCTCTTATTCTTTATATATAGAATTTACTATCAGATTAATTAATTAATAACCTGGTTGTTTATGAAGAAACCTGCATTACTATATATTGATACTAAATCATGTCCAGACTTGGTGCTGTAATAGTAGTGGTCTTGTATATAATTTTGATGTTAAGTTTCTTGATTGAAATTTGTTAGTGATATTACATGCTCATTTACAAGAGTTTTCTCTAAGAGATAGAAAAGGATGGACATTGAGGTATTATAAACAAGGCCAGTTAGGATTATCAATATTATTATCATATGATTATTTATTCACATGTATAATCCATATGATTATTAATTCACAGGTAGTTCCAGATTACTAATTTTTTTCTCTCTCTCACTCTCTCTCTCTCTCTCTCTCTCTCTCTCTCTCTCTCTCTCTCTCTCTCTCTCTCTCTCTCTCTCTCTCTCTCTCTCTCTCTCTCTCTCTCTCTCTCTCTCTCTCTCTCTCTCTCTCTCTCTCTCTCTCTCTCTCTCTCTCTCTCTCTCTCTCTCTCTCTCTCTGTTGGGTTTACATACGATTCTATAATGAGGCCCTTTAAATTTTCTATTTATAACTTTGTATGAATTTTCTAATTTGGTTGTTTACCATTGAAACTGAGTTTGGTTTTCTGGTGGCGTATTTTAATTCACTATTTGTTCTTGTTAGGTGTTGTTAGAAGATATAGAAAGTGAACTACTTGTGACTTAGTTTTGTTAGCCTGTTCTAATTTTTGTTATTTGTACTTGTGTCATAGGATTAGTGAGAAAGGTGAAGAGGAAGCATAGTAGAAGCAAATGAGAGTCTATTGCAATTTGCAACGATATGTGATAGGACAGTCAAGAATGCTTCATGCATCATTGATTGCCGGTAGCTCAGGTACGCTACTTAGACTCTTGTTAATGTAGCTGTTTCAATTAAAAATGGAAACATTTATTCATAATTAAACTTATTTGCTATTTGTTTACTTTTTGTAGAATAGACACAAGATGTCGACGACAACGACTCCCCAGCTCATACATGAAGTTTGTTGTAGATAGTGTACTCAAGACGCAAGTGGTTTTTATTGTCATTATGTATTTTTTGTATTTTTTTATAACAATAATTTTTCCCCACTGTATTGTTTTGATTATATATGTACGAGGAGGAAGCATAGTAGAAGCAAATGAGAGTCTATCACGATGTTGCAACGACATGTGATAGGACAGTCAGGAATGCTTCGTGCATCATTGATTGCGGGTAGCTCAGCACTACTAAAAATTAGTCCTTCACCGGCGGTCTAAAACCGCCAGTGAAGGCTGTTTCGCCACCGGTGAAAGATACACTGGCGGTTATCAAGCAGCCGGTGATGACTACATCGGTCGAACTTACACTGACGCTTTCAACCGCCGGTAGAGAATAATATTCACCGGCGGTATTTTTCACTGGCTGTTTTAAAATGACTGAAGAAAAGAACTATTCCGGCGGTTTGGAACCGCCGGTTTGGGTGTATCGGCGCTTTTTAACCGCCGGTGACAAATTTATATTATCTTTCAACCGGCGGTTTTACGGTTTCAAACTGCTAGTGGAGACTTGTCGAAACAAAAGGTGTCAGCGGTAACTAACCGTCGATAATAATTTTAATTTTAAAAAAAACAATTTTTTTAAAAAAAAATTTCTCCTGATTAAACAAATATTACATATATTCATTACATATATGAAACTCAAAGTTGAAACTCAAAATTCATTACGTATAAAAAAATTAAGCTGTAAATACATAATTCTAAAGTTTCAATGTTCAGTAAAATTTAATAGAAACTACAAAATACATGTACATCAACCATATATATCAAAAAATGGTTGATCTGAGTTGACAGCACAGAGAAATGTCAATCTAAATTGAATGCACAAAAAGTAGGACCCAAAAATATCTTAATTGACTCCCAGCTCAGTCTTCCCCTTCAGCATGGCCTCTCTCATATTCTTCGCCTAATAACACAAATCAAAACACAATTACATCTTACGCTATAAGTTATATTGCCCTTAATTTAAAAACCTAATATTAAGTCAAATATAACATATCTGGATTTTGTTGTTGTTGTGTTAGTATGGCAATTTGCTCCCTCATAATTGTCATCTCCCTCTGAGTGACGGCCAACTCTCTGTCTCTCTCGGCGTCTTTCTACTTCAACTGTTCCACTTCCTCCCTCAATGCATCAGTCTCGTGTTGGGACGCCGACTTGTTCAAACGACCGACTTTACCTCGATTAAAACCGTGGCCAAACCCCCTCTCGTATCCCCCATGATGTCCACCGTGCAGGTGATCCAATACATGTCTCAAATCTGAAGGATCACGTGAGTCCGCAATCTAGCGAGCAATTGCCTCCTGCCATAATTGTTCTTGCAAAAAAGACAACTAGTTAGCTTTCAAATAGAATAACTGAAGGAATTTTTTGAGTGGAGAAGCTTACACATTGGTCACGTGTGCCATCATTACGAAAATTGCCATCCTTCTTCACATGAGCCCCCACATTACCATGAAAGACACTGAAATTTCTCCCTTGTTTCTTCCACTATTTTTTAAAAACACCTAACAATTAGTTAATGCATCAAAGTGTAATGATAATAATCTGAGATAAAATGCTAACAACTTACATGTTGTTCATAATGCTGAGGAAAAGACCTCGTCCTGAGCGTGTGAAGGACCACTTGCTTCGAACGATTGACCTTGTTCGTCTTAGACATATGTTGCACCTTTTCGTCATTCCAATAGGCCAATAGCTTATCCTATGAGTCCTGACCTATGGTCGGGAGGTGGCTCAATGCATACTGATCGGAACTCTTACTGTCGACATAGTCTGCCTTCAGGTAATTCCTGTTGTCCCTAATAAATTTTTGGAGAATTGGTTTCAGGAACTTTTTTGCATCCTCATCTGTCAGCTTTGTTTACCCATCATCGTCCAACCATGTATAAATCTCCTGCATTACAAGTAGGATGGCAAAATCATTGTACGTTACAGGTAGAATGGCAAAATCATTGTACATTACAAGTTTGTATATCCCACAACAAATTAATATTTTAAACTATAAAGCATACATACGTACCGACATTGCGTTAAACCAAGTATCAAACTTATGTCTTTCCTTCCGCCAATTCTCATGGAAAATGAAATATCGTTCTTTACGACAATCAGAACCAACCATGCGTGACAATATTCCCACTTCCCTGTTAGTCATTTGACCTTCTTTGAAGACCACTTTATAGGTGCTGCCCTGTTCTGGCATGAGAGAGGTCACTCTAGTAGGACCTCGTCCCGCACGTCTTGGTGGCAACTGTAGTTCTTCAAGCTGGCTATCCTCTGGTAGGAGTGTTTCAGCGTCATCAAAGTTGGGGTCCTGTGTTTCCATGACAAACGTTGAGTCCCGTGTCTCCACATCCTCAGGGTGGATCAACTCGTTTACCCCTATTGATGGGCCTAGTATGACAATTACCATTATTATCACATACATTAAAAAAGGTGCATTTGACCATATTAAAGTTACTCACGTACCTGCTGGATCAGTACTCATAGGGGATGTATAGCTAGAAAATCAATTCCTAATGTCCCAAGAATTTGAAATGAACAGTCACAGACTCTATTAGCTACATTGTTAAAAACTCACAACAAACAGAAGCATAAAACATTTTTGTACCTATTTAAGGTGAGGCAGTCACCTTCTCTTTATCCTTATCTTTCCTTGGCAGCATTTTTCTGCAAAACATTATAACAGCATTAAAATGTTAATTACTTCAAAAAATTGACTGGTTGGGAAGAGAATATTTTAGGAAACAACGGCCCAATTTTATAAGGCGCAGCGCGCGAAAGCCGTGTTAGCGCAGCCCTTTTGAAGCTCGGCCCGATCATCCAATTCGCTCCAACAGACAAGCATGGTTCAGTAGTCAAAGCAACTTCGTCACTTTCGTGTACCACCCAGTTCTGCAATGTCTACCCTCACTCCAACACCTAGTTCTCTACGCTCCCTAAAAACATCAGCATTAGAGGTGTTCGCCGCTTCGGTTCCCACCCCTGGATCCTAAGCCTATAACGCTGCCTCATCTGCTCTTACACGATCATGAGCATCAACTAATGGGACATCGTAAGTGTCCCTTGGTTTCCTTCGACAGACAACGCTCCAATCAGGTGTGGTCGGATCCACCGAATAGAGCACTTGTGCTTGAGATGGAAAAATGAAGGGTTCATCTTCGAAACTTCGTTTGGTTGCGTTGACCAAAGTGAAGTTATTATCGTTAATGACCCATCCACTTCCCCCCATATCGTACCATGCACATTGAAATAAATGCATCGGTTCGAATGTGCCCATATATACACGAAGGATATTCTGCTGAACACCGTAATAGATTGCTTCTTCATCACCTACAGTAGCAATACCACTATTTTGGGTGACCCGCGTCTCTTTGATCAACTTTGTTTCAAACTTGTAGCCATTCACAAAAAACCCTTTGTACGAATGGGCATCACACCTAGGACCTTGTGCAAGTGTAGTTAGTTTTCCATCTACCGGCCCAAACTTGCACATGTTCCGTACCTAAACAATATGGAGATATGTGTCATATCGCATTTATGGGAAGGAGTTAACTGCAGTGAAATACATATAAAACACTTACATGAATTTTGAACCACTAGACAAAACCCATATGTTGCTGCCGTTGCACTCAAACATCGGGCCAATAAGGGTGTAACCGTCTCAAATACTCTTTATGTTGCCTAAGATCATTCCGAATGCAGTGGATACGTTGAAACTTTAAATATGATATATTTAAATACATACTGACATTTAATATATACTTATGTCAAGTATGGGTCAACGTCTGGCAAGTTGAACAAGATGAACCTGTGTATTTGGTGTGTCTCCTCGGTAGATAGAGAATATGGACACGACAACCCAAGAGGACCGTCAACGTAACGAACTGGCCTATTCAACTTTGACTCCATTCCATCGATATATCGTGAACAAAAATCGGTGACTTCTTCCATTAGATACTCTTCTGCAATGGATCCCTCAGGCCGAGACCTGTTACGGATATAATTCTTCAGTGTAAGCATATAGTGTTCAGTGGGGGTACATCCACCTATTTGGCCTTTGTGGCTAAATGGATAGTCAAGTGAAGAATGACATCAAAGTAGGACGGTGGGAAAATTCTTTCCATTTTGCATAGAATAAATGGTATTGTCGCCTCAATTCTGTTCAACTTGTTCATATCAATAGTTTTTGCACACAAGTCTCTAATGAATGTGCATAACTCAGTCAACACCTTACCCACGGGTTTTGATATGGATTTCCTCAAGGCCACTGAAAGAAGTTGCTGCATCATAATATGATAATCATAACTTTTGAGGCCCACAATATTTTTTTCTCGCACTTGTACTTGTGTTGACACAATTGATGAGAATCCTTCTGGTAGCTTCAATTCTTTTAACACAAGTAGAAACCGTGTTTTTTCTTTTTTCGGCATATTGTAGGATGCATGAGGTATAACTACTTTACCAGCAACTTTGCTCGATGGCTTCGGGTGGAGGAATTTTCTAATCTTCAAATGTTGCAAATCTAGACGAGACTTGATATTATCCTTCGACCTCCCATCTTTCCGTATAATAGAGTTCAATAGACTTTCGCACACATTTTTCTCTATTTGCATGACATCCAAATTGTGATGAATCAGAAGGGTCTTCCAGTAAGGGAGTTCAAAAAATATGTTTTTTTCTTCCACCCTTCAGGTAATCGACGATGCGTCATGTTGCTGCCGTATTTGCCTTTGCGAAATTCAACATTGTCGCAATGTTCCCACATCCGTAAGATGTCCTCCCCTGACAGTGGTTGAGGTGGTTTCTCATGTTCTTCTGCGCCATTAAATGATTTTTTATCTTGTCTTCAAGGATGATCATCTGGTAGTAACCTACAATGTCGTAGGTATACGTTCTTTCGACTGCATAGAAGATAAATAGAACTGTGCTGAACATGACACGTAGGACAGGCCTTGTAACCCTTGGTACTCTACCCAGATAACATGCCATATGTTGGGAAGTCTGATATAGTCCACAACACTGCAGTGTGCATTTGAAAGAATGATTTTGTTTCAGCATCGTAAGTCTTTATACCCTCCTCCCATAACACTTTCGTCGATTACAGGCTGCAGATAAACATCAATGTCGTTCCCTGGTGATTTCGAACCATCAATCAAAAGAGTCACGAGAAGATAACTCTCCTTCATGGCCAACCACGGAGGCAAGTTTTAAATAGTTACGATCACGGGCCATGTACTACGGCTAGAACCAGTACCAATCTTGAACGGACTAAACCCATCACTGGCTAATCCAAGCCTAACATTCCGTGCATTGGAGCTAAAAGATGGATGTTGGGCATCGAAGTGTTTCCACGCCACAGAGTCCCAAGGATGACTCATTTTCCCTTCAATAGTCACTGGAGCTGACCCATGCCAAGCCATGAAGATGTTGTCTTCTTG
Organism: Aristolochia contorta; assembly: GCA_022405105.1. Lineage (NCBI taxonomy): Eukaryota > Viridiplantae > Streptophyta > Magnoliopsida > Piperales > Aristolochiaceae > Aristolochia > Aristolochia contorta. The sequence goes on from CM039667.1 coordinate 20,095,294, forward strand.
GACATGAACAACCTCTGCAGTCTTGGAACCAAAAGAAAATATAGAACAACCTTTGTTGGTATTCTCTTCCCGCCTACCTTTTTCTCTGTCCATCTTGATCAATTACACCTTGGGAAGCTATTCAAATGTTTGTTTTCATTTCTGTATAGTATGCAATCATTGGGGCATGCATGAATCTTCTGGTAATCTAACCCTAAGTCAGACATTAATATTTTTTATTCATACCAATTTTTGGGAATCGTGTTATCCAGGGGAAGAGCATCCTTGATAAGTGCAACCACAGCCGAGAAAGATTTGTTACTCCACTTGTTCAAACACTTTATCTGGAACAATTCAACCATGAAGGAAAGCTTCGAGTATTTTCCACAACCTTGATACAGTGGTCGCTTCGTCTCCTCAATTAATTGCTCAAATTTACGTATTTCCGGATCTTGACATTCATGCCCAGTGTTTTCACCTTCCACATCTTGCATGAAAGCATCGTGTAACATTGTTGACATCTATAGGCCATCCGGTCTCGATCGGTTCACTTGTTTGTTGCTTAGTTCGTGGTTCACCGTGGTAGTGCCAAACATTGTATCGTGCTAGAAATCCCTCCCTTACTATATGGTACATTACGGTGTGGCTGTCAAAATATTTTCTATTCCCACATCTGCTACAAGGGCATCTTAAAAGACCATTTCCTTGAATGCCCAACTGTCGTTTGGCATACTCTACGAAGAACACAATCCCTTCTGAAAATTCAGGCTGGCACCGGTCAAGCTTGCTAGTGGACTAGTACATCCAGCTCCTGTCATTGAGATAGTCCATCTTTGTGGCACACCAGAAATACAGACAATAACAAAAAGACCATTTGAAGTAAGATCCTATTACACACCCTAGAGAAGGTTTCTACTAACAAACTAAACTAAAACTTACCAACAATACCATAACGTAAAAACTCAAATTTCATCGACTAATAAAAAAAAACTACACAAACAAAAAGAATATTGACAACTAAAAATCACTTTCACACATATTCACTCAATTTTACAGTAACCAAATCCTGTATCAGATTCTAATTCTGTTTCTCCCTTTATCTCTCTTATCTCTCTTTCTCTCTCTTCCTTAATCCTCCTCTCTCTCTCTATGTCTGTTTCTCTCCCTTTATCTCTCTCTCTCTCTTTCTTTCTGATTTCTCCCTAGTTAAATATTAATCTCACTCAGTTTACACAAAAATCCAGTTTCTGATTCTAATTCTGTTTCTCCCTTTACCTCTCTTATGTCTTGTTCTCTCTTTCTCTCTCTCTCTCTCTCTCTCTCTCTCTCTCTCTCTCTCTCTCTCTCTCTCTCTCTCTCTCTCTCTCTCTCTCTCTCTCTCTCTCTCTCTCTCTCTCTCTCTCTCTCTCTCTCTCTCTCTCTCTCTCTCTCTCTCTCTCTCTCTCTCTCTCTCTCTCTCTCTCTCTCTCTCTCTCTCTCTCTCTCTCTCTCTCTCTCTCTCTCTCTCTCCCCCCTCTCTCTCTCTTCGAGGCATGTCAATCACACAGCATGGATTTCTTAATACCATAGATAAATGAAATCACAATCAATAGAGAAGACAAGTATTTACAAGAAGGATAGTTTTGAAGGAGAGAACAGCCATAATACATAGAAAATGTGCGCTCATCTACTAGTACTAATAGATAACATAAGAGCAAAAAATTGATTCACATTTAGGAACGAAAAAAATATAACTTTGCACAACATTTTCCATCTACAAGCAATTGATCATAAGGTGGAGAAACCATGTTTGAACTGTTAAAAAATCTGTATTGAATGCTTTTCCATTATTAGTACCTGTTTAGGAAAATTGGCAATCTTTTTCAGTTCTGCTTTTTCATGCAGCAGCTCTCCTTCTCCGTGAGTCAACTGTGCTGCTAAGGCCTCTACCTTCATGAATCAACATATTCAAATCACGAGTTCATCAGAGCATGAATTAGTATTAAAAAAAGAGAAAAAAACATAACCCGAAACCTGGTATATAGATAGAGCCATACATATAAATAAAAAATAGAGGAAAAAGCATAACCCGAAACATGTATATCGATCCTTGTTTTTGGTAGATGAAAATAAACACAAGGCAACTAACCTGTTAAAAATTCCAGTTTTTGGGGGCGATTCGGTTCAATGTACACACGTCAGAAACCCCTCTACTCCGAGAAAAATCTGGCCTTCGCTCGTCGGAAATGACAATTGTTAGAAGCAATACCAAGATTCAGGAAGCAAGGGTTCGATTCGATAAGCAAACCAATCAATTCCACTGGAAGCAAACAAAGGATTGAAGAAAACCTTAGTGCGAGATGCTGCAGAGGAAGCAATTGCACGGCAAAAGATGCTGTAGAGGAGGCTTGATCTCATGTGGGAACGACTTCGATCGGGCGGAGGAAGCAGGAATAGGAACAGAGACTCGATGGGAAGGGGCAGGAGTTGCAGACGGAGAACGGAGACTTCGGTAGGAACAGGAAACCCGCGCGAGTCGAGTTTCTTCTCTACCAGTTTTGCTGGTACAGATAACTGTACCGGCGATTCGAATGTAAAGTGCAGTTTTCTGTACCAGCGAAATTTTAATATCATGTCGGTACAGAATTCTGAACAGGCAATTCCCCCCTATTTATTCGCGATGGTTTTTTACATTACGCCGGTATAGATTATCTATCCTCCCGCCCCTGTTTATTCGCGATGGTTTTTTACATTTAGGGATGTAAACGGGAGCCGATTACCCGCTCTACCGTCCGTCCAATTAATAAACGAAACAAAACGGAAATAAAATATTATTATCCGTTTACCGCTCTACCGTTTAACGCTCTACCGTTTAATAAACGGACGGAAATGGAAATAGCTCTTCCGAACCCGTTTTACCCGTTTACCGTTTAAGTAAGGGTAATATAGTAAATTTATATATTTACTTAGTTTAATCATAAAATACTTATTTTTATATAATTAACCTTATTATCTTTTTTATCACTTATTATAAAAATTTATAGAGTTGAAAAGTTTGGAGAGAATTTGAATATATTTATATATTTTGGTAATTATTAAAAGTCAATATATATTGACTTTAACTCATGGTGTCATAAAGAATCCTTAGTCATAGTCATAGACTCATAGTCATAAAAGATAGATCATATATTGTAAATTCATAATTAACTAAATAAGGTAGTATTAGTAATCTAAGATTAAAAGAAAATTATTTTTCTTACAAATGTCAGGTTTTATACAAATGACAATTGTTTTTATAAATGTAAACAACTGTCATACAAAAACAAACATATTATAATTCATAATAAAAATTAAATAAAGATAAACATAGTAATTAACAAATACACGAGATGATTTCATATTTTTTCAATTAGCTTACATAATTCAAATTTTTGGGCCCATAACATATTACGTCATATACCCTAAATTCTTAATAAGTTATAAGTAATATCATTGATTTTAATTACTAGTTACTTACTTCTCTAATTAATTAATATTCTAATTTTGGTTTTCCCTCCCTCTCTAGTCCCTAGTCATTGACTCATTGCTCCCTCTCTAGTCCCTAGTCATTGATTCATTGCTCCCTCTCTAGTCCCTCTCTAGTCCCTAGTCAATTTTAAGTGTAGGAGACAATTTATATTTCTATTTGATTTTTGTGTTATGTAACTTGTATTTTTAACTCTAAAAAAGTATTCTATTTGACTGTTTATTAGAAATTTTATTAATTTTTCTTCTTTTTTTGAGATTTTTGTGATTTTTATATTTTTTATTATTTACCCTTTTATTACCCGTTTATTACCCGATTACCCAGGTTTCTGGCGGGTAATAAACGGGTAAGGATTTCACGGAACTAAACAGATACGGACGATAACGGGTAAATTTTTCAAAAGTATAAATGGTAGACGGAAACCCGTTACCTGTACCGTTTATTACCCGTTTACATCCCTATTTACATTACGCAAGTATAGATTATCTATACCGGCGGTTTTTTTAAAAAAACCCCGGTGAAGGGAGTTTTTCTACTAGTGCTGGTACACTACTTAGACTCTTGTTAATTTAGTTGTTTCAATTAAAAATGGAAACATTTATTCATAATTAAACTTATTTGTTGTTTGTTTACTTTTTGTAGAATAGACACAAGATATAGACGACAAGGACTCCCTAGCTCATACAATAGTGTACTAAAGACGCAAACAGTTTTTATTGTCACAATGTATGTTTTGTACTTTTTTAAAACAATAATGTTTCCCCACTGTGTAGTTTTGATTATATATGTATGAGTTACTTATTTTTTTATTTAGTTTGTATGAATTGTTGTGACTTTGTGTACATATCTAATGTAATTGTGGATTCAGTTTTGATTAAAAGTTGTTATTAGTTTTAGTTATAAGATATCACGAGTTATAATAGGTCTAATGAGTCAAAAATAGGAAAAGAAAAAAATATTGTAAATATCTAAAAAAAACATTTATTGGGGGTTTTAAAAACCGTTGGAAAATTTGCTTCACAAAAAATATGGCAGTTATAAGAGAACCGCCATGAAAAATATGTTTTGCTGGGGGTTTTATTTTTGCTGGCAAACTGGTTTTTTCCCGACGGTTTTGATTCCGCCGGTACATAATATTGTTATCCCTGGGGTTAAAACCGCCAGGAGAATTGTGTGCGGAAGTTCTGCCGACACAATTAGCTAGTCCCGGTGACGCAAAAACTGCCGGGAAAACTTTCCCGGCGGTTTTATGATGCCCATTAAAAAGCTAATTTTTTCTCGTGGTGCCTGTTGAAAATATATAGTACTAACAGTTAGAAATGGTCGCTATTGTAGCTACAATAGCCATTTTTTTCATGTGGTTACTGATTATATTTAGCATGGATTCATCCTGCATGTGGTTATTACAAACATATAGTGGCAGTTGCAACCAGTTGTTATTCTGTAACAACAATGATTAACATTCAGATCTATTTTAACCATTGTTATTAGTTTTTTTTTACTATAGTTTACACCGTCATCAAAACAAAGTTATTACTTTCTTTCAATTTTTTTATTTATTATTTGTGTTACCTGAGAATACATTCACACAAGTAAATTAAAATTTTAAAAATCAATCACTTCCTCTTTAATTAAGCCTAAGTACACTACTATTTAAATTGAAACTGTTTACGTGCAAACAGAGTATATACCCAAAGATGGAAATGTTGAACCAGTATATATTAAAATGTTGCTATCTTTAAGAAAAAAAATACTTATTGAGAGTTTAATACAAAGCAGTGTGCAAACATGTTTTATATTGGAACACATCATGAAAAAGTCTTGTTAAATAGCTAAACTCCATCACTGCTTGCGGCTTGTTAAGATGGAATAAACGTATTAGAGAAAAAATAAGACTCTGGGTTTCAACAATCAATTTTGCTAACTGATCACAATTTTGAAAAAACTAATGGATGTTTTTGCTGTCAATCTTTTTGTTTGGCAATTTGACTACATTAAGACCTTTTGTATTCGTTCGAGAAGTAACTATCTCAATTCCAACTACCAAATGAATCTGATCAAAGAGTGGAATATGGGCCTCGTATATATGTTTGAAATTTCAAAAAACTAAAGTTTCCAACTCAATGAGACAAATAAAACTTAATAGCAAACGCTTTAACCATTGTCTACACTAACAATCATAATTCTCAAACCAAGGCTCTATATCCCTACTCCACCATATGAATAGAAAAACTTAGAGTCCACTCATTCTATAAATTTTTCTTTTGGCAATCCGTTGAAAACCTTTAGATGAAATTCTCTAGTGCAATGTTCGCTCTTTGGCTTTGAAGGAAGTCCATCAGCACCAACATAACTTCCACCGTACACCTTGCATTATGTCAAACCAATGCTTGTGTGCAAACTTGTGGATCAATTAACAAAAATACACCTTTTACCGTGGCAAAACGGGCATACCACGAAAATGACTCTTCCCACTCCCTCACCTTCTGCCATACAGAGAGAGACATTGTTAGCATCTGAATTGGAGCTCTTTGTTGAACTAGTTCCATCTTTAAATTTTCTTTTCAGGCGCCATATTTGTTTGCACCTCAAGCAAACCACATGATCTGTATCCACTCTTGCATAAAACAAGAGAAAGTGACATTGGCTTTTTCATTATCCCCTATAGGGTCTCACTCGGGTAGGGGGATAATCATGGAGTTTTTCTTCTTCCTCGCTAGCTACTAACACTGAATCAATTGAAGCATGCCTTTCAATTTGTTCTCTCCTCAAAGATGAGTTTATAAATAACCTCTGCAAATTTCTAGCTCTCCTTCCCATACATCAACATCGGGTATCATGTGCTCATATGAGGGTCGAAGGGACAAGATGTGCCTTAACACCTTATCTTTGTCTTCAATTTCAAGTCCAATTGCCCCCAGTGCAGAAATGATGCCATTGAGAACACTCAGGTGATCTAAGATTTTTCTACCTTCATCCATCCACAATGTGTTGAAATTGCTCCAAGTACAATCGATTTGAGATACCATTTGCTTCTTGTAACTCTTCGAGCTTCTTCCAAAGCTCGTCGGCCATCATGTTTGCAAAAACATTCTTAACCAAACACAAGTATATAATTCAAATCCATATCCTCACAATCTTTATCACTCATACTAGACTTGTCAGGATTTTTGCTAGAACCTTTGGCACCTTCGGAACTACCAGACCTTAGTATTTCCTCCTAAGCCTTGTCCAACCTAGATTGTATAACCACATCCTAGACTTGAACCTCCTACAAACTAAAGTTGATCCTTCCATCAAATTTCACCGCGTCAAACCTCCAAGGACTCTGACACTTTGACAAATGTACTTCGACTCTCAGGTTGGTGAATAACTATGCATTTTTGTGAAAAATGCCCACTACACAAACTTCCTTCTAACTACACCACAAAATAGACCTCAAAACCTTGTGTTTTGCTTGCAGTTGTTGGGAAGTTCGATCCCACATTCACGTCTAAGTTTAAAAAAATAACTAAAATATCAAAAGAAATCAAGAAAAAAAAATATAACATAAGAGTTTTTTGTGGAAAACTTCCGAAGAGGTGAAAAGAACCACCCACCAGAAAGAAATCCACTATGTGAATTTTTTTTTCAATCACACAACAATATCTCTAATTGTCCCCAATACACTGACAATCACAAAAGTTTCCCTTTTCCCTAACTCACAACCAACTCTCACAAGAAACATACTTCTAGAGTCAAGTACTCAAAGCCTTGAACAATCACTATGGAGTCCTTATATAACCAAAAGACTCCCAGCCTCCTTTGTTTCACAATCAATGTGACACTTTTCTTTTTAACAGTTATTAGATATGATTTTAAACATGGCTAACAGTACCAAGCAAGTTTCAATGAGTTGTACTAAAGTTAAATTAATCGATCATCTATAGTTGGGATTTGGTTTCACATCATAAGTGTACTTGGCTGAAACTATTGTTAAAAACTTGGTCAAGCATGCCTGGTATGGTCAATTTGAACCAAAAGCTGTTGGGTAATTTTCAGGCTGAAAAGAGACAAACCTAACTAGCTGGTTTAAAGATAAATCTTTAAACAGCCGCTAGATGGTCAGGGATTAAAACCACAGGCTACAAAGATTTCGGTGCACAGGGGTAGGGGGAGAGGAAAGGAAGAGGGAGAGGGAGAGGGAGAGGGGAGGGACCGAAGAGGGAACGGAGAGGGAGAGGAGAACACAATGGGAAGGAGTGGGACCACTGAGGAGGGGATCAACAGTTCCACAACCCTAGCTATTATGTATGAGGACAAATATTCACTTTGAAAACAAAGAAGAAGAGATGATGGAACTCTAGCTACCCTCCTCTTGCCTTTGGCTGCTGGAGGGGCGGCTAGCTTGAAGAAGGGGAAATATCTTCTTCCTATGTCTACAATAGATGAAATTATTTCCCTTGTTATTAAATTTTATTGTCATAATGAGGTATACATGGTTCGCCACACATTCCTAACAAGTTCAATTCTTTGACCCAACTCGAGCACTTTTTAGGCTCGGTTTCAGGGCGGGTCTTATATTATTGGCTGAAGCATTGAAGTTAGTGGATCAGCCATGGATTGGGCCGGGTCATAGATGATTAATAGTGGGGTTAACCACCCACGGATTAGGTTTCCAGCCACTATAAAATCTCATTTTTACTTGTACTTATAATTCTGTGATTAAGACAAAACAACAACATCATAAACATTTTTTAAGTAAGAGAACTAAGTTAAAATAAGTTTAAAATAAATAAAAATATTATCAAATCTACTCACCCCCTTCCCCGTCCTTATCTCACCTCGAAGACTAGGTTCTTTTGGAGAGGAAGATGTGATGATAAACTGTATTACTTACATTAATCTTATGGTCATTATTTTGTCATTTTTAGTGGACATGTAATCTTATGGGGAATCTAATAATTATGAACCAATGTTGGAACTATATGTCATTAAATTAAAAGTATGAGCACAAAGATGGTCAATTCTTCCAAAATATTTCTTTTATGAGAGTGCAACTCTCATATCTTGGATACTTAACCCATCCCATACATCAAATAAAAATTACCATTTCCCCAACTATGTGCAAGTACATGCATCATAGAGTAATAAAGTCTGGAAAGTCCAGGTCGATCCCACTAGGAATTAAATGAACTACCGAAATTACCCTTAATTCCTTCATTTAAATCCCAGATAATTTGAGATAGATGTGTCCGGTCCACTCGAACTACCTGCTTGAGTTGGGAGGATAAAGAGATAGATCAATGATAGGAGTATAATATCCAGAAGCAAAGAAGGGTGTGCATCTCTATGTTATGCATCTATAATCTGATTTTTGTATCAAGTGATCACCAATGGATCCTGAGGTGAACCTACGTGTAATCGGCTGTTTCTCGCATTACAACCTGTGCCATCTTTCTTATCTCAGGTGTCATACAATGCCCTTAGAGTTTGGATGCCTGAACCATTGCACACAGCCCTACGGACCACGCAAGGTAGTAACTCTCTATAACAATACTAGCTCATCACTTTTCCCACCATTAGGAATAGGTGAACTCACACTAGCCAATGCTTGTCTACTACCCTCTACTCGGTCGAGATCCATCATAATTCCTTGATAGCTCTAGGATGATGATCATTCACTCACATGTTCTGAAGTCCTACATGAACTACACATACAGTGACATAAAAACGCTTGAAACAGGGAACGATCGCACTAGAAATACATAAACATTGTACATCCACACCCCCTAAAGGGGTTTAGCTAGACATTGAAGTAAAATGGGACAAATCCCACAATACAAACATCAGATCCATGTCTAGAACTACAAATAAACATATGTATATAATAAAAGCATAGAAGAGAAATCGCTTCCCCAAGGTGAGACCCAGAAACACTTCTCCCTAGGCTTCTAAGCAGACAAACCAGAGTATCCTTATATCCGGACTCCTCACACAAGCCCAGTCTCTGCTTCCTAGAATCTCTTCAAAATGTCTAAAAAATGCTCTAAAGCTCTAATTCCTAAGCTTCTCCCTACTCTTCGAACTCCTCTCCATGATCAAAAGTCTGCTCCATTTGCTCAGTTCTCCAATCGATCCAACTCTCCTGTAAGTTCCAATTCGTCTTCCATGTATAGGCTGCAGGGGGTGAAAATTGGTTGTTCCACCCTTTTGGAGCTCGGCGCCACTAGAGTCAAAATCCCGAGCTGTGGTGCTAGGCTATTTTTCCCATCCATGTGGTTTGTGCAGACTAACACCGACATGATGAGGCAGGGGCCTTGCTCTATCGCAGGGGCCTTGCTCTATCACAGGGGCTTCAAGGTATCTAAGGCCAGAGCCTTAGATTGAGGCAGAGGCATCAAAGCGTTTCAGGCAGGGGCCTCAGACTGAGGCAAGAGTGCTAGCTCTATTTTTAAATTCAGTCGCTTGTGCCCTTGGCCAGCCGCTATGTGGAGTGAACCAGCCATGCAGTGGCACAAATCCTCCTTTCTTCCTGCCCGAAAGCTGTGTGGCGTCACGGCTATGCTCTATGAAGTCGTGTGGCGTCAGCTCTGCTACTTTGATTGAAACTTAGGCAAATTCATTCGATTTTAGGCTATTTTAGCCTGATATTTTGTATTCCTTGCTCTCTGGGCATCTTTGGTGAATATCATGCATTTGAAAGGTGAAAAAGCCTTAAAGTGGCCAAATTCAGTCGAAAAGAAGTGAAAGCAAAAGGGTAAAAACCAACATGAAATTGACTACTCGCAGCTCCACTTCAAAGTAATGTTTACCTCATTTGTCTTTTGCTTCTATTCTGCAGTTCATTTATTTCTTTTTGCACTTGTCATTTGCTCTTAGTCATCGATATTCCTAAGAGTTTATTTCATCTTCAATTTTAAAATGGCTTCTAAAACATAGGCTACCTGACCTTGGAAAGGAGGGTTAACTAGATGACAAATTGTACACATTGATGTCACCTTCTAGTTGCAATTTCAAAACTTTTTCTTAGAATTTATTTTCCTTGTGAAGTAGACCTTTATGCATGCTTTTGAAAATGATATTAAATGTTTCTAAAGTTTCTTTCCTTTTCATTATAGTGCTTTGTCCAAATTTTTTCTAAATTTTGATGTTTGGATAGATATTAGAATATCTTTAATTTGTCCAAAGGAATTGCTCTGTTTTATAAAATTCATTTAGTATATTACACAATTTTTAAGAAACTGGATCGGTCCGGCCAGTCTGATCTGCTCAAACCTGTTTTGCCTCAAAACCAGGTCCACCTAGTGGGTTGGTCCGGTCCGATAGTAAATCAGTCCTGTTGGACCCAATCTGATTTACACGAATACACTTGAAAAGAAGAAGGGAGGAAAATTTGGCATGTAGGAAGAGGGATTTGAACCGAGAGCACCTCAGAACGCCTTATTCTTGAGAGCAATAGCCTACCAATCATATATCAAAGTTTTGTTTTCTGTTGAAATATTTTGAATCATTGTTTAAAAAATTAAAATAGAACTTTTACCGGTTAAACCAATGGTCCAACTTGGTCTAATCGGATTCGACCAAAACCAGACTTACTACTAGTTTGACAACTAGTTCGATTTTTAAAACATTGATCTTACAATATAAGTAAATTCCAGCCTTTATAACACATGAAATAAGCATTTTTACAACTTAAATATTTATTTTCATAGTGTACACTTATTTGGATATAAAAAGGAAGAATGATGGATCATGTGCTCGTTATAATCTACTTCTACACGAACATACCTTCACCCTATTCACCTTATTTCACTGGATTGGGATTTAAAATATTATTATATACATAATAAGAGAATTGTATAGTTTCAGAATTTGTGTTCTCTTTGGGTGAGAATGGAACCACAAGAGACCAGTGAATAGTCTCTCTTTTCAATTTCTGTTATTGTCATCTTATACAAAATAACTGAAGGCGGTTATAAAAATGGGAACAAAAGTAGCTGGCGGCTCCCTAATATACAGTTAAAGTAATGAAACATGAAAAACTTAAAATCCATCTTCTCCGAAATAGGAAATGAACCACAGTAATTAGCAGCAAGCTTTAAAGCAGGAGGTTTAAATACGGACTGTTGGGAATATGGATGGAATTTGAGTAGCACATATTTTCCCAAAGAAAAGTCCACTTTGCGTGTGCTTTAATCAACATACCCTTCATGCGATAGGAAACATCTAAGTTGTATTTAAGTTGCAGGAGCAATTCGTCTTGACACAGCAAAGCTTGATCAACCTCATATACTGCTGAAGTGTTTATGGAGTAAGATGCATGGAATTTGAGATGGAAGCCATCAAAACAGAGCTGGAAAGGGCAACATTTTTTTTTCGATTCATGGTATGTGGTATTATACGAAAATTCATCCAACCCCAAGTAGAGGCTCCATTGATGCAGCCATTGATGCACAAAGCACAGAGATGCTGTCCAACACATAAATTGGTGACTTCTGTTTGACCATCCGTTTGAGTGTGGTTTCCGAACTGATTTTGAGTGTGGTTCCTGAGAATTTAAAATTTCTTGCCAGAATCGGCTGGTAAAAAAGTGGGTCTCGATTGCTGATGATAGTACAAGGCATTCCATGGAGTTTAATAGCATTTTCAATGAACCTTTCTTCTACAATCTTTGCTGAAAATTGATAGGTAACAGAGATGAAAATGCACTACTTACTGAGTCGATCAACCACAAAAAGAATGGTATCTTTACCATCGGATGGAGAAAGTCCATCCAAGAAATCTAAAGTAAATGCATCCCAAACCTGCGATGGAATTGGCAAAGGCTATAAAAGGCCCGCTGGGACAGTAGTTTCGGGTTTCATTCACGGGCAAATGTTGCATTGCTGCACATATTGCTGTACTGTTTGTTAAATTTTGGGCCCGTAAAACTACTGGTTTAATCTTTTGTATGTCCGGAATACACCTGAATGGTCCCGTCTTGGTGTCGTGAAATTCAAATAGAAGTTTTTTGCTTATATTTAGATGATCCGGAATTACAATTTGGCCTTTGCGTAAGTGCATTCTTTCTCTCAATTCATATAATCCCAATGATTTAGAAGTGACTTTTTGTATCATTGTCTGTACATAAGGAATATAGCATCGGCTTCTTTATTCTCGTCCCATATGTTTACTTTAGAAGAATAGATAGCTTGTAATTCTGGGCCGTTCACACGTCTTGAGAGGGCATCAAAAGCAGAATTTTCTCGTCCCCGACAAAGAATTTCATAGTCACACATCAATATCTTGGTAACCCATTTTTGTTGTTTTGGTTCAGAGGGCATCAAAAGCAGAATTTTCTCGTCCCGGGCGACAAAAAATTTCATAGTCATACACCAATATCTTGGTAACCCATTTTTGTTGTTTTGGAGTGTCAATGTGCTGTTCTAGAAACCATTTTAGCTTCCTTGATCAGTGAGTATTAAAATTTTTTGTCCCAGTAAGAAGGCTTGCCAGATTCGAATTGCTTCCACATGATTAGTAAGTCTTTCCTTAGCATATGTAGATCATAATCATTTTGTTACACCCAATGCTCCCACTTAAAATGACCCTTATTGAGCAGATTATTAAGGGTCCAAGCTATTATTTTATAGCCTTGAAAAAAATTCTTGTAGTATTCGGATTATCAAAGACATCCACGTAATTCTGTTACCCTAGGAGGTCTTGGCAAGTCATTCATAGGAAAAACCTTCCATTAATTGAATCAAAATCCTCAGTGAATAACTATATGGCCTAAGAATTCAAGTTTCTGCTTGCTGAAAACACACTTGGTCAATTTAATAGCAAGTTGATGTCGACTTAAAGTATCAAATGTTGTTCTCACATGATCAAGATGCAGCTCCCATAAAGTGCTATAGATCAAAATGTAATCAAAGAAAACTAAGATAAATTTTTGTAAGTGTGGTCTTAATATGGACTTCATCAGCGTTTGAATATTTAAAGGTGTGTTGTATAAACTGAAAGGCATGACTAAGTGTGGACATTGTGAGAAAGAAAGAGTTTTGTGTATATCTAACTCATTCAAATCTGTTGGTAGCCAGATCGTAGATGAACTTTGGTGAAGAATGATATACCTCATAGCTCGTCCAACATATCCTCTATCGTAATAACTTGGGAACTGGTCTTTTATTGTGGCAACATTTAAGGGCCAATAATCTGTACAAAATCTCCTTGGCCCATCTTTCTTCCTGACCAATAACAGCAGGGAGGAGAACAGAGTAGTCCTTGTCAAGAATTTGTTGCACCTGTAGTTTAATCCCAATTTTCTGCAAATTAGATAATGATATGGTCTGACATTTATTGCTTCTGTGTGTTTTCCTTCACCGGAATTGTATTTGCCATTTCCCTTGCAGGTGGAAGTGGGGTTAGCGCAAAAATATATCTGAGTTTTCTTGCAACAGTGTTTGCTAATTAGTGGCTGAACTCTCTTGCTTGACTTGTATTTTTCTAAAATGAAAGAAAATTGGATTTAAACGGCTTAACTCTTATTAAACATCAATGAGTATATACACAATATTACAATACAAAATGACCAAAATAACCTTTAGGAATAAAAGACATATGTGACCCTTAAAGTAATAATACATAATCAAACATCCCCCCTCACACTCGAGATGGATTAAATGAGCACATCTGGAGTTAGGAATACAAATACCAAAATCGAGATGAAGTAAGTGATTTAGTAAATAAATCAGTAGTCTAGTGATCAGAGGGTATATACAACAAGGTGAGAGTATGAGAATCACACTGATGTAGACCGAAATGACAGTCAACTTCAATGTGTTTTGTCCTCTCATGAAACACATTATTGTGCACAATCTGAAAAGCACTCTTACTGTCACAATGAAAGGGAGTGGCAGTATCCAACGAAACATCATATCAGGAAGTTACCAACGAAGCCAAACAAACTTTGAAGTAGTGTCAACCAGAGCCTAATATTCAGCCTCAATACTAAAACAACAAACAATAGACAGGTTTTGCTACGCCAAGAAATCAAGGAGTTGCCTAAGAAAATAGAGTATCGTATTGTAATCAGCGATAAGTAGCATCACTTTCCTAATCAGCATTAGAATATGCACAGAAATCAAGTGACTAAGCAGATGAGAAGAACAAACGCCTATACAAGCTGCCTCAAAGGTAATGTAGTGTACGCAACACTGCTGCATAATTAACAAAACGAGTAGCAAACATAAACTGGCTGACGTCATTAACTACATACCTGATATCAGGGTGAGTAATAGTTAAATAAATCCGTCCACCTACAAGTTGTCGATAAAGTGTAGCATAGGGAAGTAACTCGCCATCTGTTCTGTTGAGCTTCACATTGAGCTCCAAAGGTGTTTCACAAGTCTTATTATTGGTCAGTCCAGCCCGTTTGAGTAAATCAGAAGCATATTTGACTTGAGAATTACCATAACCATCATGTAATTGAAGAACCTCCAAACCAAGAAAATAACACAGCCAACAAAGATCCTTCATTTCAAAACAAGAACTAAAACAAGAACTAAGGTAGGCCTTATGCTTAGAGATGTCCTGCATATCATTACTAGTAATAACTCTATCATGAACATATAACAGAAGTAACACTACACCGTGAAATGTCTAATGAGTGAACAATGCAGAATCAGGCGAACTCTGACTATAACCATTTTGCACAATTTTCAAACAAGAAAGTCAAAAACCAAAGCAGGAACATCTTCTTTAAAACATAAAGCGCGTGATGAAGTTTACAAATTTTCCCTTAGAGATGCTTATATCCTAGAAAATTACCATTTAAAAATGTATTTTCACACCCATCAGAAACAAATCCCAATGACGAACAAAAACAATGACAATTAAGAGACGAACAGAAGTCAATCTAACAACATGAGGAAATGTCTCGTTATAATCAATATCGTATTATTGTGTATAACCCTTAGCCATGAGGCAGGCTTTATAGTGATCAACAGATTCATCGGCCTTAATCTTGATTCTACACACCCACTTACAACCAAGAGTGGACTTACCAGGGGGAAGAGTAACATGATCCCATGCCTGAGCCTTGGCCAAAGCCTGGAACTCTTCAGACATGGCATTCTGGCAAAGAGGGTGAGAGGAAGCCTCTCGATAGAAAGAGGGTTCACGAATAGAAATAAGAGCAGACAAATAACAATGATAATCATCGAGATGTATCAGACGATGATGAGAGTGAGACAGATATCGAGATTGACCTACAAAACCTTCAAGGGAGGAATTTACAGGAAAGCTAGGAGGCAAAGCTGAAAGTGAAGGCAGATCCAAAGAAAGCACAGGAGCATTAGGCAGAGAAGGCATAGGGGACAGGGAAACATCAATCAATGAACCTGGAACAAGGTCAGACAAAGAAAACACAGAAGGCAAGTTATCTAGAAAAATATAAAAAATAATAGTTGGGGACACATCAGGATGTTTTTGATGAGAAGTAAAGAATAAAATGCTACACTTTCCCAGAGAGTAGCATAACACAAAATACACAACTTGTTATTGTGAGGATCGTAACACCGAAAACGTTTCTGCTCAATATCATAACCCAGAAATACACACATGATAGATTTACCTTGTACTTATCACATTCATTTGCAGGAAGTGAAAAAAAAAACCATGTGCAACCAAAGACATAACGAGAAGAATAATTAAGAGGCATATCATATAGACGATTAAAAGGTGTAGAACCCTTCAACATATATATTGTAAAAAGCGGATCAAATCTGTAACAAATAAAACCAGACAAAACGGAAATAAAAATCAACAAACACAACATACCAAGATCCACCCCTGGAAGGAACCACAGACACTCCCCAAATATTGGAATGAATAAAATCAGATGGGCGTAAATAATGCATAACACTATTATTAAATGGTAAAGTAGTATGGTTTCCAAATTTATTACTAACACATTACCACAATTATGAAGAAACGTGCCCAACTAGCCTATATTAATAAATTTATGAAGAGTAGACAGGGATACATGTCCCAAACGATTATGCCAAAATGAAAAGTCAGAACTATGACTAGCAGTCAAACTACAACTTAATGAAGGAGCAACACCAAACAAAATATTCAAAGCATCTAGTTCAAACAATCGTTCAATTTACTTCCCTGTCCCTAGAACCTTTCGTGTTGACGGATCATGCACCTAACTCCGAAAAGAATCAAAAAGAACATGAAATCCTACATCACACAATTGACCAACTATTAATAAATTCATTGACAACCAAGGAATATAGAGGTAAAAACAGAATCAGTAAATTCAACAAGAAGTTTAGAACCATCAAAAGTATAAATAGGAGAAGAAGAAACAGAAGAAGTTGAGACAAAAATTGAGGACTCAAAAGTCATATGATTAGATGCACCTGAGTCAATTATCCAAGAATGATTACCTTAAAATTGGTAGACAACACAGAAGCTGAAGAGGCACCTTGACCATGGCCAGGAAGAGTGTTGTTAATCATATCTTGTATGTCCGCAATACTCAACGCAGGAGTGGAAGCCGAATCAGTACTAGAGGGACTATCAACAGAAACTAATGCGGCAAAAGTGTGTCATGCATAATTATTTTTTTGAGTTTTCTTGCATTTCAAACGAGTCAACTTCGTATGGCCAAACTCCTTACAATAATTGCAGTGCACTTGAGTCATTTCTGAAATATCTCTGTATAAATATTGCAAACAAACATCAGATCTTTAGTAGCTAACTGATCCCACAACAAAGATATCTACCCCTAAAAATCGGATATAGACTGATTCAGAGCCTGTACTGAAGATTGAATACCCATTTCAAGCGTATACTGCTCAACAGAATTGGTCCCCTTATGTTGGTTTTTTGACAACAGCCAAGCATCTCTTGCATTTTAAAATTTGCCAACCTGCAGGCTAAGAGAAGAGGACGATACAGCAGAGGCCAACCATGTAATTGTCCAAGCAAGGTAATTACCAAAACCGCTTAAGAGGTTTGGATTACGAAAAGGCCCAACATTAAACACTTGCAAATTTGAGGTTATCTGGTTGAAGCATGACCTTATTAACATTATGAAAGAAAATTGGATTGTAGAACTGTTAGTTGATATTCTCGGGGCTACAAGTTTACGATCCCACATCAAGATCCTTTTTTGAAACGGGAAAAACGAGATTATTTGAGGACGTTGAGTTTGGGGGAGAAGAAAATGTAAGAAATGTTGTCTTTAAAGAAGAATCTAATATTGACGGAAATCAGGTCTCTACACTTATCGCTATTCAAGACACAGCCCAAGCACTAAACAACATGTTCAAGCTGTTATTCCTGACATTGTTCCTGAACAAGACACCATTTATACTCTTCTTCCAGTACCACCTAACAACTTCAAGAACCTAAAGAAGCGTCATTAAGGAGATCCACTGGAGAGAGGAGAAGTGTGATTCCAGATGATTATATCATATTTCTCCAAAAACATGAGGATGGTATCGGTTTAAAAGAAGATGATCAAATCAACTTTTGCCAAAGCCAACTGTAGTTATAACTCTAATAAATTATTGAAGCCTTGGATGTGGAGATGAAGTCTATGAAAGACATTGACGTTTGGGATCTTGCTAAATTGCCTGAAGGTACGAAGCCTATTGGTTTTAAATGGATTTCTAAAAGCAAGAGGGATCCAAAAGATAATGTCAAGGGATATAGGGCTCATCTAGTCATTAAAGGCTTTACTCCAAAGGAAAGTATTGACTACAAAGGTACTTTCTCTTTGGTTTCTTCAAAAGATTATTGTAAACCATAATAGCACTAGTAGCTCATTTTTATCCAGAACTACAACAGATGGATGTCAAGACTGTGTTTCTAAGTGGAGACAAAGGAGAAATAATTTACATGACACAACCAGAAAATTTTTTATTGGGTGATCCAAAGTTTAGGGTTTCCAAACTAAAGAAATCCATCTATGGTCTCAAACAAGTTTTCTGTCACTGGTATCACAAGTTCCATCAAGTCATTACCTTGTGCAGTTTTGAGGCAAATGTTGTTGATGAATGTGTATATCACAAGTTTAGTGGGAGTAAATAAATTTTTTTGTAACATATGTTAACGATATTTTGCTTGCTAGCAGTGATATAGGCTTATTGGACGAAACCAAGAGATTTCTAATGAAAGCTTTTGAAATAAAATATCTTGGTGACACCTCTTTTGTATTGGGAATTTAGATACTAACAGAACGTTCTTGAAGCATCCTTGTATTATCACAAAAGAGCAATATTGATGAAGTAGCATAAAAGATGGAAACCAGAACACTCTTATTGCCAAAGAAGACAAGTATAGGCTCCAATAGTGCCCAAACATTTATATTGAAAGGAAAGAGATGCAGAAGATTCCTATCCATCAGTGTTAGTGAGTCTAATGTAAGCTCATGTTTATATTCGTCCTGACATATCATTCATAGTGGGAGTTCTGGGCAGGTATTTGATTAATCCAAGTATTCAACACTGAAAGGCGGCTAAACGTGTGATGCATTATTTAAAGATAAAAAAAGACTACATAATTACATATCAAAGATCTAACAATTTAGAAGTCAACGGGTTCTCTGATTCTGATTTTACAAGATGCCATGACAGCAAGCGCTCCAAATCAGGTGACATCTATATGTTGGTTAGAGGAACTATTTCTTGGAAGTCTGCATTTAAAGATTTTGATTGACTACATTGAAGATTAAAGGACCAGTTGGTAATAGACATGTCTAGGATCAAATTACAAGTAATTTCCATGTTACACATCAATATTCGATCTATGTCATTAAGTCTATTTTGTATAGTGACCATTGTGGTTTAGTCATGTCTGAAAGTGATAACAGCTACAGTTATTCTATTATTAATATATGAAATGGATCAGTTTGCATTAAGGAGTAATCTAAAGATAAATAGCGTATAGATGCATGCCTAAGGAATTTTTAATGCAATTGTTTCTAGAATAATATGATGTTCAAGTGGGAGATTGTTAGGTTAATTCATGTTTCCCATTATGGATATAATATATTATTCAATTGTATTAGCTATTTAATTAATGGACTTATTTTATGTGATACCATTATTAGCTCATCAGGGGATCATTGGAACCCTCATTGATCAATATTTAAAGACTCCAAATTATGGTCCCCATTACACCAAATCACACACAAGTGCTCCCTTCTCCCCATCCGGAAGAGACATTGTAGTCGCATTGAGCAATAAGGACATTTGGTTGAGGAAAGACCACAAATCACACACGTGATCCTATTCGATTGTTGTTGTAATGCTGCAACAGTTGGCAGTCATCAACCATGGACTCAAGTATATTGTCCAACTCGATAGAATCCTAAATAATCTGGCGTGATGGGTTTTTCGTTTCAGATTAATTTATTTCAGATCATCAATGGCAAAATTACCAGTTAAGCAGAGGAAGCAAACAAATTTTAAGTCACCATGATAAAAGTTAAAGAAATAGGAGTGGAACAGGGATAATGGACGAAATTTAGCGTGCAATGGGGCAAAATCCTTCTGTGCATCCTTCGGTGAGTTCTCGGCACCATTATCATCCTAATCGTCGGATCCACATGTGAATGCCTCTACTTCATTTACGATAGTGTGCCTCCTTCATAGATGAAATGCAGTCCATGAAGCAACACTCACAAATATCCTGGCACGACTCTTAACAGTGCCTAGAACGGTGGAGTAGAGGACGATAAGGGTTTAAATAGTAGAAAACTTGCTAGGATGCCATATCACAATGACCAATAAGAGCAGAGAAGAATAATTTTATAGTCTTCATGAATTGAGAAACGATTACAATCTCCATCTAATCATATACATCAGAAGAAATAATAGTTTGTTATGAACTAAAAGGACAGAATACGGTTATATTTCCATTCAGCTCCCATCAAAAGCCACATAGGACAACCTCTTAAAACTGTCTGATACAGATAAAAGAATCTTGGCTCGACATTTTCTCATGGCCCAGGGGTTTCACATGGATTCCTTGTTTAGGAGAAACATGCTTAGGGTGAAATTGCTGAACTTACTGTTACGCCCAGGAGATCAGAACAAACACCAAGGCCAAACCGAAAATGCCAGGAGTACGGTTATAGATGTAGTTACAAACTTGTAAATACCTGTCTAGGCATGTAACAAAATATTTATTAGTTGGTTTCTGTAACTAAAAGAAAGGAGAAGCATATGAGGAAGAAGAAGTTTAGTGAAGAATGTACTAAGGTTTGATTCCTTCCCTGAGAGAACCCATAATATTTACTCTACTCTAATTGGTACCTTATCATTGGTATCAGAGCAGACACCATGAGCACTAACAAAGAGAACATTGATATTCTAGAACATGGACTCGATGGAGTAAAAACGTCAATCCAGAGAATGGAAGAAGGCACTGGTGAACAATTAAAACAACTAGAAATGTCCATCGCCAAAATTGCTAATGATCGCCGTCTAGACATCATTCTGCTAGCCCAACTAGCCAACACAAGAGTTTCCATGATCCCACTAGTGATCAGCCACTCATATCTTCACGGTAACAAAAATAGAACTTTTTAGGAACGACTCGTCAAAATGGCTTAATCGAGCCAATCAATACTTCTACTTCAAGGAATTCACATATGAACAAAAGGTACAACTCGCCTCATCCTATCTAGAGAGAGGCAAATCAATGGTGGCAGTGGCTCAACCATTCCCTTGAAGAAGAAAATATCGCGCTCACTTGGGATATGTTTCAAGATGAAATTCGTAGACATTTTCGACCCCCAGAATTGGAAGATTTCGATGAAGCGCTGTCACAAAAATTCGCCAAAATTGGTACTCTTTGTGATTACCAATTCCTAGTTTACAATTTTGGGGAATAGGGTGTGAGGATGTACGCAAAAACCGTTAGTTGGCACTTTCATTGGCGGCCATAAGTCAGACATTGCCGATGGAATCCGTTTGTTTAAACCAAAGACGGTTAAGGAGGTGATAAGTCTGCCTAAAATGAAGGACTACCGACTTCAAATACAGAAAAGACTCTTACTGCCCCTCCCAAATCAGTTTACACAGTCCTAATGCAGCCACGACTCAATCTTCTTCAACTGCATCCTCATCCATTCAACTCATTTCATGGGATGAAATGCAACAGTGACGTCAACAAGGTTTATGTTTTTACTATACTGATATAGTTTCTCCCTAACACATGTATCAAAATCCACAGCTATTATTACTCAAGAGTTTCGACAGAGAGGACCAAATATAGAATATTCTACATCAGAGTGTTTTTGTCTGCAAATTTTTCCGATGTCAATCCAGACACTAACATCTCGCTCCAGTCAATTACAGAATGGGGTGCGCCTAACACCCTCCGGCTTCAAGTGCAAATTGGGAAGGATTATTTTATTGCATTAGTGGACTTCGGCTTTTCTCACAACTTCATTAACGACCCCATTGCTAATATATTGACTCTTTCAGTAACCGCTACTGATGCATTTTCAGCTCGCGTTGCTATTGGCGATTGACTCACATGCAACTGGCAATACAAGAATGTACCTATCCATATTTAAGGTACTACTTTATTCGTTAATTTATTTTCTCTTCCTCTTACTGGTCTGGACATGGTGCTGGGTGTTCAATGGCTGCAAACACTGGATTCTGTTACATGTGACTGATCTAAGGCCACACTCAACTTCAACTGGGAAAATCAGCTTGGGTTACCATCTTCTCCTACTTGGCCAATTAGACTCAATAGTATGCTCAAGGAAATCAGACAGCCTCAAAATATTATTTACACTTTTCCTACAGCTTCTAACACGACCAACAACATTTACAACCTACAAATATAGCCTCTGCTGAATGAGTTCTCATTCCTCTTTCAAGAGCCTAAACATCTTACCCCGTAAAGAGACATTGATCATAAAATTTGTCTCAGATCCTCCACAGAGGCTATAAACGTACATCCATATCATTGTATAAATTTTCAGAAGAATGAATTCGAGGAGTAGGTCCAAGCTATGTTAGAAAATGGCTTCATTCGCCGAAGCACAATCCCTTTTTCTTCACTTCTTCAACTGGTTAAAAAGAAAGACGGATACTGGCGGTTTTGCATCGACTACAAAGCCCTCAAGTCGGCCACAGTAAAGGACAGATTTCCAATTCCATCTGTAGATGATATACTCGATTAATGTTTGCGCAATATTTTTTACCAACCTGGATTTACGTTCCGGTTATCATCATAGTGGATTGAATGAACAAGATATTCACAAAACTGCCTTCCACACACTCAATGGATTTTAAGAGTACTTCGTCATGTCATTCGGATAATGCAATGCGCCGTCCACATTCTAGGCAATCATGAATTCCATTTTCCTGCCATATATAAGGAAATTCAACCTTGAATTTTTTTATGATATCCTGATTTACAGCAGTTCATGCGACACTTATCTACTGCAGATATGCAAGGTCTTCGAAATTCTCTCTCAAAATCAATTTTACATCAAATTCAGCAAGTGCATATTTGAAAATTCAGAGTTGGAATATTTAGGACTTATAATATCACAGATAAGGGTGTCAATGTTGAAACCCCAAAGACAATTTCAGAATTATGTGGTTTTCTCTGTTTAACCGGCTATTACAGAAAGTTCATCCGCCAATATGGAGTAATTGCAAAACCCCTTGTAAATCTCATAAAAAACGGGCAACTTAAATGGATGAGCACGCTGAGAATTATTTCCGCCAGTTCAAACACAAAATGACTCACACCCCTATTTTAGCTCTTTCCAATTTTCAAGAGTCTTTTACTGTCAAGACTGATGCTGGTGGCGACGACATTCAAGCAAAGCGTTAGGAAAAAACAAAGAGTCTTGGTCAATATACGCCAAAGAAATGCAGCCGATTATTCAGGCCATTTAACAATGGTGCCCTTATTTCATCTGCCTGAAATTCCTTATTCTAACAAATCAATGTTCTTGAAAATATTTTCTAGAGCAGTGGATCAGCACGCCAGAGCAAAAATGGATTACAAAACTTCTTGGGTATGACTATGAGATTCGATATTGTCCATGCCCAAATAATTCTGCCGCAAATACCTTATCCAGATGTTCCAACAAACCAGAATTACAGATCTTTTCTTCCCATATTAATCTCTGGGAAGATATAAAAAATCATAAAAAACAAAGATTCGTATATTCAGAAACTCATTCAAAAGTCATCTTCCGGCTCTTCCGACACTTATTCAGAGATTGGTTATTATTTCATATAGGACAAGTTGTCATTCCTAACGATTCTAAATTCCATTGGCAACAATTATTCCAAATGCATAATACCAAGATCGGCGGGCATTCCGGAATTCTCCGAACCTACAAATGTCTCAATTGCACCAATTTTATTGGCAAAAAATGTTTCAATCTGTCCAAGATTATATCATTCACCATGCTATATGCCAACGGATGAAGACAGAAACAACCAAACCAGCAGGTCTCTTACAATCGTTGTCAGTCCCCTCTCAAGTATGGGATGATAGCACATTCCATCTTTTTGAAGGACTTCCGAGATCTCAAGGCAGAGACACAATCTTCATGGTCGTTGTTTGCTTAAGTATGCCCATGGAATGCCCTTTACTATTATTAGTGACAGGGATCCTATCTTTATTAACTGTTTTTGGCAAGAGTTTTTTAAGCTCTCGGACACACAGCTCCATCTCAGTTCTGCCTATCACCCACATATGGAAGGTCAGACTGAAGTTGTAAACAGGTGCATCGAACAATATCTTTGCTGTTTTGTACACCAATGGCCATGTAATTGGAGGTCTCACCCGTGATGGGCAGAGTTTTGGTACAATACTACGTACCATGAGTCCACAAAGATCACACTGTTTCAGACTTTATACAGATGCCATCCACCCCTCTTGCCACCTTATTCTCCAGCCACAACAACAGTCGATGCAGTCGATCAAGTACTACAGACAAGAGACGGACTTCAACAACAACTCAAAACTATTCTTCACTCCTCCACCAATAGGATGAAACAGCATGCCGATCATCATAGAAGAGAATTACAATTTCGGTTGGGGATTATTTATTATTAGAGCTTCAACCTTACAGAATAGCATCCATTTTCAAACGAGCATCCATGAAACTCGCAGCGCAATATTTTGGGCTGTTTCAAGTTCTTCATAAATTCGGTCAGGTAGCCTGTAAACTACATCTTCCTGATTCAGCAAAAATACATTATGTTTTCCATGTTTCACTCAAACCATTTCATGGAGATCCCACAAAAGTCGAACCTTCTGTTCTTCCTGTATCTGAGGACGACATCCTATTACTCACCCCAGCCACATCCTTGATCGTCACTAGATAAAACGAGGGACCACGTATGAAATGGAGGTTTTAGTTTAATGGGAACATCTGCCTACGGAGGACGCCACCTGGGAGCAAAAATCTCGTCTCATAGCAAATTTTCCGCATTTACAGCTTGAGCATAAGCTGTCACTTCAAGGAGGCGAAATTGATGTGCCCAAGAGATCAAAACGAATGCCAAAAGAGCGGTGATATAAGTACTGTGGCTTTTTACTTCCAAGACCTTACATCCTGACGTAGCATCCACATTACAGTGATAAACTCGGAGATAAAATTTGTAAGATTTTATTTTTTTAATAAAATACTATCTAACTATTCTATGGGTAAACCCTAAACCATAGATTTTCTCATACCTAGACCGCCAATTATGTTGCCACGTAACAATGTAAAACCTCGAAGTAAAATCAGGAGTACTGATATCATTTGAGGTCAAGCCAAAGGTCTGTCCCCTCGGTGGACTTTGGAGACACAAGATCTTTGAGCCTCCCCTGAATGGAGAACAGTGATCAGAAAACAAACTCATAGTAACATGCTGTCTTCGTCCTCCTCTCCCAAAGGTGGTCAGCATCCCATGTCTTCGTGTCATATAGGTTACACCCACTCGGCTAGCGGTGATCCACATTGACCTTTGGGAACGAGTTACATTTCAGTTGTATTCTTGTGTATATTAAATACATATAAACATTTCGAGAATAGTACTACATATGTTTTAAGATTTTTTAAACATAAGGGACAGGGATTACATATTGTAAAGTTAAGGAAGATGAAATGCATAATTGATTTGAATCACGAAGGAAAAATCTTGTCCTGATTTATTTTTTCTACCTTTGGCTTGGGAAAAGCGTTAAGTTGGGAAAGTAGTCTTGTAAACTTTACCAACATAAACCTTTCGTGAAGACTAAAGCAACTCATTTATAAGTTGTTGCACCATTGTATAAAAGGAATTTTCATAAATAATCAAAGTCCTTTAAATAATTGGAGAACCCAGAACTTCGACTGCTGCTATAGTCAAGGCCCAGTACTCGACCTCAGTGTTGGATCCAGCTACCGTGGGCTGCATTTAAAAGGCCGAAGAAATCAAATAATCTAATAATAGAACATAATCCTGTTACAGATTATCGGGCATCAGGCCGCCCTAGTCAAAATTGCAGAAAACATCATTATCGAGGTCAGACGTGGGCTGAATCAAGCTTTGTAACAATGCACCATTGAAATATCTTAAAATATTTTTCAACTACTGACCATTGAGGTCAAATATTGCATACCGCCCATTGTTGCCCTGTATTCCGTAGCATCACTACGTCACGTACCTTCTTACTTGGACAGCTTGCAACCAGCCATTGGAGTAAATATAAGATTCACATTGGAGAGTCGTAGGCAAGTCAATATGTCCAAACTGTGGTTGGATTATGAAAGATGAAGACCAGTCGGAAGTAGTAGTGGCCTCTATTTCAAATAGTGTAGTGCACCAAAATCCTTGACCTAAAATTCAAGTTTGAGACTTAATATGAGTGCGAATCTTGTCAGAGAGCTCTTGTGACCGTACTATCAGAAACATTTACCAAAATGAAAATAGTAAAGTTGGCATTGTACTTATATTAAAGTGAAGTGTTTTAATTGAACAAAACCAAACTCCAAAAGAAAGGATTTTAGATGATTATACTGTGCTTTTGAACCTTTTTTCATACTATATAGTGACATGTGAAGGAGACAAATTTAATGAGGCCGTGTTTTGTCAACAAACCCCACCGATTGTATCATGTAAATCTCATCTGCCAAATTCCCATTCAAAAAAGCATTACTAACATTATGTTGTTTTATAAACAAATTTTGACTTACTACCAATGTTGGCATCATCCAAATTGTGATCATTTGACCATCGGACTGAAGGTATCAATATATTCTTGTACTTCTAATTAAATCCTTTGGCAACTTGTGTATATTTCTCAAAACTCCTTTCTAGTTTAGTCTTAATCCTAAAGATCCATTTGTAACCTATTGCACGCCAGCCCATGGTAAAGAAACAAGATACGAAGGGTCATTAGCAAATAAGGCATCAAACTCAACTTGCATAGCCTTTGGGTGTAAGACTCCCTGTCTTATAGATCTGGTTGTCATAGGATATGATAGAAAGTGAGGCGGAAGGGCGAGTTGTGACAAAATGTTTTCCCCGAAGAGGTTGTTTAAGTGTCTGAGCTTGGTTCTTACTACTGGTAGAACTTGGACTTGGAGAAGGAGAATGTTGATGTTTACCTGAGGAGAAGAACACGGGAAAGGATTTGGAAAAACATTGGGGAAAGAGAAGGGGTCGAATTATTTAGTTGATGTATACAAAGACATAGAACAAGTAGGAAGTAAAGCTGAACAGGGAGAGGAAGAAAATAGTGATTTTTTTGGAATAAGTAATAGTTCTATATTTCAGGTGAAGGCACAATCTGTGATGTAGGAACATGGGGGCTCTATGAAAAATGAAAAGGCATTCTCGTTAAAGAACACACTGCGACTAATATGGACTAGACGTGTTATACAGTCAAGACAATTGTATCCTTTGTAGTGGGCATGATACCCATGAACACAAGTTTTGGATTGATCCTCCAATTCATGACACTACTAAAAAACAAGCTTCCACCGGCAAGAGAAAATTTTTTCATCAGCAGAAGACTATTCCACTGGCGGTTGTGATTGACACGTCGGCAGAATATCGCTGATCCGACCCAACCGCCGGCGGAATGAAATCCGGTAGTTGGGCTAGATTTGGATCAGGTTCATATGGTCTCTATAAGCCCATATGAAATTATTAGGTCTCGATTTGAATCGGGACCTAAGTTCTTGCAAGCTGTTACGTGCATAACGTGAGCGCGCGTGACGAGCATTACGGGGGCCACCTTTTCTCTTCTTTCCCCCGCCCTGGAAATTGTTCGATGATTTCGTTGAAAATAACCAGCGCACGAAACCATACTTCTGGTGTTCCCCTGGAAAACTTTGCGTTTTACACTTCTCGGCGTTGCATGTACTCCTCCAGCCGAAGACCCAGCTTCTACGATTCTCTTAGATTCGAAAATCCAGTTCTTCCGAAGCCTCTCGGGGCGATTTCCGCCATTCTCCTCTTCGTTCTGGCCGCCCTCCCGACGTCGAACTCCTCCGACTTCGTCGTCGTCGACAGAAGGCTATTCCCCTTCGCTGCATGTAATTTTGTTTTCGATTCAATTTATTTCCGTCTCTTCTCCTTTTCTCCTTATTCTCAAAACACTGAATTTTTCTCTTTGCATCCCTCCGAGCTGCAGTCAATTTATGTTCTGTTATTTGATTTATTGTAGTTGATTGTATAGTTGCAGTATTGTTATTGTTGAATGATTTTTCCATGGTATTTAAACATGTGTTGAATGATTCTAATAATTGAGTTACTGGTGTGTTTCTCTCAAAATCGATGGTGTGTAATTATGTGTAGAATGATATTCGATGTTGGATGTGTTTTTAATTCAGTTACTGTTTATCCTATTCTGTGGTGTAGAATGATATTCGATGGTGGATGTGTTTATAATTCAGAATTTAATTTTCTCTCCCTCTATCTCTCTTATCTTTCTCTTTCTCTCTCTCCCTCCTTTGCTCTCTCTCTCCCCCCCTCTCTCTCTCATTTCTTTCTAGTTAAATTTCTTTTTACCTTGGTTTTCTCCCAAATTACGTTTCAGAATTTAATTTTCTCTCCCTCCCTCCCTCTCTCCATCTCTCTCTCTCTCTCCCTCTCTCTCTCATTTCTCTCTAGTTAAATTTCTATCTCCCTCGGTCTTCTCTTAATTTCTTTTTCAGAATTTAATTATCTCCCTCTATCTCTCTTATCTTTCCCTTTCTCTCTCTCCCTCCTTTTCTCTATCTCTCTTCCTCTCTATCTCTCTCTCCCTCCTTTTCTCTCTTTCTTCCTCTCTCTCTCTCTCTCCCTTTCTCTCTCTCTCTCCCTCTCTCTCTCTCCCTCTCTCTCTCTCCCTCTCTCTCTCTCTTTCTGTTTTCTCTCTCATTTCTCTCTAGTTAAATTTTCAATTAAGAAGAATTCCCAAGGGAGACAAGTACTCTAGCCATATCAATGAGTTATAGTTTGGATTGCTTATGATTTAGAAGTTTGTTAACAGCTGAACTTGTGTTCTGGTAATATGTTAGCTTGAGTGACCTTTTTTATTTCTGACTCTGGGTACTCTTTTATCTATAGGCTAGAGATTCGTACATCCACTAGTTCAATGACTTCAGTTCCAAAACCTTTAAACTATTAGAAGTTTCAAAATGCTTATTTTGTTTTTGTAGTTTCAGAAATATCAGGCTGATGTGCTATCAGTGCTGGCTTTGACTATGTCAGCTGAGGGAGAAAGGGTATGTGATAACACTCATATTAATTTGAAAGTGCATTTACTGATGCAAATAAACTTCTAAAAGAAAAGGCCGTGTTCTTGTCTGCTCTCTCTCTCTCTGTCTCTCTGTCTCTCTCTCTCTGCTCTCTGTCTCTCTCTCTCTCTCTCTCTCTCTGCCTCTCTCTCTCTCTCTCTCTCTCTCTCTCTCTCTCTGCTCTCTGCCTCTGCTCTCTGTCTCTCTGTCTCTCTCTCTCTCTCTCTCTCTCTCTCTCTCTCTCTCTCTCTCTCTCTCTCTCTCTCTCTCTCTCTCTCTCTCTCTCTCTCTCTCTCTCTCTCTCTCTCTCTCTCTCTCTCTCTCTCTCTCTCTCTCTCTCTCTCTCTCTCTCTCTCTCTCTCTCTCTCTCTCTCTCTCTCTCTCTCTCTCTCTCTCTCTCTCTCTCTCTCTCTCTCTCTCTCTCTCTCTCTCTCTCTCTCTCTCTCTCTCTCTCTCTCTCTCTCTTTCTCTCTTTCGCTCTCGCTCGCTCTCCCCTCTGGTTATTCCGTTATTTGTCTAGGTGGAGTGGGAGGATTAAATTGTTTCATTTCTTTCCAGGAAAGTTTAAAGTTCAGATTGCTGGGTTCAGAAGGGGATATAGGTTCTTGGGGTCATGAATATGTAAGGTGAGCATTTAGGATATAAGAAGTTATGGTTTCCCAGGATGAAGGTAATCAAATGTCGACCACTTTCAAATTGTTTGCGGTATATTTGAATTTGTTTGTTTTCTGTCTGCATCAATCAGATCCCCAAGCTCTGGAATGTCTACTTTGCTCTGATAGGGTTTTTTGCCATTAGTACCTACATGCTTCTGAATTTCTGTTGATGCCTCTGTATCTGGATATATGTAAACTGCTTTTCCCATTCCATTAGGGTCCACTGATAAATTTCTGAAGCATAAAAAAGAAAATGTGTCTCTCAATAAGTGCAACATCACATTAATGATCTGGAACCTACTTTGTGGACAATGACCTCTATTTAAATCTTTTTATTGGATTCCATGTAACGATGAGGTTCATATGGATCAAGTGCATTAAGTTGATCAATTTGGAACTGCATTATATCATTTTCATTAGAATACTCTGGTCTTCTCATTGATATTATAATTAGATTGAAGTAGCGGAGTCTCTTGCAATTGATGCAAAATTTTTGTCATTGTACAATGATCTGATGGTATTAATATTAAAAATCTTAAAGGATGCTGGTTTTTAATTCCTTTATATTATCTATTCTCCCATTTCTGGACACTGAGTTCAAGTGGAATCTTTCTTGGTCCATGCAGATATCCTGAGAGGGTTAGTGCAGTTTTGAAGTTTTTTCATTTAAAGGTGCATTAAGCATTTTTAACATGCCATAAACAATATGCTTTGTGCAGCTCCTTAGATCCATACAGGACAAGCGAGTGTGTGACTTATGTTTCTTACTCTATCTTTTTTTTTGTCTTATTTATTTTATTCTATGTTTTCTCTTTGTTTGAGGTTTTGTCCAAAAACTTCTATTTTAATTTTTTTTGCTTACGCTCTAGTCGTTATTTTACTGAAAATTCCTGTATATGGCTACTGCCTGATTATCCTTGTACAAGGACTACAATTTCTTTAACTGACGGCATCTTCATTAATATGTCTGTTTACTCCTTTTAGAAACTTGCTGCTACGCAGACTATCATTAAACTGTTTGTTTTGATTACAGCATGTTGATGATGAACCTTTTGATGATCTAATGGATTTGGTACAACAAATTGTGGCTTTCCATATGAAGATTAGTCAATCTCTGCCTTGTGAACATAGGTTTTTAAGTTGATATTAGGTGATTCTCTCTCTCTTTCTCTCTTTCTTGAAGAGCTGACTCGTACGTGTACTTCATCTCTATCTCTCTCTCTCTCTTTCTCCCTGATTTCTCTCTTTCTCTCTCTCTCTCTCTCTCTCTCTCTCTTTCTCTCCCTGATTTCTCTCTCTCTCTCTCTCTCTCTCTCTCTCTCTCTCTCTCTCTCTCTCTCTCTCTCTCTCTCTCTCTTTCTCTCTCTTTTGGAGAGTCATTGGGTTTTATATTTCTTTCTTCTAATGCACCACCCCGGAAATCTACATACATGACTTTATGTTGTTGCTGTTCTTAATTGAATCAATGACTAAGAGTTTTGATTCTTTTCTATTGCGTTTCTTTAACATATAGCTCTGACTTATGTGGTTTCTCTGTCTTTAAATTTCATCCGGCTCAATATGACAACCGATTTCATTGTACCTGACTGATGAAACCACCAAAAAATTACAACAAATGCAAAGGACACAAGAGAGAAAACACTGATATGGGTTTTCCATTAGACAGAGAAAACACTATGTAAGGTGAAGCGCCACTCAACCCTGGCAGCAGTAGATGTTGACGGACCTGAGCTTAAAATGAGGGGTGCCAGTGACTACTCTTCCAAGCAAGAGATGGAAGAATGCTGTAGCAATGATATGGAGATTGAAACTGACATGCCACAACAAGGGCATATCAGTAAGTGACTCTCTCTCTCTCTCTCATCTCTCTCTCTCTCTTTTCTCTCTTCTCTCTTCTCTCTTCTCTCTTCTCTCTTCTCTCTTCTCTTCTCTCTTCTCTCTCTCTCTCTCTTCTCACTAGTAGAAAAGCACTTTTTAATGGGGGTTTTTGCGGAAAACCACCGGCGGAAATATCTCCCCCATGATAAAAGGAATTAGAAGTTAACCGCCATTAAAAATAATGTCGTGGCGGTTGTAAAAACAACCACCAGTGAATCATAGATTGCATGGCGGTTTCAATGAAACCGCCAGTAAAATTGTCTTCACTGGCGGTTATTTAAATAACCGCCAATGAACCTACGAGAATCTGGCGGATTTACTTGAAACCCCCTGTAAAGTGACCTTTGCTGGCAGTTTGCATTGACAACCGCCAGCGAATGTATTTGTTACTGGCGGTTTTTTTCTAAACCGCCTGTAAATGTGTTCAAAAAATGCGTTAATTGGTTAATATTTTTTAGTCTTCCTTTTTACTGACGGTTTTCAGGAAAACCCCCAGTAAAAGTCCTGTTTATTAGCGGTTTAGGTGAACACCCCCTGTTAATATATTTTTACTGGCGGGTTTTGTGAAACCGCCATAAATGGGTTGTTTTTGTTTTTATTTATCGGTTTCATTTTTTATTTTCAATTTTTATTCACGGGCGGGGTTTCTTTAAACCGCCAAGAAAGGTTATTTACTGGCGGTTATTGTGGAAACCGCCAGTAAAAGGTTTTTCGATTTGGGTTCGGTTTGAGGTTTTAGCGTAGACCGCCGTGGAAGAGTCGTTTGCTAAACCCAAAAATTTCCGCTTGGCTCGCCCGCTTTTTTTCTCCCACCGGAAGTCCCAAATCGTGCGCCTTCTTCGACTCGGTCGTGAATCGGCGTCCCAAACCCTGCAATCGTCACCGTCGTCGCCGTGTTGTGCGTCGCTGTCACCGCTGTCTTCGCAATCGTTGCCGTCGTCTCTGCAATCGTCGCATGCAGGGGTCGTTGCCTGATTTTGGAAGAAAATCGTGCCTCCTGCTGTGCGATTCGATCTCACCGTCGTCGCCTCCGCCACTGGTGCTGCCGCTGCTGCCATTGCCGTCGTCCTCGCCGCCGGGCTTGGTGGATTTTGCTCCCGCCCACCTCCCGCAAATATTTCAGTCCTAGTCACCGGTACGTCTCTATCGCCGGTTCGTTTTTGTTTCCATTGAAGCGCCTTTCGAAATTTTAACAACTGATTTAAAGGGAATTATCCGTCGTCCGTCACTGTGTCGGCCTCACCGTGCTGCTAGATTAAAATCTATTTTCCAATTAAGTTTCTATGTTTTACTTCATTCACGGTTGCTGTTGAATCTCTTTGCTTCTTCCTTGGAATCTCAATGTGGAGCTATTTAATATCGCCAGATTACGTACTTCAAGCTTTCCTTTCTTTTCTTTGTTTTGCTCTTCATCCAATTCTGTCACACACGCTTCCCATTTGTCAACCAGAGAGGAGAACCGTAATACAGTTCTCTAAATTTAAATTTGCAAGGGTGGAAAAATCTCCCCACTGTTGTTGTCAACCTAGCAAGTCACCATGTATGACTGGCATTGATCTGCCAATTCTATAGCTCTGCACATTTGTCATTGTAGTGTTGTTTATATTTGTTGTTGATGTTGTTATATATCCTCCTTGCAATGTTTATTTATTCTGTTCCTGAATTAATCTTTAGTGTTACTAGTACTACTGTGCAGTACATAGAACATCTCCATAGATAAAGTTAATTAGAAAAAAACGTGAATAGTTTTAGCACTATATATTTTCTCTTAGTTCTGCGACGGCGCTCCATGAGAGATAAGAGAGAGATCAGAGAGAGAGATCAGAGAGAGAGAGAGAGAGAGAGAGAGATCAGAGACAGAGATCAGTGAAAGAGATCAGAGAGAGATCAGAAAGAGATTAGTTCTGAGACCAGAGAGAGATCAGAGAGATAGAGAGATCAGAGAGAGAGATCAGAGAGAGATCAGAGAGAGAGATCAGAGAGAGAGATCAGAGAGAGATCAGAGAGAGAGATCAGAGAGAGAGATCAGAGAGAGAGAGATCAGAGAGAGAGATCAGAGAGAAAGAGATCAGAGAGAGGGATCAGAGAGATCAGAGAGACTTCAGAGAGACATCAGAGAGAGATCAGAGAGAGAGCTCAGAGAGAGATCAAAGAGAGATCAGAGAGAGAGAGATCAGAGGGAGATCAGTGAGAGAGATCAGAGAGAGAGAGATCAGAGAGAGATCAGAGAGAGAGCTCAGAGAGAGCTCAGAGAGAGAGCTCAGAGAGAGAGCTCAGAGAGAGCTCAGAGAGAGAGCTCAGAGAGAGCTCAGAGAGAGAGCTCAGAGAGAGCTCAGAGAGAGCTCAAAGAGAGCTCAGAGAGAGAGCTCAGAGAGAGAGCTCAGAGAGAGCTCAGAGAGAGCACAGAGAGAGCTCAGAGAGAGAGCTCAGAGAGAGAGCTCAGAGAGAGATCTGAGAGAGAGAAGTCAGAGAGAGAGCTCAGAGAGAGAGCTCAGAAAGAGATCAGAGAGAGAGAGAGTTCAGAGCGAGAGATCAGAGAGAGATCAGAGAGAGATCAGAGAGAGAGAGAGAGAGATCAGAGCGAGAGATCAGAGAGAGATCAGAGAGAGATCAGAGAGAGAGAGATCAGAGGGAGAGATTACAGTATTAAACATTCCGGCAGGATGCATGGTAATCATTTTTTGCAATTTCATAACTCCTGCGTCATATTCCGGCAGGATGTATGGTAATTAACTGATGAGGCTGCTTCATATTTCTTATTTAAGTTAGTTTTCCTTCAAAAAAATTATTTTGATAAATTAGATTTTCAAACTATTAGATCTTCAAACTATTAAATCATTATGGAGATAAATTCATGCTGGCCAAGTTGGTTTTTGGTTGTGGGTTGTTTTTTGAAGACAAAATCATGCTTCTCTTTCATTCAGTAGTCATATACATGAAAAAAGGAGATTCATATTAATATTACATGGTTTTTAATTTTTTCTTGTGTTTTTAGTTGCTGATTGGTGCTTGAAATTCAGTGTTGGATAGAGAAACCCCTGTAGTGTGGACTCGTTTTAGGTGGAGTTTTCCCAAGCCAGTAAAGGTAGAGTACGTTTTACATTAAAAAGTATTATACAACATGCTTTAAGATTGTATACATAAGTCTCTTCCGATTGGTGTGACCTTTAAAGTTTTTGTTAATAATGATTGTAACATTATTCTAGTTTGAGATTCTCTGAATACATCATTGTTTGAATAAATGTTGTAGTCTATTTTAATTCGATTTGTTTAATTATATAGGTTCAGGTTGAACTCTTTCGTTTCCATTCACTCCTTCCCTTTGCACTCTCACCCTCCAACAAGGCGTGGGAGAGGAAGGTAGAGGGAGATATGGACTATCTTAATAACAAGAACTGGATGTACCGGTACAGGAATAAACATGACCGGTGCAATCCTGAGTTTGTGGAAGGCATTCGTTTCTTCATTCAATATGCCAAACAATACACACCTGTCCAAACTAGCGGTACAATGAGATGTCCATGTCTCAAATGTGAGAGCAGATATTTATTTAATTGCGAGATAGTGGAGTACCACATAGTAAGGGATGGGTTTGTTCCACATTACACTATTTGGCACTACCATGGGGAACCACGGTTTGTACATGAAAAAAATGTTGAGGTTGAGACCGGACAAGGGCCTGAAATGTCTCAGTTGTTGAATGATGCTTTCATGTGAGAGGTGGATGTCGATGATGCAGAGGGTGGAGGTGAAGACCCAGAATTACATCGACTTGAACAGTTAATGGACGAGGCAAAGAAACCCCTCTTTGATGGATGTCAAAAATACTCGAAGCTTTCCTTCATGGTTCATTTATTTCAACTGAAGTGTTTGAACAAATGGAGTAACAAGTCATTTTCAGATGTCGTGGCACTTATTAAGGATGTTCTTCCCTCGAGCAATACCCTTTCAAACAATTGGTATGAGTCCAAACCAAATGATGGCAGATTTAGGGCTAGATTACCACATAATCCAATGTTGTGTGCTTTTCAGGAAGGAATACAAAGATTTGAACAGTTGTCCCAAATGTGGAACATTGAGATGGATAGAACGAAAAGACAGTGGGAAGAATAAGAGTGGGAAACAGGCTAAGGTTCTTCGTCATTTTCCATTGGTCCCAAGATTACAAAGGATGTTTATGTCGATGAAGACCTCTTTGTTTATGGCATGGTATGGCTTTGCTCCTGCGTCTCAAGAAGGGAAGATGAGTCACCCTAGGGATTCTTTGGCGTGGAAGCACTTCCATGCACAATATCCTGCTTTCAGTATTGATCCACGAAATGTAAGGCTCGGCCTAGCCAGTGATGGTTTGAGTCCCTTTAAAATTGGCACTGGTTCGAGTCACAGCACATGGCCGGTCACCTTAATCATTTACAATCTGCCCCCTTGGTTGGCTCTGAAGCAAAGCTTGTTTCTTATGAGTCTACTTATAGACTGTCCTAATTCACCGGAAAAAGATATTGACCTTTACTTGCAGCCATTAATCGATGAGTTGAACCTCACTGGGCTGTGGGTGTGAGGACCTATGATGCTGAGCACCGATTGTTCTTTTTCAGATGCGCCATAACGGTGATGTGGACTATTCTCGACTTCCCAAGATACGACATGCTATCTCGGTTGGAGTACGAAAGGGTACAAAGCATGTCCGACATGTAATGTTAAACATGGTTCTGTCTATCTTTCTTGCAGTCGGAAAAACGTGTACCTACGACACAGTCGGTTCCTACCAGATAATCATCCTTGGAGAGCGGATAAGAAATCATTTGATGGCTACGAAGAGCGGGACACGGTACCGCAACCACTATCTGGTGACGATATATTACGAATGTGGGAAGGTCAAGACAATGTTTAGTTTGGCAAACGAAACCGGCTATCAAACGTGGGAAATGAATTACCAAAAGGGTGGAAAAAGAAGAGTATATTTTTTGAACTACCTTATTGGATGACTCTGCTGATCTGTCATGATTTGGACGTCATGCACGTAGAGAAAAATGTTAGCGAGAGCATTTTGAACACTCTTCTTCAAAAAGAAGGTTAGTCGAAAGACAACATCAAGTCAAGGTTGGATTTGCAAAAACTGAATATAGGGAAAACTTTGCATCCAAAACCTTCAACAAAGGCTGGGAAGGTATTCATTCCACATGCTTCGTACAATATGTCCATGGAAGAAAAAAACAGGTTCCTCCGTATGTTAAAGGATTTGAAATTGCAGGATGGATTTTCTTCAAACATCTCAAGGCAAATACAAGTACAGGAAAAGAAAAAAGTCGGTCTCAAGAGTCACGATTACCACGTCTTGATGCAGTAACTCCTCTCAGTGGCTTTGAGGAGGTCACTTTCGAAGCCTGTTGCAAAGGTCATTAACGAGCTCAGTGTTTTTTTCAAAGATTTATGTGCGAGAGTGGTTGACGTGAGTAAACTATAGACTTTGGAAAATGCAATTCCAGTTATTCTTTGCAAGTTAGAGCGGATTTTCTCACCGACATTCTTTGATGTTATGATCCATTTGATGATTCATTTGGCAACAGAGGCCAAACTTGCAGGACCGGTTCATATGGATGGATGTACCCAATTGAGCATCATTTATTGACGCTAAAAAATTATGTACGTAACAAAGCTCGTCCTGAAGGATCTATATTTAAATCATCTTGGTTCAGATTTTGCAAAGGGATCCTTGAGTTTCCAGAAGGGCACTCACTTGGGAAGTCAGTCGTTGGAAGATTCGTGATTGACATGCTTGATTTTGGTAATGAATGTTATTGTTACTTCTTGAGCATGTATTTATCCTTAAGAGTATGTAGAGCTAATGACTATCTCCTTATTATCATTTACTCACTTACAACATCTCCGGGAAAGAAAACAATTAAAAGGATATATCCAATCTCTACATATATTAGTATCAGCATAGAAGGAAAATGAAACTGACAGAACAAAACTAAAGAAAGTCCTAAGATCTATATGTCATTGTTGACTTTCTATTGCAATGATCAGCTAGGGGCAGCTGTTGTGAACCTCATTGCTGGGGAGAAGCCTGCAGATGTTTACTCAGGAATTACATCAAGGTATTATCTACTCTCAGGGTCTAAAATCCCATTTAGCTTTACCTAACCTCTATTTTTGGTCGTACTGCTCATTTTTTGAATCAGAGGGTGTCGATAAATTTTCTCTGCAGCAAAAAGAGAATTGCTCTTTGTGAAAAAATTCAGTTTCTGAGACTTATCATTGAGAAAAAATAGCCATAAAGCATTAAATTTATTTATATTCTTGATGCATGTGAAGTGGATAGTTTCAAAATTTAATTGTAAAACGCTTCTGTGACTAATCTACTAGATGATTTGTTTACTACAGAGTTCTGGAAATAATGAAGCTTGTTGCAGCCAAGGACCCAGAAAAGGATCCAAATGCAAAGATAGCCAGAGTTCTCGTCTAGGAGGTTAGGTTTTTGTTTCTTTCTGGGCCATGAGTTGACGTTGCCAAGTAAAAGATAAGAAATACAATTTTATGGGGCATATTAGAATTCCATAACATATTTATCGTGTTTGTCATTCCGTAATTACTTAAACCATACTTCTCTTACTTGTAAGTTATGATTGATGTGATTAGTTTTTGTGGTACTTTTTTTTATTATGTTATGATGCGTATTTGAAGAAAATCAAGATAGGGCTGTCGTGAAATAAAAATGAAAAGGAAGAATATGAAAAGATACATTATATTTATGGATTCTGTGTATTCGCTAGATTCGGAGCTAACGCTTGGTTTTTTTGGCGCTTCAGGTGGATAGGAAACTAGTAAAGCAGACTGTGATGACCTCAGTACATGGTACTGTCACATACATAGGTGCTCGTGACCAGATTAAGAAAAGGTTATCTGAGCGCAAAAATTTATCTGATGACAAGGAGCGATTTGTTGCTGCTTGTTATGCTGCTAAGGTAGCTTAACTTTCTAACTCAGGATGTGTTTTCTCTTGGGGTGTAACTTTCAGCTGACGCTACACTCTTAGAGGTTCATTTAAAACTAGTAAATTCAGATGATTACATTCTCTAACCTACCTTTTTATAGGCACAAGTACCTTAAGTAAAGAAAATGTGTATCAGTGCTAAAATTTAACATTTATCTTGAAAGAAAGGTTGAGAATATTTCTTGTTAAATGGTGATTTTTAGCTGCATCTTATTTCTGTTGGTAATAATATTTTGTTAGCTGAGATATTCCATGGTAGTGGAAGCAATCTTGTTTTTGTTGTTCAACTATCTGAGACTACACTTTATTGCCTTGTGCCTAACGTGATCCAGGTTCCATGCAACTATCTGGCCTCGCTCCCTTCGTTTCAGTTGCTGATCCACCAGAAGATTCTATATCGACATTGGTATCGATGGGCTTTGATAGAAACATGGCAAGACAGGCACTCGTGCAGGCTAGGGCTGATGTTAATGCAGCCACTAACATTCTCCTTGAAACACAGAATTTTGCCCACATTGTAAAACCAGAATTTTGGTCCAATTTGTAGTTTTTAATTATATTTTATATAAAGTGCAAATGTTGGGATCATTTGTAATTATTGATTGTAGAATCTGTTTTAATTACATGTACGATTAGTTTAATATGTTGTTATGAGTAGACAAGTAAATCGAATATTAAATCAAAACTTTTTTTTAGAAAATAAATAAATATTGCAGGCGGTTTTTAAAATAGCCATCAAAAAAGACAAATATATAACGGGGGTTTAGTAAAACCGCCAATTAAAAGACCAAATTTTTCACTGTGCAAGGCAAAACTGACAATAAAAACACTTCATTCTTAATGGCGGTTTGATTGCCATTATTAAGAAGAGAAGTTTTAAGGGCGGTTTTTTAAAACCGCCGTTAACGAGAGGTTTTTAATGGCGGTTTTTGAAAACCGCCGTTAACGTGAGGAGGTTTATAATGGGGGTTTTGGACGACCGCCTATAATATCGTTGGAAGTTTACATGGTGGTGAACGAAACTGCCATTAAATCCCTTTGCAGGCGGTTTCTAGTAAAACCACCGGGGAACACCTCGGACTTTGCAGGCAGTTTTACTTTCCGCCGTTAGAAAAAAAATTATTTAGCGGGAGTTAAAACCGCCAGGAAATGCGTCGGCAAAACATTTGCCGACGCAAGTATTGCCGGAGTGCTGGAGGTGGCCAATCCGCCAGTAAAAGTAATACTGGCAGTTTTAACCCCTTTAGCGGGGGTCTTTCGACCCCCATTAAAATTCGGATTTCTACTAGTGTCTCTCCTTGTTCTTGCTCTCTGCTCTCTGCTCTCTGCTCTCTCTGCTCTCTGTTCTCTGCTCTCTCTCTCTCTCTTCTCTCTCTCTCTCTTCTCTCTCTTCTCTCTCTCTCCTCTCTCTGCTCTCTCTTCTCTCTCTCTTCTCTCTCTCTCTCTCTCTCTCTCTCTCTCTCTCTCTCTCTCTCTCTTCTCTCTCTCTTCTCTCTCTCTTATCTCTCTCTTATCTCTCTTCTCTCTCTTCTCTCTCTCTCTTCTCTCTTCTTCTTCTCTCTGTCCTCTCTTCTCGGCAAACTAATTTTTTTTTCAAACATTCCATCTGCGGTTGTTTGCACCAGGGGAAGAGGTTCGGTGGGCGGTCATTTTCGCGGGGGAAAAAGGTTCCGCCAGCGGAGGCCTAGTCGTCGGCGGAACCTCCTTCCGCCGACAAATGTTCCGTTCGCCGGCAGAAGGTCTTTCTACTAGTGTGAGCAAAATTAAAACGTAGGTTAGGGTAATACAAACGACCGAACACCGTTAGTATAGAACAATCCATCTTTTTATAAAAACAAATCACCCCAAGCAAACTCTTTAACGACTTAGATGATTTATAATGAAAATAGTAGTAGAAAAAGTAGAGTCCCGATGTAGTTTTTACATTTATGCTTACATATTCATTTCAACTCAAATATGATGCTTACATTCAGCCAAACCGTTTTGTTGGGGCATATAAGGACATGTGATTTTTTGTTGAATACCAAATTCAATAAAAACTTGTTGGAACTTGTTTGTGATAAAGTAAATCCTCCATCCGCATGAAAATATTTCATTTTTGCATAGAACGAAATTTCAAACAATGCTTTAAATTTGATAAAAACATAAAAGACTTGACTTTGGATAAAGAGAATTGGCTAGATTTGTGACCGTTCAACCAGGTCACCAAACATGGTCTCCAATCGTCCTTAAAAATTGTATGTAATGCAGTAGGGACCCAAATTTGACATAAAGAAAATGATAAAATCATAAACATGCTAATACAACAAGCATGACAAAAAGAGATGCAAAAAACTATGAAATTCATCATGAAAATTCGAAGTACGGGAGTGCCCTAATTTGTGTTGCAAAAAAGAGAAGGAAAAAACTTCTTAAAGCAAACAACTAAGAGATGCAACATTATCTATGACGTACAGCCCATTCACGTTCTATATTGACAGTCCCAGGAGCATGATTTTTCTTGTATCAATTATAACAAAACAATTATTTCCAGAAGTTAAATGTAAGAAATATAAAAATTATTTTAAGAGACTTTGGAACACGTAAAACATCTCATAGAGTTATTGGGCTATTTAAGTAAAGTGATTACAATTAATTGTTCTGACGGTAACCTTTGTCTCCACCCTTGCCTGCAGCAAGAACCCTGTCCGCGACTTAGATTAGAGTGTCCTCGACCTCCTCTCGATTCAGTACTACATCCTCCTCTCATAGCGATATTAGCCGATGAACGGCTCTTAATATCAAGCTGATTAAGTTGTTCTTGTATTTGGAGCCAATACTCCTGTGTAAGGAGTAAGTTCTAAAGTGTATCAAACAACCACCAGATCATCTTTTCTTGGAACCGTTTGAGCAAAATGTTCAAAATCTG
Source organism: Aristolochia contorta (assembly GCA_022405105.1). NCBI lineage: Eukaryota > Viridiplantae > Streptophyta > Magnoliopsida > Piperales > Aristolochiaceae > Aristolochia > Aristolochia contorta. The sequence continues at coordinate 20,136,943 of CM039667.1, forward strand.
GTATGAGGCCAGTCACAACATAGTGCGTAACCTGCAGTGTGATAATCTAGGGGCTGCTACAAGGCGGCAATCTCATCAACAATGGCCATGACTTTGTGGAGTCAATTCCTCATATATTGACATCCCTTCCATATTGCCTGAAGTTGGAACAAAAGACGGTACAAACGAGTTTGAGAAGCGAAGGTGTACACCTTCTTCAGCTTTTGCCACATTGTAGAGGTTGTTGTCAAGTGAGTGAGTAGCCAATGGCTGCCTCTAACAGCGTTCCAACAATCCAGCTCTAAATAGTTTGATCTAGCACATACCATTATGATTATTGTTAAGATCGACTTATCAGAGCGGCTTGCGTAAATGAAATTTGGTGGAGGATCAATGCTGCCATCAACGAGCCCATAACATGTTTGTTATTCATCACCAGAACAACTTTTTGGCACCACAAAATGTAATTTTGTTTGTCTAATTAAATGGATAAATAAATAAAGGTATTCAACCCTATCAAATGATACTTACCGAGATTGCCACCGAGATCAAAAGTAAGACCTCGTGGGGGCAAAGAGATGGGGCGCCATAAGAAAAGCAGCTGGTGTAGTAGAAGATTGAGGTGATTTTTTCGGTAGCCATGAGAGCTAGAAGAAGATCATAGAGGAGAAGGGGAAAGAGACAACAAGTAAGCTTGGGTTTGCTAGTCTAGGGTGGGCCTGATACCATGTGAATGAGTAATTTTTCAAAATTGTATTCCTTATGTATACAAAATAAATATAAATACTTATAAAATAGTGTTACAAATATATATGTTAGGAAACTTAATTTAAAGATAAGAGATATTACATGTCGAGTGGTAGGTTTTGTGGATATGGCTAATTGGATAGATTTGAGAAAGGTTGGGCCATTTCGGCAGATTTGGCAGGCTTGGTAAACTAGTTTTCCCCGTGCAGTATACGAGTTCTGGTTAGTATGTCGTATTGGACAGAAGGTAAACTATGGAAAGTTTTAAAATTTCATCTCTCGTAAAACGTCCCGCTCTTTTATTCTCTTTCCCTAAGCAAGGTGAATTTCAATCTCAGGTTAGCAGACAGTATCAAAGGTGCATGAACTTACAGACACCTACTACATCTACCCTTTTTCCCCGTCAATCCCAAAAATTTCTTTCCTTGGAAAGGTATAAGCAAAAAGCACAAACGGGGAGGTATATTTATCAAGAATCAAATGAAAAAGTTGCAGACAGCGACGGAAAGTTAAAGGAGGGGTTGAATTATTGAAGCCCCCCTTTTTAGATGAACTTGTGAGCCACACAAATGAAAATAATCCTTTTCTCCAACTGATCATTTATTATTCTGCTATTATTCAACTTGGATATATATATAACGAATTAAGAACCTGATCATGATGTACCTCAGCCCTATCTGCTTCATTTTCTTTACCTGACGTATTACTACTATATCGATCGAAAGGGAAAGCAAATACTATTTTAATAAAATTCCACCAAGCGATGGTCCCGATTGTATGATGACATTGTTCTTTGTGATTTTATGTGGGGTTGTGACCGGAAGAAATGGTGAGAAAGCCACCCTTGAATTACAGTTCTGATCTCCTTTTATGTTTTGGACATGTTAGTGTCATAAACAAAAAGTAAAAGTGGGCACCAAAAGTAACAGTCGCCTTCTTCCAAGCTAGAAAAAGAAAAAGAACACTCGAACAAAGTTCGAAAAGCTGTAATTAAACGGCATTCCTTCTCTCATTTTCCCCAAAAGAAACGATATCTGAATCAGGAGCTTCAGATTAATATGAAATCGATCAAACTCCCAAAGACAACAGACGGCTAATTAATCAAAATTCAAAAACGGAGATACACTTCTGAGAAACTCTATAAATATATACAGATTAATAAGCAAAAGAGGATGAGGATGAGATAGAAATGGGTCGATTTATGAATGAAACGAAGATGTGAGAAAAGAATCAGCAAGTAGCTTCTGAAATGCTCTCCAAATGTGGCCTCCATACACCCACTCTGCCCCTTCTTCGATCTCTCTGAGTTGATACCTTCTGATCAGACAGGATCTCCGTCAAGTAGTGATCAGAAAAAAGAAGGTTCGTCATCACGATATTACTATTGAGCTCTATCTCTCTTGCTTTCTTCTTCCTCCGGCCACAACCAGAGCCGCCGCCACGGGGTTTTTTTGCCGGCGAGGAGACGGGCATAAGGAAATAGATCTTGCCCCGTTGCAGCTCGGCATCCGGGGGAAGGATAACGATCCTAGGAACTGCACCTTCTTCTGATGAAGACAAGGATGACTTGCGAAGAACATGCTTAGGATGAGCCTTCATCACTTCGCCGGCAGAGATCGATTTAGTGAACTCCTCCACTCGTCCGTCAGAGTGTACGATTCGGATCACGTCGAGAGCTCCACAAGGAAGAATGCAGGAGATACAGCAGCGTATGGTGTTCTTCATCGCCCCCATTCCCTAGAGAGGATTCAGGATAGGACAGCCTCAGAGGAGAAGAAATATTGTAAGATAACAAAGAGTGCATATATACATACAGGAGTGCAGAAGCATAATTACAGTCTGCAGTAAGATCGAGACTTTGAAGATGGAAGATAGAAAAAGAACTGGGTATGTGACCAAATGATCAGGGATTCAACGAACCAGGCCAATTAAACTATGCCAAAAGAGAAGGAGATGAAGAGGTTTCAATGATGCTATAATTACAACTTTATTGTTGGTGGGGTGTAATGCGTTTTGGATCTTGCTTAGAGTGAACTTCATGGGCTTGAATAATTGCGCCTAAGCCGTGTACTTGGGCATTTGTCGTCATCATCTTGGCCTTCTTCCCAACCCCCATCAACTCCACAATAATGTAGAAAAACAACGAGGCCATTACAGACACTTGTTATCTCATGATTAGACTCCCTAAAAGTCCTCTCGTTGTTGTTCGGATCCTCTTACAGGCTGGTCTTCAGGCACACCGGCCAGAGTAGGTGAAAGCAGGACCTATGTTTTCCTCTCCGCCGCTCTCGCACTGTTACGTGCATGTATGCGCCAGTCCTGGTTTCAGCATGAGGGTGGTTCCTTTCAAACGAATAGAAAGGATTGATGGAACCATTTTACATGAGATATATATTGGACCCATCAATATATATATCTCTCCCGAATGATTAGACGGTACTCGTCATTGCATGCTGAGACTTGGATATATTCGTACTCTTTGACAACTCAAGCCTGTAAAACTTCTCAGATTTTCTAACTTTCCTGTTTTCATATTCTATAAAAAATTCTTGGATTAATTGTCACAGGTCAAAAGAATAATAATTACACAAAAACCTCTTGGGCTTTCCGGCTAGTGTTGGTTTTGCGCAGCACTATTTTAACTGAAACAAGAAATCTTTTATAAATGCTAAGTCGGTCCTTCTTTCTTCTATTAATACTTGTCAAATCCTCAAACAGTGCACAAGGATGCATCAGAGGAGTGTCGACGATTTGGATTTATTCCAATCCAAATCAAAGCCAAATCGATGCAAGGCTTATTCATGAATATCAAATAAGGGTCTCAATAAATTATATACTTAATAACATTTTGTAAGATTCTAAATGAATTATGACAATACCTTTCAATATTTAAGTCTAACAATTATCATCAATAAGAGTATAACTAAATGATGACTATAATCACAAGAATACTATATATTTCAAAATATAGCATGAAATTATAAAAAATAAAATGAGCAAAAAAGAAAACAGAGAAAGTATAGAGTCAAGTAGAGACAAAGTAGAGAGGAAGTAGAAAGAGGAAGTAGAGATGTCAATTAGAGAGGCAAAGTAGACTGAGAAGTTAGAGAGAAAATAGACAGAAAATAGAGTGAAAGTAGAGAAAGAAATATATAGAAATTAAAGAGAAAGTAAGAAGAGAAATAAGATTGAAAGAGAAATTAGTCGGGTGAGAAAGATGGAGAAATTACAGAGAAAAAAGATTTAGTAAATTAATTCTTAAAACAAAGTCTATATATTTCATCATATCTTATTGCTATCGTAATTCGTCAGTCATGTTATGTACATAGGGTTCTACATGGCTCCAAGTCAATGACCAACATGTGCAACTATTAGTAATTTGAAAAAGAGATGGATAAAAAAACACTGGATTTTTTTGGGCAATTACGAAAAGGGTCGTGGTGGATATCCATTAATTAAGTTAATGGATTTTATCTATATCCAAACCCCTAAAGATCAAATATCCATTGATCATGAATGTTGGATTCAGTTGTGGCTTAATTAATGGACTATTATCCTACTGATCCCATAAATAAATAAAAAAACCGAACCGCATTGAAAAGTGACAACCCAATCCTAAGATCCAAACCTACGACCCCTGACTCCAGAAAATAACAGAGCCCCGTAATCTTGTCTCATGACATCATCCATCCCACAACTAGACTGATCATGGATTAAAATCCAAAAGACTGATGGGGTTTAACAGTAAGGAAAAAATTTTAGGAAGGAATTTGGTGTAACTGATAATAAATTTTAGGTAATTGTCATCCATGATTTCATTTTATACTGTAAGGACTTAGGAATAATAGAAAAATGGAAGAGAATTCAAAATTCAACCTCTTTCAAGTGATAGTTAATTTTTACTTAAAGCATCAAATTATACAACGAGTGTAATTTAATATTTCAATTTAAATTAAGGATAAGCTGACCACTTAGGGCTACACTAACATTAACCACAAATGGATATAGTTTAATGATTTATTTAAGTTCTTTTGTCATTTCATCTGATTCGGGCAGAATATAATTGCCAAATGGATATCTGATAATAACTGTCAAAGGATTTCAGGTTCTCAAATAGTCTTAGTAAATGAAAGTGATGACAATAAAAACCATTAAACCTCTTAAAAAAGACCTGTAGATGAAGACGAAGCAAATTAAAGATGTAATAAATAGGTCCAATAAACATAAGTGAGTAGAGTCAAAATTGCATCTCTCTCTCTCTCTCTCTCTCTCTCTCTCTCTCTCTCTCTCTCTCTCTCTCTCTCTCTCTCTCTCTCTCTCTCTCTCTCTCTCTCTCCTCTTTTTCTCCCCTCTTCTCTTGTTTTCCTCCTGTTTCTCTCTCCTTTTTCTCTTCCCCCTCTCTTCTCTTCTGTTCTCTTTCTTTTCTTTCTTTTGTGTCTCTCTTTTCACTTTCTTGTTCTACTATTCTCTCTAGCACCTCTTACGTTTTAGTAAGGATGAAAACGGGAGTCGATTAAGTGCTCTACCGTCCGACCGATTATTAAACGGAACTAAACGGAAATAAAATATTAATTTCCATTTATTGTTCTACTGTTTAATAAATTGAACGAAAACGGAAATAACTCTTCCGAACCTGTTTTACCCATTTACCGTTTAAGTAAGGGTAATATGGTAATTTTATATTCAATTTGCTTTAACATATATTTTTTAATTTTTCATATGTATAACCTTATTTTCTTTGCAATAAGTTTTTATCACTTATCATAAAAATTATTAGATTTTAATTTTTTTCATATATGTTTTGTAATTATTGACTCATGGTGCCATAGCTCATATATCATAATTAAAGTTTGTAAGTGTTGGAACTTAGGGAAAAAATTGTGATATTCACTGTTTTACCATATCTCGTTTGATAAAATTTTAGAATTATTTTTTCAGATTTTTTTTTATTTTGAATTTTGTTTTGAATTTTTTAATTTTTTTATAATTTATCGGTTTATTACCCCTTTAAACCTGATTACCCATTGGAAAATGGGCAATAACTGGAAACCGAATAGCCAGAACTAAACAGATACAGACGAGAAACTGGTATAGGGACCTTAAACGGTAAAAGGAAGGTACTAACTCATAAAGTTTATCACCCATTTTCATCCCTAGGCATCTGTGCTCTGCCATTTCTCTCTACCATCTCTCTCTACAATCTCACTCTTCATCTTTCTTTACCTTCTCTCCCTTCCTTCTCTCTCTACCTTCTCTCTCTGCCTTCTCTCTCTGCCTTCTCTCTCTACCTTCTCTCTCTCTACCGTCTCAATCTACAATCTCCCCCTACCACCACTTTGTACAATCTCTCTGTACCATCTCTTTCTACAATCTCTCTCTACCATCTCTTTTGACATCTTTCTCTGCCATCTCTTTCTACTATGTCTCGACCATTTCTCTCTACCATCTCTCTGTACTATCTCTCTCTATCTCTCTCTACCATCTCTCTGTACTATCTCTCTCTACCTCTCTCTACCATCTCTCTACCTCTCTACCTTCTTTCTCTACTATTTCTCTCTACCATTTCTACCTTCTTCCTACTTTCACTCTCCACCCTTTCTCTACTTTCTCTCTCTCTCTCTCTCTCTCTCTAAAATCCCGACTTTGTTCTCAAAACCCACTATACAATACTAATCCTGCAACGCACAAAATAGAACCCCGTGTTACGACCTCATCTGACTCAAACAATGACCACACAAACCCATCTCATGACTGTAATTTGTAAATCCACCACTAGACAGGACCCTAAAACTTGCCACATACAGGTAGTCTAAACCAAAAATAATTGAAATGAATTTTCAATATTTTTAGTTAATATAATCATTAATCTATGTATGATAAGAACTAGTGGGGTTCTTTGTGGTTCAATGAAAAATATAGAAATAGAAAATTGAATATTTGGCTTTCATTTAAATGAATTAAATAGAGGTTTTCCAACTGAACCCGTCCAACCAAGAGTTCTCCTATCAAATTCAGAAAATAAGGGACGTTAGGTTAGTGAAATGTGTAATGTCTACTCGAAATGAATGTAAGAATTAATTATACTGTGTGCATGAGTATATAATATAAAACTAGAGGATTTATAATAAAATGTCAAATTGTCACGCCGTTGGATTGACCAAAGCCTGAACTTAGTTTTTTGCAGCATGCGGCCTAGCCTCCAAGTTTGTCTGGTTGCTAGTCAGCCTCCCCAACCAGATTAGCGCAGCGTCGCTTTGTTCTAATTAAGTGCTAGACACCCTCAAGTCTCCAAGGCAAGAGCAAATTCAGGATTAGGAGGAAAGGATCTTCTATTGAAAAGAGCTCTTCTACACAGCTATTTATAGTGTACACATGCCCATATGTGTGGAGATCTAACCAAAACCTCCTACTCTCTAGCTAACTCATTCAAAAAATTTTGAGTGAGTTTATTTGAATTCAAACCTCAACAAACTTGTGCCAGCTATTAAGCACATGCTCCATGTACTTTGCCAACTCATGCATGCCACGCCACAAGCCTAATCATGTGCCACCTCATGCACCATGTCATGTGGATGCCATGTCAGCTGCCATGTCATCATATGCTACTGGACCCCCTTTAGGTATGTTCCTCCTTCTCTAAATTGCACCATGATGTCTGGCTTGCATCTTGATGCATCTATGCGTGTCGGTGCTTGAGCCACGCGTGGCTGCTCCCTTGCTGTTGCATGAGTGGGGTTACCAAATTGCAACCACGCACTTAGGCGTGCGCGTATGTAGCCCCAACCACACTTCTTGATCTTCTGGAAGCGCTTGCGCATGCGGTCCTGCATGCACATGCTGGTCGGTTGGTTGTCCACGCGCATGAATGTGTGCATCCACCCTTGCTGTGCCGTCTTGCGTAAGTTCGTACTCCAAAGATGTTGCACATGTGTGCATAGGCTTGTCGCGCCCTGTATCATGCTCCCACCGCCATAATGCAGACGTCCTCGTTTACGTGCTCCCCTCACATGCCGCAATCTCCTCTTCAAATTGCGAAAGTTCTGCTGCCTCGTGCCTGGTAGCCTCACCTTATGCTTCTCCTCTCCACTTCAATGGTGTGTGGCTTACTTCTCTATGGGTGATTACATAGTCTACTTTCTTAGTTAATGTAGTAGATACATTAAGGGGTGCTCTAGGCTTTACAATTATTTGAGGGTCCGGATAAAAAAATAAGGTTTGAGATTTCAAACATAAAATACGTTATGAATACGCATTCTCTTTGGTAATTGCACTTTGTATGCTAGCTTCCCAATCTACTAAATAATGGGAAAGTGACCTTCATACCTTTTTATCAAACCTTTATTCTTGTTCCTTAGCAATCTGAATTGTTCCGGCCTCATCTTTATGAGAACAAGGTCTCCCACCTTGTACTCAACATCTCGCCGCTTCAAATCAGTAAATTTCTTCATGCGCTTGCTGGCTTGTTGCAAATATGATCGGGCTAGTTCAGTCCTTTCTTTCCAACGCTTTAGTAAGTGATGGGCTTCTGGACACTTACTTGTCTTTTTTAGAATGAAGCTTGTTGGTACTGAAGGCTACTAGCCAGTTGCAAGTTCAAAGGAGCTATGCCCTATTGCTTCACTCTTCTGCATGTTGTATGAGAATTGAGCCACATCAAGAAGCTCAGGCCAATTCTTCTGATTTGCATTGACGAAATGCCTAAGGTACTCCTCCAGCAAGGCATTTATCCACTCCGCTTGCCCGTCCATTTGAGGATTAAAGCTCCTAGAAAAGTTAAGAGTAGTTCCAAGCAGCTTAAAACGTTCAGACTAGAACTTACTCGTAAATCTTGGATCCAGATCGCTTATAATTGTCTCTGGCACACCCCAAGGCTTCACCACATGTGATATGAATGCTTTGGTTGCTTCTTTTGCTTTGCAATCTTTTGAAACGACAATTAAATTTTCATACTTGGAGAATCTATCTACCGCCACCAAAATGGAATACTAGCCTTTGGCTCGTCTCAGACCAGAAATAAAGTCCATGATCACGGACCTCCATGGACGCTTGGGAATGGGGAGAGGATCTACCAGGCCACCAGGTCTTCTCCTCTCTACCTTGTCTTGTTGGCACACCAAACAAGTGCGCTCCTCAACATCAATATCAAGTGCAAGGCAGTAGTAGTGACTAGACAAGAGTGCAATAGTTCTCCTTTGACCATGATGTCTAGCCCACAAAGTATCATGGAACTCACGCATGAGATCCTTGCGCAAACCCTCATATTTTGGTACAAATAGGCGATTGTCTTTTGTGTACAGCTGTCCGTCGCTGACCCAAAGATGCCTTGTTTTACCCATTTTTACAACTTTGGGTCAAGTATGGAGGTCTAATCTGAGTCACAGCGGCAACACTTGTTAAGTCGGCTTTGCGGCTGAGTGCATCGGCCACATTGTTGGTCTTCCCGAACTTGTACTCGATTTTAAAATCGAATTCCGCTAGGAAGTCTTGCCAATGTGCTTGCTTTGGGCTCAGTTTCTTTTGTGTCAAGAAATAGCTTGAGGCAACGTTGTCCGTCTTCACCACAAACTTGGACCCCAGCAAGTAGTGCCTCCATGTGCGCAAACAATGCACAATTATTGTCATCTCCCTCTCTTGAAGAGTGTACCGCTATTTAGTCTCATTCAGCTTCCGACTTTCGAATGCACAGGATGTCCATCCTGCTCAAGAACACCCCCAATAAAAAAGTTAGAGGCATCAGTAATTACCTCAAATGGCTTGCTGAAGACGGGCTCCTCCACCACATATTGCTTCAATCTCTCAAATGAAGTTTGGCATTTTTCTGTCCAATGCCATTACTTCTTCTTCTTCAGGAGATCCCTCAAGGGTGCTGCTATTGCTGAAAATCCTCTGATGAATCTTCTATAGTAGTTTACCAAGCCAAGGAAACTTCTCAAGTCCCCAATCTTTGTTGTCACGGTTCACTCGGAAATGGCTTGAACTTTCTTCTCATCCATCCAAATCCTTCCACTGCCAATCCAATGTCCAAGGATGGACACTTCTTCCAATCCGAAGGAACATTTCTCCCTCTTTACAAAGAGAGAGTTCTCCCTTTGCACCTTTAAAACCTAATTTAAGTGTTTTACATGTTCCGGTAGGTTTGAGCTACACTACAATGTCGTCTAAGTAGATGACTACAAATTTATCGAGAAAAGGTGAAAATACTTGTTTCATAAGAGTACAGAAAGTGGCTAGGGCGTTGGTTAAGCCAAAAGGCATAACAAGAAACTCATATGACCCATACCTCGTTACACAAGTAGTCTTGGGCTCATCTCCTTTTGCAATTCGAACTTGGTAGTATCCGGACTTTAAATCCAGCTTGGAGAAGATTCTTGCATGCTTCAATTGATCAAAAAGATCAGAAATGAAAGGAATAGGATACTTGTTCTTGACAGTTACCTTGTTTAGTGCTCGATAATTGATGCAAAGTCGCATAGAACCATCCTTTTTCACCTGAAATAGAACCGGCGCTCCATATGGTGCTATGGAAGGCCGAATGAACCCAGCTTCCAGCAACTCACCCAATTGTTTTTTCTGCTTGTCGAACTCCTTAGGTGCCATGAGGTATGACGCCTTTGCTTGTGGTTTGGTGCCCGATTCCAGCACAATGGCATGATCAACACCTCTTCTTGGGAGAAGTTGGGTGGTAGCTCCTTAGGCATGACATCTTTGAATTCTTCCAGAACTTTAATGACCTCCTTTGGTGCTAGAGTTGAGTTACCTTCTTTGTCTTCCACTACAGGTGCCACAAAAATAAGATCCCCTTGCTTAAGACCACGCTTAAGCTGTAGGGTGGTTAACATTACAACATTTCCTTTTTCATCCTTCACTTGTGACTCAGAAAGTGTACAAGGCCCACCCTCATCAACAATCCCTACAAGCTCCAAATATGGCATTACAAATTCCTTACAATGGTTCATAAAATCCTTCCCCAAAATTACATTGAAATCATCCATAGGAACAACACTAAAATCAAGAGTTCCTACCCATTTGCCCAAGGTAACTTACGTTTTTAGAAACACCAACCATTGCGTTGGCTGCTGAATTTACAGCCTTAATCCGGCTGTTGTCCGGTTCTAACTTCAATTTCAGACGTCTTACCATGACCTTCGTCTTACTACCATTCAATGATAAATCAAGATAAAGTAGATTTCGTTTAGGCCTTATCAATTGAGTAGAAATTAGCACCACATGTTCTTACGGAATTGAGTAATGCCATGGAACCCACACGTGACTCTCCTCCATTGTGTTTTCCATCTCCTTCCCGAAAAAGAATATTCAACACTTTTACTTTTGGACACTCTTTAGCAAGATGTTCTCCTTCACAAATAAAACATCTAATTTTTCTAAAGGACTTACCTTTTTCACCTTTCTTCTTCTTGTCATAAAACTTGAAGTTTGTGTCTTTCTTCTCAGATCTCTTCTCATATTTCTTTTTCTTTTCCTGATCTTTCTGGTCCTTTGCGCCATTGGAGTTTTTAGAAGCCAGCTCCTTGGTCTTCCTTGCATACTTTGTCAGCCTCTCAGCCGTGGACAAAGCTGAGGCCATAGTCTTCACTTCCTGCCTCCTTAGTTTTTGCTCCGCCCAAGGTTTCAAACCAAAAAGAAAAGAAAAAAGTCTATCTTGGTCGGATATATCAGAAATTCACAACATTAAAGAAGTAAACTTTTGTACATACTCTCTAATGGTGCCTTCTTAATTCAAGGCTCTCTACTCCTTTCGAGCCTGATATTCTACATCCTCTGGAAAGACTTCAACTTGTTCTCCTCCACCAAAGAACAACATCTTCGACATGTAACATAGAAGCGGTGCTTAGCTTTTGTTACTCATCCGTGAGTTTGGCTGAATGGAAGTACTGCTCTAATTGCCATAAGAAGTTGTCAATGGTTTTTTGGTCTCTTACACCATTGAAAGGCCTGGGTTCAGGTACCTTGATTTTGGTTGTTGCTCCATTCGTGCTTGAACCTCTATTAGCTATGACGCGTTCCAGCAATGCAAATCTCGTTTGTAATTCGTCCATCTCATTCCTTACCTCATCTAGGTCTGCCTGGAACACTGTCATGGTACTATGGACGTTTTCGTCCAATGCTTGAACTGCTTCTGGATTCCCATCTCCAGAATTAAGGTTCTCGTTGTTCTAATTCCAAACAACTCGCTTCCACCTTGTCCAATCTGTCCTTAAGAGTAGAAAAACGAACTTGTGTTTTAGACATTCTCTCCTTACCTTTTGTTGGAGCAATTTCAGTCTCGGAATTTGCCATTGGATTGATCTTTTGCTCTGATGCCAATTGTCAAGCCGCTGGATTGACCAAGGCCTGAACTTAGTCTTTTGCAGCGTGCGGCCTAACCTCTTAGTCCGTCTAGTTGCTAGTCAGCTTCCCCAACCAGATTAGCGCAGCGTTGTTTTGTTTTAAGTGCTAGAACAACCTCAAGGCTCCAAAGCAAGAGCAAATTCGGGATTAGGAGGAAAGGATCTTCTATAGAAGATAGCTCTTCTACACAACTATTTATAGTGTACACATGCCATATATGGGGAGATCTAACCAAAACCTCTTACTCTCTAGCTAACTCATTCAAACAAGTTTGAATAAGTTTATTTGAATTCAAACCTCAACTAACTCGTGCCAGTTATTAAGCACATGCGCCATGTACTTTGCCAACTCATGCATGCCACGTAACAAGCCTAATCAAGTGCCACCTCATGCGCCATGTCATGCAGATGCCATGTCAGTTGCCATGTCAACTGCCATGTCATCATATGTTGTTGGACCCCCTGTAGGTATGCTCCTCCTTCTCTAAGTTGCACCATGTGGTCTGGCATGCACTTTGATGCCTTGTGTGTCAGTGTTTGAGCCGTGCGGGGCTGTTCCCTTGTGGTTGCATGAGCGGGGTTGCCGAATTGCAAACCTACTCTTAGGGGTGCGCGTATGTAGCCCCTAGCTCATGTCTGGATCTGCTGGATGCACTTGTGCATGCGGCCCTGCATGCGCATGCTAGTCGGTTGGTTGTCCAAGTGCATGAATGTGTGTCCCCCTTTGCTATGCTGTCTTGCACAAGTCAGTACTCCGAAGACGTTGCGCATGTGTGCATAGGAATATCGTGCCCCATATCACAAATGCTCTTATTGTTTTGTGTCTTGTTACTAAGTGTCATTCATATTTTTATTTCCAATGCAATGTAAAAAGTGATGCAAGAGCTTTATGGTCATGTGATCATAGTAAAAACATTTGTTGACAGGAATAAAAGTAGCGAGACATGTTTGCCAGCCTCAAAACATCTTTTTCCAAATCATTCTCAAAGCTTAAAAAGAGATAATAGTTATAAGCCTGAAAGTGCACTTGACTTGCACATCTTTCCATCTTTATGACAACCATTAATTCAAAACTTAATCCAGTACTATAACAAAAAGAATGATCTTTTGAAGAGTTTATCTGTTGTAACATTAACTAAGAAATGATACAATTAATAACTGGAAAATATTGAGGTCACACAAAATAAAATCAAAAACCGAGAAAGGGAATAGTTTTTATAAAAAACTTTTAATTATAATAAATTTGGACTTAAATAAATTATTCTTAATGAACTCTTAAAGATGTCAACCTGAATAAGTGTGTAGATCTTGTTCTGGAAAGAAATAAACACGGTCTAAATATACTTTTTATATAATAATAAATCATACAATATTATTTCAAACTTGAATAAGTATAAAAAAAATTAATTTTCTCGAATTGTTAAAGTATCTACATGTTAAAAATCAAAGCACACAAGAATTCTATTCTGGGAATGACACGCCATTTAATTGAATAAACTTTAGCTTATTCATATATATAACCTCTAGCAAACATTGACAGAAACAAAAGTGATAAGCCAAAGAGTTTAACCGAATCAGAATTTAAATTAAAATATAAGTCTAAGGTAGTTTATTTTTAGTTATTTAACTAAGTGGGTACTTTTAGTCGTTTCTGTAACTAAATGATATTTAAGTAGAGAAGAATAAATAACGGAGGAAAAGATTGCGTTTTGTAAAACGTTTTTTTTTTCTCACCTAAAGAGGACCGTTAATCAAATCTTGCTTTAAGTGGGACCTTTCAATGGGTATCATAGCAGCACTATGAGGACAACTAAAGACCGTCTTCCATCACTTGGAACACAAGTTGGAGAGAATAAAATATTTTCTCAGTCAAATGGAACAAACTTTGAGCAAATAGTTTCAAAATTTGGAATCCTCGGTGGCTAAGTTAAGTGGCGACATGGAGGGTGAAAGGAATATGAAGGAAGCGGGGCAAATTTGGGCCTACAGATCGGTCGCAATAAATCTGTTGTCGTCTAAGGGAGAAGCCAAAGAAGAGAAAGATGGGAACTGGGATACGTATAACAGGGAAGTTATCGCTATAGAAGCAGAGGGAAACATAGACGACGTGGATTTGGCTGTTCAAACTGCCATCGATGGCGGAAAATGGCTCAAATATCCGAGGCAGAGAAACACCTGATAATGCTGAAATATGCGGACATCGTCGGTGAACAACTGGTGGTGCTCGACAGCTACAAGGTGACAAAGGCACTCGACGTTGTGGAGTCGGTGAAATTTCTTCACTACTACGCGGGGTTTTCCCATACGATCCACGGCCAGAAAGATGTGGTCCCCAATTCAGGGTTTCTCATTGCCCATGGCTGGGACGACGTGGATCCCGGCGCCCTGGTATACTACAAGGACTGGGAAAGATGATATGAAACCAGAGTAAAGATGAGAAGATGAGTAAGTTCTCCAGGATTACAGAGCTCTACAACCCAAGAGGTACTCCTACGGCGAAACAAAGAAGATAATCGACCAGTTCAAGGGCAAGCTCGACGAGGTAGGCTACGGCAGCGTCTTCAAGTTATGCTCCAAGGAAAAGAGTATCATGTCCATGACGGTCACAAGCGGAACGGTGGGATACATCGTACGGGAGGTGCTGTTCAGGAACTCGAGGAACATGTCCTACAAGTCGGACGTGTGGTTGCTGGATGCTCGAGCACAGAGCAAATTCTTGCGACATCGTCAAGCTGGCAAAGAGGATAATTATCCTCTTTGGGGACAAGCTTCTCTCGAGGGTTGGTATTGATAAGCCAAAGATTTTACCGAATTAGAATTAAATTCAAATATAAATCTTAGGTAGTTTATTTTTAGTTATTTAACTAAGTGGGTAATTTCAGTCGTTTCTGTAACTAAAAGGATTTTAAGTGGAGAAGAAGAAAGAACAGACGAGAAGCTTGTGTTTTGTAAAAGGTTTCCGTTCTCACCTAAAGAGGACTGTTAATCAAATGTTGCTCTGATTGGGACCTATCAGAAAGAAACTCAGAATACATATTGTGAAGAGTTCAATTAGAAAAATAAAATAAAAAACACTCAACAAATAATCCTAAAGACTAGGAGTTCTTTGTCATCGTATGTGCAAGCAGATATTGTGTTCCACAATAAACCAGTTAAACCTTTCTCTCTCATGTGAGATCGCGAAGAAAATAATAGCACACTTCGATGTGCTTGCTTCAGCTATGTAACATTAGATTTTTTGACAGCTTAATTGTGGAACTATTATCACAAAAAATTGTAGTACACTTACTTTCCTTAGAACTCAGTTACTGAATTATTCTTTTCATGCAAACAACTTGACTAGCACAAGCTTCAGTGGTTTAAAGTGTGACTATAGATTGCTTTCTTGAAGACCTGGCAAAAGCTCCAAATCGCAACAGAAAATATAACCTAATGTCTTGTTCCTATTTTCTGATGACCATTTTCCGATCGTCTATGTCTCCTACATACTCATTGGATATCCAAATAGTCCATGATTCCTTCCTTCTTGTTGTTCCAAGTTCAATGGTTCCACTCAAGTTTCTTTGGGTATTCTCTTTACTGCCATTAAATGTAACTCGGTTGGTTTGGCTGTATCTCACAAATCAAAGTTCCTTCAAACATTAAAGCCAGCCTCGTAGCTGTTAAATAGATGAGGCATTGATTGGTGCATAATATTCATTTATTTGAGCATCCAATTGAATTAATTTTAAGGTAAATCTAACTTCATTTTGTTGCTTTATTGTTGGAAAATGCAAAAAATGCAAAGAAAAACAATGAGAAGAAGTTTCAGCTCAATTGGGTCCAAAATACCCTTAAAAGAAGCAAGCTGCAGAGACTGACGTCGTCCAACGCGAGAAGGGAGTCACACATGGCGCCACAGGAGGGTCATGACATCACTACACAAGTAGAAAAACGGGCAGACCCGGTGGTGAAACACCGTCGGCTAAACAGTCAACCCCGTCGGCCCAGACTTTAACGACGCAACATAACCGTCGGGTCATTACCGGGTTGGGCAAACCTTTACACGACAGAACAAACCCGTCGGCAACAAAAAAACGATGACGACGGCCTTCGACAGTCGGCTATAACAAAACAAGACAACGGCGGTCGAAAAGACGTAAAACGAAGCCCACATTCCCGATGGTTGAACACTGTCGCGTAACACAATTATGATCGACGGATTTATACCGTCGGCAATGTCCAATGAAATCTTCACACGCCCGACGGACGTCTACCGTCGCGCTTAAAGCCACCGCAGAGCTCAACGGGTTCCAGACCGTCGGTACCTTTCCAACCTAGAAACTCAAGGAAGACGACGATATAGCACCGTCGGGTATAGCAACTCGAATTTAAAACATGCCCGACGGTGCTACCCCGTCGGTTTCGGGTTCTTAGGGACGACTGTTAATTGTCCTCGTGTTTTGACCTCCATAAAATGACCCGACGGTTAAATGCCCGACGGCTGTTAATTGTCGTCGGGTTCCCACCGTCGTCGGAAAACTAGTTTAAGCCCGACGGGATTACACCATCGGCATGCCGCAGTGAGAACTTCTTAAACCCGACGGACTTCTACCGTCGGGCTGAAGGCATCTGCAGAGCTCGACGGGTTCGAGACCGTCGCCACTCTGCCAATGCTATTCCTCAAGGTAGACGACGGTATAGCACCGTCGGGTATAACCGTTAGAAACGATAAAGTGCCGACGGTGCTATCCCGTCGGGTTAGAGAACTTTGGGACGACTGTTAATTGTCGACGTCTTTTGGCCTCTTCAGTGGAGGCCGACGGGTATGTGCCATCGTCGACGGGTTATTTCTGAGAATCAAAATCCGTTTAAAGCCCGACGGGATTACACCGTCGAGCTAAACTCATTTTGTTCCTCTTTCGGCCCGACGGGTTTCTACCGTCGGGCTATTATTGACTCTTTTTCTCGTTCCCTCTCTTGCCCGACGGTATTTTGCCGTCGTCCGTAGCATTTATCATGGCCGACGGGTTTATACCGTCGGCTAATGTCTTCCTTTTTGATGCCGACGGGTAAGAACCGTCGTCTTTCTTTATTATTTTTTTTTGTTTTGTTTTTTTTTGGTTTTGTTGTGCTCTATTCAGAGACCTGATACAATAAACCTGATACCTGATATCTGCTACAATCAACCTGATACCTGACACAATCGGAGGTGATACATTTAACCTGATACCTGATACAATCAACCTGATACTTGATACAGTCATCCTGATACATTCATGTCCATTTACATATGTCATCATGATCGAATTGTATGTCTACGAATTCAATAACAAGCATCAGAATGGAAACACAATAATAAAAACAAAATGATCAATAGTGCATGAAGTATTCTTCAACGTTGGCTCCCAATATCAACACTGGTGGTGATCTCATTTCTTTGAGTATGAAATAAGAGACGTAAATTAATCAGAGCTAAGAAAGAGTTTCAAAGTCAATTTTTAAAGAAATTCAAGAAGCCAATATTGAAGGGTTCCACAGGAGTACCTGAAGTGTACCAGTTGTAGGTCCTTAAGGTACATCACTTTCACCCTGAGCACATAGCAAAGACGTGTAATTTAATAAGAGGTGTTGCTGTCCCCCAACACTATGTGAAGATAATTTCACAAGATAACTCAAAATGCTTGCAGTAAATTCTTGAGAGCGTCTATGCCGACCAATTACAGTATTCAAGCTTCAGGCAAAGAAAAGATTGCTGACCAATTACAGTATTCAAGCTTCAGGCAAAGAAAAGATTGCTGACCAATTACAGTATTCAAGCTTCAAACCTATTCCTACAAATCATGGTGCTAGAGACAATGGACTAATTAAATAAGGGTGTCATGGGCCATAATCAACAATTCCCTATGATTATGATTTTGGTTTAGAATCACAGGTTCAAGGACCTCTATAATTCGATAAGTCAGATCAGCAAGGGAGTGAATCCCACAGAACAGAGTAGAGGAGATAGCACCCAAAACACGCACCGTTTTTCTTAATTCTCCACCTAATGTAAAGGAATGTCATAAATTAAAAGGCATTGGTTTTGTTAATAAGATTTTGTATACTAAGAGGAGATAATTCCTTGTTTTCACCCTCTCTCATATGTTCCTAGAAGATGCCATCGTGAAACGGGGCGCGACTTCCCTATACCAAAATGTGCGATATGCATGGAACACGGACATGCAACAAGGGCAGACGCGCCCACTTATGCGCATGGCCAACCAACAGACAAAGAGGCACAAGACCAACTATCAACCGATGACGAGGCGGATGACATGGCACGGGTATGACGTGGCACATGAGGTGGCTTGTGACTAGGCAAATGAGGTGGCATGCATGAGTTGGCTATGAGTTGGCAAGCACAAGGAGGGAGTGCTTGCTAGTTGGCAACAACTCATAGAGTTAGTGGGAATCTATGAGTTGGCATTAGTTGGCATTGGTTGGCAAGCACTTAGAGAAGTGCTTGATAGGTGTCACCAACCATGGGAGGTTTTGTAATCTATAAATAGCCATGTACAAAGGCTTGTAACTCATTCATTCATTCAATAGAAGTGTTCTTTCCTCCCAAATTCGGAGTCTCTCTTGTGCTTGAGTTTTGAGAGAGTTCTAGCACCAAGAACAAGAGTGTTCTTGTGCTAAACTTCTTCCAAGAGGCTGACTAGCATCCAGACGGGCTTGGAGGCTAGGCCGCACGCCACTAAGGAGCAAGATTGTGCTTCGCATACTCTAGCGGCGTGACAACTGGTATCAGAGCGGGAAGCAATCCTATGGCAACTTCGGAGGCGGAAGTTCAACTCAAAGGTAAGGAACGAATGTCTAAATCTGAGCTTCGTTTTTCTTCAATTGAGGATAGGATCGAGAAGGTAGAGGCTTGTTATTCCGAATTGGAAGAACAAGTTCGTGAGAACCTTAGTTCTGGAAATGGAAGCCCAGAAGTGGTTCATTCGTTGGAGGAGAATGTCTATAGTGCTATGGCGGTTTTTCGAGGTAACCTTGAGGAGGTGAAGAACGATGTGAAGAACGAGATGGATGAACTTCGGACTAGACTTGCTTTGTTGGAGCGTGTTATAGCAAACGGAGGTGCAAACACGAATGGAGCAACAAACAAGATCAAAGTGCCGGAACCAAAACCTTTCAATGGGGTAAGAGATCCTAAAGTCATTGACAACTTTCTTTACCAAGTAGAAAAGTACTTCTTCAATGCTAATCTCAACGATGCGCAAAAGGTTAGTACTGTTTCTATGTTCCTTGTTGAGGATGCTCTTCTATGGTGGAGGAGAAGGGAAACGGATGTGGAATTAGGCACTTCTACCATAAATACATGGGAAAATTTTAAGAAGGAATTGAAGGCGCAATTCTTCCCTGAAGATGTGGAATATCAAGCTCGAAAGGAGTTGAGAGCTTTGAAACAAGAGGGCACAATTAGAGAGTACGTACAAAAGTTTACTTCTCTAATGTTATGCATTTCTAATATGTCCGATCAGGACAAACTTTTCTCTTTCCTTGCTGGTTTAAAACCTTGGGCGGAGCAAGAACTAAGGAGGCGGGAAGTCAAGACTTTGGCTTCAGCTTTGTCCACGGCGGAGAGGCTTACGGAGTATGAACGGAAGACCAAGGAGGTGGTTTCTAAAAACTCTCATAGCCCGAAAGACCACAAGGATGAAGAAAAAAAAAAGAGGTTTGAGAAGAGACCTGAGAAGAAGGACTCAAGCTTCAAGTTTGAAGATAAGAAGAAAGGCGAGAAGGGTAAGTCCTATAGAAAAGTAAGATGTTTTGTTTGTGAAGGCGAACATTTTGCCAAGGATTGCCCAAAGGTGAAAGTGTTGAACTCTCTTTCTGGAGAAGGAGATTTAAAGCACAATGGGGGAGAGCCGCGCATGAGTTCTATGGCATTGCTCAACTCGGTACGGACGTGTAGTGAAAAGACTACCCAATCGGTAAGACCTAAACGAAATCTACT
The DNA here is from genome assembly GCA_022405105.1 of Aristolochia contorta. Taxonomy (NCBI): domain Eukaryota; kingdom Viridiplantae; phylum Streptophyta; class Magnoliopsida; order Piperales; family Aristolochiaceae; genus Aristolochia; species Aristolochia contorta. The sequence continues at coordinate 20,156,998 of CM039667.1, forward strand.
TTTCTTGGACTTAATTTTGAATGGAAGTAAGACCAAGGCAATGGTAGACACCGGGCAACCCACAACTTCATCTCCGAGGAGGAGGCAAATCGCCTTAAATTGAAGTTGGAAGCGGACAACAGTCGAATCAAGGCTGTGAATTCAAGCGGCAAAGGCCGTAATTGGTGTTGCTAGAAACGTTGGTGTTACCTTGGACAAATGGGTGGGTACTCTTGATTTCACCATTGTTCCCATGGACGATTTTAGTGTTATTTTGGGGATGGATTTCTTGAACAATTGTAAGGCATTTGTAATGCCGTATTTGGGGTAGTAGGAATCCTTGATGAGGGTGGCCCTTGTACTCTTTCCGAATCACAAGTACATGATGTAAAGAGAAAGGATGCAATGTTAACGGCCCTACAGCTTAAGCGTGGTCTTAAGCAAGGGGATCTTACCTATGTTGCAGCTCTTGTAGAGGATAATGAAGGAAACTCAACTCCAGCACCGAAAGAGGTCACCAAAGTCCTGGAGGAGTTCAAAGATGTCATGCCTAAGGAGTTGCCGCCCTACCTCCCCTAGAAGAGGTGTTGATCATACCATCGAGTTGGAACCGGGTACCAAACCCCAAGCAAAGGCACCGTGCACATGGCGCCTAAGGAGTTGGAGGAACTCAAGAAGCAATTGGGTGAACTACTAGAAGCTGGGTTCATTCAGCCCTCCAAAGCACCGTATGGAGCGCGGTGCTATTTCAAAGAAAGAAGGATGGTTCTATGCGACTTTGCATCGATTACGAGCACTAAACAAGGTAACCGTCAAGAACAAGTATCCTATTCCTTTGATTGCTGATCTCTTTGATCAATTGAAGCATGCAAGAGTATTTTCTAAGCTGGACTTGAGATCCGGATATTACCAAGTTCGGATCGCGGAAGGAGATGAGGCGAAGACCACTTGTGTAACCAGGTATGGGTCATACGAATTTCTTGTTATGCCTTTTGGCTTAACAAACGCCCCAGCTACATTTTGTACTCTTATGAATCAAGTGTTTTCACCCTTCCTTGATAAATTTGTAGTCGTCTACTTAGATGACATTGTGGTGTATAGCCCAAATTTAGAAGATCATGTAAAACACCTAAAGCAGGTCTTCAAGGTGTTAAGGGAGAATTCCCTCTATGTAAAGAGGGAAAAATGTTCTTTCGGGTTGGAAGAAGTGTCTTTCCTCGGACACTGGATTGGCGGCGGACGGATTTGGATGGATCAAAAGAAGGTTCAAGCTATTTCCGAGTGGACCGTACCAACTAAGGTTGGAGACTTGAGGAGTTTCCTAGGCCTCGTGAACTACTACAGAAGATTCATCAAAGGATTTTCAGCAATAGCAGCACCTCTAACGGACCTCTTGAAGAAGAAACAACAATGGCATTGGATGGACAAATGCCAAGCTTCATTTGAGAAATTGAAGCAAGTTGTGGTGGAGGAACCCGTATTAAAGCTAGCAGACTTCAGCAAGCCATTCGAGGTAATTACGGATGCCTCTAACTTTGCTATTGGGGGTGTTCTTGAACAGGATGGGCACCCTATCGCATTCGAAAGTCGGAAGCTCAATGAAACCGAACAGCGATATACTGTTCAAGAGAGGGAAATGACAGCAATTGTACATTGCTTACGCACCTGGAGGCACTACTTATTGGGGTCCAAGTTCGTGGTAAAGACGGACAACGTTGCCTCAAGCTACTTCCTCACACAAAAGAAGTTAAGCCCAAGCAAGCACGTTGGCAAGACTTCCTAGCAGAATTCGACTTTGAGATGGAGTACAAATCCGGGAAGACCAACAATGTTGCTGATGCACTTAGCCATAAAGCCGACTTCATGAGTGTTGCCGCTGTGACTAAGGTTAGTACTTCTATAATTGATCGAATCCGTGCGGGGCTACGGAGTGATACCACTGCTTGTCGCTTGGAACAAGCCGTAATCATGGGCGAAACAAGACGCTTTTGGGTTAGCGACGGACTGCTATACACGAAAAGGGAAGCGTTTATTCGCACCAAAATATGAGGGTTTGCGCAAGGAGCTACTACGCGAGTTCCATGATACATTGTGGGCTGGTCATCCTGGCCAAAGAAGGACTATTGCACTCTTGTCTAGGCACTACTATTGGCCCGGACTTGATGCTGATGTTGAGGAGTACGTGCGCACCTGTTTGGTATGTCAACAAGACAAAGTGGAGAGACAAAGACCTGCTGGCCTGCTAGACCCTCTTCCCATTCCCAAGCGCCCATGGGAGTCTGTAAGCATGGACTTCATTTCTGGCCTAAGGCGAGCTGAAGGCTTGGGTTCCATTTTAGTGGTGGTAGATAGATTCTCCAAGTATGGGACTTTTATAGCCGTCTCAAACGATTGCACAGCCGAAGAAACAGCCAAGACATTCCTATCACATGTGGTGAAGCTTTGGGGTGTGCCGGAGACGATTATAAGCGATAGAGATCCAAGATTTACGGGTAAGTTTTGGTCCGAACTTTTTAAGTTGCTTGGAACTACTCTTAACCTTTCCACCAGCTTTCATCCTCAAACGGATGGGCAAACGGAGCGGATAAATGCCTTGCTTGAGGAATACCTAAGGCATTTCGTCAGTGCAAATCAGAAAAATTGGCCCGAGCTCCTTGATGTGGCCCAATTCTCATACAACATGCAGAAAAAGTGAAGCCACAGGGCATAGCCCTTTTGAACTTGCAACTGGCCAACAACCGTTAGTACCAGCAAGCATTATTCGGAAAAATTGAGTAAGTGTCCAGCAGCCCACCTTTTACTTAAGCGTTGGAAAGAAAGGACGGAACTAGCCCGATCATATTTGCAACATGCCAGCAAGCGCATGAAGAAATTTATGCGATTTGAAGCGGCGAGATGTTGAGTTCAAGGTGGGAGACCTTGTTCTCATAAAGATGAGGACGGAACAACTCAAGTTGTTGAGGACCAAGAACAAAGGTTTGATAAAAGGTACGAAGGACCCTTTCCCATTATTCAGAAGATTGGGAAGCTAGCATACAAGGTGCAACTACCGAAGAGAATGCGCATTCACAACGTATTCCACGTAAGTAACATCAAACCTTACTTTTCCGACTCAGACCCCCAAAGAATTGTAAAGCCTAGAGCACCCCTTGATGTATCCACTACTTTTACCAAGAAAGTAGATTATGTAATAACTCATAGAGAGGTACGTCAAAGAGGCAAGCCACGTTCCACAGAATTCTTAGTGAAGTGGAAGAGAGAACCAGAAAGCGAAGCAACTTGGCATGAAGCAGCAGAGCTTTGGCAATTCGAGAAAGAGGTCGAAGCATATCAGGAGCGTATGCAGACGAGGACGTCTGCCTTATGGCGGTGGGAGCATGAAACGGGGCGCGACTTCCCTATACCAAAATGTGCGATATGCATGGAACACGGACATGCAACAAGGGCAGACGCGCCCACTTATGCGCATGGCCAACCAACAGACAAAAGAGGCACAAGACCAACTATCAACCGATGACGAGGCGGATGACATGGCACGGGTATGACGTGGCACATGAGGTGGCTTGTGACTAGGCAAATGAGGTGGCATGCATGAGTTGGCTATGAGTTGGCAAGCACAAGGAGGGAGTGCTTGCTAGTTGGCAACAACTCATAGAGTTAGTGGGAATCTATGAGTTGGCATTAGTTGGCATTGGTTGGCAAGCACTTAGAGAAGTGCTTGATAGGTGTCACCAACCATGGGAGGTTTTGTAATCTATAAATAGCCATGTACAAAGGCTTGTAACTCATTCATTCATTCAATAGAAGTGTTCTTTCCTCCCAAATTCGGAGTCTCTCTTGTGCTTGAGTTTTGAGAGAGTTCTAGCACCAAGAACAAGAGTGTTCTTGTGCTAAACTTCTTCCAAGAGGCTGACTAGCATCCAGACGGGCTTGGAGGCTAGGCCGCACGCCACTAAGGAGCAAGATTGTGCTTCGCATACTCTAGCGGCGTGACACATCGGCACAAATGATACTTTTGGGAGGAAATATGAAATAAGTTTTTTTAGGAAAAAGCACCAGAAGCAGATGACATCTGGAAGGAATAACTAGCATATGAAAACATGAACAAAGAACAGAAGATTGGTGAACTTTTAAATACCATCAGTTGCATGAAAAGAAAGAGAAAAAAAATAGATGTGCATGATTCAACTAATTTCAATCTTCATTGCATACGATTAATGCCTTAAAATTTGAAACTGAGGGTAGAGTAATCATCAGTAATATGTAACTGTAACTGAGAAGCATGTCCGTGGAAAGAGGAGAGATCACTGACCAACATCTCATTTCACCGTGACCCTCAGCTTTCATCTATCCAAAGTCTTTGTACATACCATAATCTTATTTTTCCTGTAATTCATTATGACAAAACCGTACAATGCCCAAATGCAATATTTTAATTTTTAACTATATCCACACATTTATGGAGCCACTTAATAAGTGATCAAAGCATACCATCATCTTCCAAGTAAGGCATCCAGCAGGGCCTTAGAAAAATCAGTACTACTTTTTGCATAAAAGGCGTTACCAAACGAGCTATATTACAAAATAATAGTTAATTAAGCTTTCAAAATAAATCAGAATGGCCTACCCCTGCCAAGTCCAAACAAGAAAAAAATGATACTTCAAATTCCATAAATCTCTTGGAACTTACCAAAATTATACAGAAATAGCCCCTGGTTCGACCTGCTTATGCAGTGCCAATTTCTCATCCTTGCAGCTTTTCTCCAGCTCGGTCGACAGGGATATTGGCCGACGGCGAGATAGAAGGACTAAGGGAGGTCAAAATTAGAGAGCTATACGGTGTCCATCAAACGGGTTCCTCCGTTTTCGGTCAGCATTGAAGGTTCCTCGCCGAAACCCGCCTTCATCAAAGAGAGTGAAAGCAACGTCTCGCGCAAGGGGAGTGAGGAGGAAAACAGAGGGCTCAAGGAAAGGGGAATTTGCCATTTTCCGTCACAATGGCAGCGTTGCCGGCCGTCGGAATCGAAACCTCGCCGGCTGTCGGAATTGCAGGCTCGCCGGCTGTCGGAATCGTCTGCTCGCCGGACGTCGGAATCGGAGGGGAGAGAGGAGGAAAATACACGGCTCGCGCGAAGCCGGGTGTGCCGTTTTCCGTCTCAATCGAAGCGTTACCAACCGTCGGAATCGAAAGCTCGCCGTCCGTCGGAATGGAACGCTCGCCGCCGTCGGAATCGGAGGTGAAACAGCCGTCGGAATCGGAGGTGAAACAGCCGTCGCAATCCGCCCTCACCAGCCCTAACTCGATAAAATTAAAACGACGCACGGGAGTCGTTGGGACAAAGGGTAAATTCTAAGGGACGACGGGAAGAAGCCCGTCGTGGAAATAAAATAATTAAACACGACGGACTAACCGTCGTGTTAAAAATTAAACTCGACGGTCTGGAAAACCCGTCGTTTATAATACTTAACACGACGGGTTTTCCTGTTACATGACCCGGTCCGGACTGAGTCAGTCGGGACCGACGTCTATACGTCTATACCCGACGGTGTTTAATATAGACCGTCGGGTGTGCCCGTTTTTCTACTAGTGCTACAAAGCAAAAAAAAAAAAAAAAACAAACGAAATCAGCCAAGTAGCCTGCACTACTGCGCTGGACTCGAGCGGTTGAAGTTCAGCACTACAACACACTGGTGCAAGGGAGCTGGAACAGCACTCCCGCGCCACAAAAACTCAAGAGTAGTGCTGTAGTCCACTGGACACTGCGCTGCAGCACTAAATTTCAATGCAGGAGTTCTGGAGTTCGCACTGCAACACCCAAGGAAAACAATTCAGCGCAATACAACTGCTTGGAGGACCCAGTGGCCCCCTGAACGGCCAACTAACCATTGCCATAGCATTAGAACCAGAACTGCAGCATTGGGAAGTGAATTCGCCAAGACGTCGCGACTAACAATCCGGCATCCACATGATGTCAAGTCTTGACATCGTGACTATCGGTCAGACGTCGCACAATGTCGGATCACTTAAGGGCCAAAAGGGAATATTCCAAGGGCTCCAAATAAATGGAAGTGATGAATTCTTTTTGGTGGATCGAGCCGCCGCGCCTTAAGAGTCTATGCTAGAACAGGAACAAGAGGGAAATGCTGCTTTCAGAGTGAAGGATAGGACTTGAGAAGGAATTGGAGTGGAAAGGGAAGCTTTCCATTTATATATTCATCTTCCATCTCTGTATTTGAGTTTTATGTTTGTTAGACGTGTTTGATTGTAATGAATTTCCATTTGGTTGCAATTCAAAGCATGTGTAGCTAATTCCCACTTAGGGGGTGTGATTTGTAGTACAATTCACGAGTGTATGAATGTAATTGTACTGTTTTGAGCAATTAATTATTAATTAGCGTGATTAATGGGAAATTTCTGCATGGTTAATTGATTGATCTGCAATTAGCTGCGAGTTGGTGTTTTAATCGATCCTGGGAAGGAAGATTAGGATAGAAACACGTTAATCAACACTTCATTTCATATTTGAGATGTTTGTATTGAGAAATGTGCAAGTGTCTTAGGAGCTAAGCGTGTGGGATTCCATAAATAGGCTCTTAGACTGGCTCTTGGAAGAGGTCTGCACATATTAAATTCTTTCATCTGCTAGATATTTGATCAATTAAAAATACATGAAATCACCCATGAATTGTATGAGTGACCCACCCTAGTTTGTCATTGTTTGATTCCACTTCGTTGAGGCTTATTGTAGAATTAGGTTTCATTAATTTTCCGTGTTAATTTAGTGAGTGCTTTCATAGTCGCAATTGATTAGATACAGACATTGAGCATATAATGTTAGTAATTGATTCATTAAGTCCCTGTAGAGATGAATTGGTTTCACCAGTGTATTACTTGTAACGACACGTACGGTTGCATACGGCTAATCCAACTTATGTATGGTTTGTCGCTAACAAATATTTAGCGCCGTTGTCGAGGATTTAGCTTTAGTTGATACTAATACCAATCTCAATTCCTATAATCTTCCCAAAGAACAGGAGTAGTAAATACGGTTTTGCTTGCTTGATTGTGTTTGTGTTTGTGTTTGAGTTTGAGCTTAGTGTGAATCTTAGTTAGAAGTAGTTCCTTGTCTGATCATTTCTCTCTCTTGTAGTTTATGCAATCTGAAAGAGGTTTTGTTTTGTTGCCTTACGAACCAGAAATTGGGAGGAGTTTTAGACCCAAGTTGAGGCAACAATGTCAAGCCAGTAGAGAGGGAAATATGGCTGAGGAAACTAAGCCAAATGCATTGAGGGACTTTGAAGCGCCCCAAACAGAGGGATTGCATTCCAGCGTTAGAAGGCCAGCAATACAAGAAAATAATTTTGACATCAAACCTTCTATTATCCAATTGACCCCAACCTCAGTGCAGTTTGGGGGACTGCCCAATGATGATCCAAACTCACATATATCAGACTTCTTTGAGATTTGTGATTCATTTAGACACGGAAGTATCAGATGATGGGATTAGATTGAGGTTGTTTCCATTCTCACTGAGAGACAAAAACATTGGCTAAACTCCTTGCTATCAAGGTCAATTACCACATGGAATGACCTGGTGCAGAAAATTTTTGCCAAGTGTTTCCCACCGGCCAAATCTTCCAAGTTGAGAAATAATATCAATTTGTTCACACAAATGGATGAAGAGTCCCTCTATGAGGCTTGGGACTGATATAAGGAGATGTTAAGGAAATTTCCTCACCTTGTTATACCCAAATGATCTCAGGTGCTCACAATTCACAATGGGCTACAAAATGAAACCTGAGCCATCATAGACGCAGCCACAGGTGGTGCACTCATGGACAAGTCCATAAATGAGGAATATGAATCGGTAGAGAACATGGTGTCCAACAGCTATCAATGGCACTTCGAGAGACTGAGAGTCATACCTGAGAGAGGATCAAGCGCTACAAAGTCAGCTGGAACTTTTTATGTAGACTCTTCTATTGCAATTTTTGCTCAGTTAGACGCCTTAACCCAGAAGGTAGACTCCCTTAGTGTGAATACTATCCAAAGTCAATATGTAAGTTATGATAGTTGTGGTGGAGTTGTTCATGGGAGTGAAGTGTGCCTTTCCACAATGGAGAGTGTCTACTACACAGGAAACCAGATACAACAACCCCTACTCCAACACCAACAACCCAGGTTTGAGGAATCACCCAAATTTTGGTAAGAGAAATGACAAATGTTGAATCATCCTCTAGGCAACCTAACACTCCAGGTTTATGCATCAAGGTAAGGCTCAATCTCAGTCGCAAGCTGATAAGACATCTCATGCGGAGGAGTTATTGAATCAACTTGAACAAAACCATGATGCCTCCATCCGAAATTTTGAGATGCAGCTTGGACAGCTAGCCAAAGCTATAGGAATTCGGCCTCAAGATTCCCTCCCTTGTGACAGTGTTGATAATCCTAAGAAAGAGGGAATAAAAGGAATTGATAATTGTAAGATGGGTGAATAGAGTGAGACTCCAATCCAAGGTGTGTTCAACATGGAAGAGCAGATTAAAGAAAACCACCCTCCAAAGGAGCAAATGGAAGCACCTCCTCTCTTTGAGTATAAGGAAGAAAAACATGTTGGTCAGGTCAGTAAAAAGGATAAGATATAAGACAAGAAAAATTTGCCTCCCCACCATGCCTAAATAGGCTAAGGAATCAGTATGAGGATCATGAATTCAAGAAATTACTTTGAAGTGTTTAAGGAACTTTCCATTAATATTCCCTTTGCAGAGGCATTGGAGGATATGCCTAGGTACGCTGTCTCCCATGGAAGAGTGTAGTATCATTTTGAGAGAGAATCTTTTTGAAAAATATCCAGGTAGTCCATCATACCTTGCACTATTGGGACCAAAAACATTGAAGATAATTTGTGTGATTTAGGGGCTAGCGTCAACATCCTGTCATACCCACTTTACAAGCAATTGGGTCTAAGTGAGCTCTCAGCCACTACAGTGAAGATTGTGTTAGCTGATGGGTCCATCAGTTACCCAAGGGGTATTGTAGAAAATGTGCTAGTCAAGATGAAGAAATTCATCTGCACTGCTGAATTCCTTGTTTAAGACATGTAAAAAGGTATAAAGGTACCTCTTATCCTTGGGAGACCATTTTTGGCAACAACAAGGACTCTAATAAATGTGGGATAAGGTAGGCTCACCATGAGGTCAGCAGTGAATGAATGTATTACTTTCAATATTTTGCATGCAAAGAAGGAAAAAAGGGAGAATGACCAATTTGCTGAGGTTCAGATGGTGGAGAAGATGACCTAAGAGATCCACCATATTAGACTTCAAGAAGCATGTAGAGACCCATGTACTTAGAGAGAGAACTTGCTACCCATACAGGAGGAGAGGTGGTTGAACAAGGATGAGTGGCCTAAAACTAATAAAACGGTGGATGCCCAAGCTAGCCTAGAATCATACATATTGGGGCATGCTGAAATCCAGGTGATAGGAGTAATTAAAATTGCAAGAAAAATGGAAGTGTTCAAATACACTCAACCACATCCCTTATCACCAAAGAGAGAACCTCCATCTCCTAGAGGCCAAATTGGTAACGCGGATAATAATCAACCAATAAATCCTTCCTAATCCTTGTTGTTGAGAAAATTAATATAATTAAGACATGCTAAAGCACAAATCAAGCCCACAATAACAAACAACAGTTGGTAATGCGGAAAAATTCCTTCAATGTGGAGTTAATAAACTGTGGTACCTATTTCGGTCCAAATGAGAAATATACTATGAGATCAATGTTTTACAAAGGCCAAATTCACCATGTACAATTCATAACCCAAAAATTACCTCATGCAACTTTAAATTACAAAGAGATAAATGGTAATAGAAAGATATTACCAAATTTCAGTTCTATCTGAATTGATATGAACAATCCAACCGTCGGAATTCAATCTTCCTTGTTTAAAATATAGACTTAAGTGCCATGAACATACTCACCAAATGTCAGTCTAATCAGATATGGGATGACCCTCTAATTGCTAAGAAATGTGAGACTGGTCGGTGCAGGATTTACTGTTGAACACCTTTTTTTGTTCGAATTGCAATAAATTCTTCTCCAAACCTTCAAACAAAGAATGTATAACTAGAGGTGACGAACATGGACCCAAAGTTTCAGCATGATGCAGTGGCTAAGAAATCTTGAAATCACAAAAGACTGATTATAGTATGCACAAAACCATGAAGTATAAACTTCCCCTCCCTCCTCTCTCAAAAGACATTCATTCTCACTCTAAAGTGGCATTCGACCAAGGCATACATTAAGCCTTAATGGGCCCCCATAAATCAACCACAAACTCAAGAGAGAAGATTTCGGTTTTCCACATAGGAGGGACCCAAAAACCCAACAATTCCCCCCCTCCCGACTATGTGGAAGAATTTGTCAGACTGGCAATCAAACCACATATCTCAATCTTAGCTCTTTGTAGAGCTTTTGTAAACATATCTGCACCATTGTCATCAGTGTGTATCTTTTCTAATTCAATCAACTTACAATAAATAACATCTCTAACCCAATGATATATCTCACACCAATGTGTTTCGACGTGCCATGAAAAATTGGATTTTTACCAAGATGAATAGCACTCTGACTATCACAATATAAGACATGTTGCCTTTGAACTGATCCAAGCTCATTCACAAATTTCTTCGTCCAAAGCAATTTTTAACTGGCCTCGGTAGCTACAATAAACTCAGCCTCTGTAGTAGACAATGCTATACCATTTTTGCAATCTAGATTGCCATGCCACAACTCCCCTTGCAAAAGTAATCAGGTATCCAGAAGTACATTTTCCACAGTTTATATCTCCTACAAAATCAGAATCTGTATAACCTATGAGAAGAGGTTCATCAGATCCAAAGCATAACTTCAAACTAGAAGTACCACGAAGATATCTCAAAATCCATTTTACTGCATTCCAATGCGTTTCCCTTTGATTAGACAAACATCCACTAACAGTACCAACAACTTGAGCAATATCAGGCCTTGTGTAAACCATAACATACATTAAACATCTTACGACAGAAGCATATGGAATTATTTCCATATCATCTTTCTCTTCTCATTTGAAGGAGATTGATTAACACTTAATCTAAAAGATTTAGAGAGAGGAGTATTTACAGTTTTAGCCTTTGCCATATTAAATCGATGTAATACTTTCTCAATGTACCTTTTTTTACACAAAGAAAGCTTCTTTCATTTTCAATCATAAATAATTATTATGCCAAGAATGTATCTCATTGGTCCCCAGTATTTCATAGCAAAAGAATTTCTCAATTCTTGCTTTTGGTTATTAATCCTCAAAGAGTTAGGACCTACAATAAGCATGTCATCAACATACAACAATAAAATGATAAAATTAAAATCAGAGAATCTCTACACAAAAACATAATAGTCAAAAGTAGTCTTCCTATAGCTCTGTCAAACCATAACTGAATCAAAGTTTTTAAACCGGTGCCTAGGAATTTGTTTTAAACCATACATCCTCTTCTTTAACTTGCACAAATAATTCTCTTTGCCTCTGACAACAAAACCCTCAGGCTACTCCATATAGCTTTCCTCCTCTAAGTTACTATAGAGAAAAACTCTTTTTACATGCATTTGTTCAACCTCTAAATCAAGAGTGGCGACTAAACCTAATATAACTCGAATAGATGACATCTTGACAACGAGTGAGAAAATCTCATCAAAATCAATCACTTTTTTCTGACTAAAGCCTTTAACAACCAATCTTGCTTTGTACCTTGGGACTGATGAATGTTTTTCATTTTTCACCCTATCAATCCATTTATTCTTCAAAGTTTTTTGATCTCTAAATAGCTTCACTAATTCAAAGGTATAATTCTCAAACAATGACTGCATTTCTTCCTTCATTGCTTTAATCAATTTTGCATTCTGCTCAATCTCAATAGCCTCATCATAGCTTTCAGGTTCCTCTCCTTCTGTAAAGTGTACATACTCATTGGGAGGATACCAACTTGAAGGCCTACGATCTCTAGTGGATCTTCTAAGTTAACTTTCAGCTTCTTCAACGTTACTCTCTTGTAGATCATCATCTTCTTCCTGCACAGGTACATCTGCCTCAACTATAGCATCATGATCACCCATAGTATCATCATTGTGTACATTATCATGCGCATCAAAATGAACCTTAATCTCAACTACGTCAGGTACACCTGTAAGAGGAACTGGAAGTGAATCAATCAAATCAACATATTTAACCTTTGATTTCTCTGTCTTATCAATGTCTTCAATAGTTTGATCTTCCATAAAGATCACATCATGACTTCTGAAAATCTTCTTTTCAATAGGTTCATAACATCTATAACCAAACTCATTTTGACCACAGCCAATAGAAATGCACTGTCTTGTCTTTCCATCCAACTTGGACCTTTCATCTTTGGGAAAATGTACAAAACATTTGCAGCCAAACACACGAAGTGGTCATAGGAGACATCCTAACGTACTACACTTTGTCAGGAACATCTGCATCCAAAACAATAGTTGGAGTTAGTTAATTACATGTACAACTGGATATAAAGCATCACCCCAAAAGGATTTAAGCAACTTTGCATATGAAAGTAAACATCTAACTCTCTCAACGAGTGTTTTGTTCATCCTCTCTGCCTAACGATTCAACAGGGGAGTTTTAGAAAGAGTCTTTTGATGTTTGATACTCTATTTTCTGTAGTATACATCAAATGACCCACAATGTACCCTCCATTATTAGTGTGAATACATTTAAGCTTCTTCCCTGTTTCTTTCTCACATCAACATGAAGCTGAATAAATGCATCAAGTACTTGATCCTTTGACTTCAAGGCTTTAACCCATAACATCCTAGAGTGATCATCAATAAAAGTCACAAAGTACAATCCAACACTAAAAGTGTTTACGTTCAAAGGACCACAAACATTTGAATGTACCAATTCAAGTAATTCAGCATTCCTTAATGGACCATTGTGTTTAAAAGAGACTCTTCTTTGTTTGCCGACCAAACAATGCTCACATTTGTCTAACTATTCACCTTTCAATCCTTAAAGCACATTATTCTTAGGTAGACAATTAAGTCTCTTATCACTAATATGACACAATCTTATCACCCATAATTGAGAGAATCTATCAATCTCAACAACATTAACAAGGTCGTTACATACAGAAGCTTGCAACCAATTCAAGCTTGAAGACTTTTTACTTCTAGCTACAATATTAGAACCTTTAATAAGCCACAATTGTCCATCACATAACATAGTGCAATAACCATGATAACCAAATCTACTAGCAGAGATTAAATGCAATCTAATATCAGGTTCAAGTCTAACATCTTTAATGACTAACTTTGTGCCATCGCTTGTTTCTAGGCAAATAGTTCCAATGTTTTTACCTTTGACAGTCCAACATTACTCATCTTCAACATCCCAAAATAACTTGAAGTATAAGAAGTTAAGAATTCATGTCTAGATGTAACATGAAAAGATACACCATTGTTAAGCACCCAAATGACTTCATTACAAGCAACAATGAGTTCATTGTTATCATAACTAACAACTAATCACCTGAAGTAGTGGCGTTGACACGATCACTGTTTTCATAATTGCATTTATTTTGTTGCTTACCTTTGTCACCTTCGTTCTCTTTCTTCCACTTGTAACAATATTTCCTTCATGTGATCTATTTTACCACAATGATAGCATTCAAGAGTTTTATACCTGGACTTGGATTTACTTCTCCTCCTATTCACTATGACTAAAATCTCTGACTGTGAAATAGAACTTTCAGATTCTTTTCTCATTTCTTCATTTAGGAAACCACTTTTAACACCCTCAAAGGAGACAATACCATTAACAATAGAGTTAGTAAATGATTTACGAAAAGTCTCCCAAGAATCAAGTACAATATTAAATAACCAAAGACTTAGAATTTCATCATCAAATTTAATGCCCATACTGAACATTTGATGTATAGTCCTTTAAAAATCATTCAAATGATCAGATACAGAACTAACATCTTTATATTTCAACAACATCATTTTCTTCAAAATAAAAAATTAGTTTGTTATTACCAATCTTTGAAGCATACAAAGATTTCTACTTTGTTCCACAATTTCCTATCATGAGAGTCATTTAAAGAGTGGTTATAAATATTATCATCAACAAATTGACGAATAAACTCACTTACTTGCTCTTGTTCAAAATTGCAATCATCATCCTTCTTTGTCTCTAGCAGACTAGCAAAAAAAGGTTAATGTAGAGACTTTACAAATAAGATAACTTTCATATTATTCTCCCATAAATGGTAATTCGTACCACTCAAGTAAATCATTCTACTTGTATTAACTTCTATATCTACTCATGACAATTCAAAGCAATCAACCAAGCTCTAATACCACTTCTATGGAAAATAGTAAAGGAAAGGCGCATCATATAATAAACAACCAATAAATCCTTCTTAATACCACATTTTTTTAGCAAAGTAATACAATTAAGATATAATTAAGTACAAATCAAGCACACAATAACATACAACAGTTGTTAACACGAAAACATTCCTTCAATGTGAAGGAGTTAAAAAACCGCCAGACATATAATGAGAAATCCACTATGAGATCAAAGTTTTATAGAGGCCAAATTCACCATGTACAATTCATAAACCAGAAATTATCTCAAACAACACTAAATTACAAAGAGATAAAGGGTAACAGAAAGATATCACAAAATTTCAGTTCTGTCCGAACTGATTAATAATTTAGCAGCTATAGGAGAAAATGGAAGTATCAGAGGGATGGTGCAGCCAACATGAGATCTCCTCTAACACATTCTTAGAAACAGATTTAAGTAATGTTGAGAAGTTTTGCCAAAAACTTTCAAAATATTTGGACCTGCTTGTTAGGTAACCCATGACTTTAGGAACCAATTATGAATAAATTAGAACTAGTAGGAGGTTAGATTGCAGAGTTTTTGAAGCATAGTCATGTTTTATTTTCAATAAATAAATGAACTCTATAGAAATAAATTTTAGAAAAAGATTGGCATTTGTTAATGACTTGACATGGTGGCACATGGTCTGGCACCACACGATGTGAAGACATGACGTCCACGACATTACCACAATTTCGCAAAATAACAAATGGCAATTTAGGGGTAGAATTAAAGAATTTTGACTTAGATATGTTGGAATGCTAATTCTCTGTCCCAAAATCAAGGTTTGAATGCCATATAATAAGTAGAAGCAGGATTTTGCTTTAGTTTTCTTTCTTTTGAAGCACTTTTCCTACCATCAAATATAACACGGTTGATTAGCCATATCTCACCAATCAAACTTCCTTCCAATATTAAATCCAGCCTCGTATTTGTTAACTAGATGAGGCATCCCACGATCTACTTTGATAGAGTCTCATCGAAACAAACACAATTCTTACCTTTAAAATTTACAACCTGGAACAATGGGATTATTAACTGAGTTGTTATTTTCCATATAAAATATCTTCAATACCTCCAAAGCATACTTCCATTGCCTAATATAATTCATTCCGACCTAAGCAAAACTTCTATGCATGTAAAACAAACCTCGTTCTTCAAAAATCAGTCATGTCAAACTCCCTTAACATGGAATTTTACACTCAAAAATATTAATTCATCATTAAAAGTAAAATTGAACTTCAACAGATAAAATGAAAATGAAAATCTTACCTACCTTATTTGTTTTCATGAACAAACTGGGCTCATTATAAACTTTTTGAATCCTTCACTTGTAAACTGAGCTTCATTGTAACTAAACCAATTCACTGAGGCTTGTTTCAGTCCATATAGAACCTTTTTCATTCTATAAACTTCTGAAGACTGTTCCTCAGCTCATAACCCATTGGCTGCTCTACATGCTCCTCTTCATTGAGCTCCCCAAACAAGAAAACAGATTTGACATCAAGTTGATAGAGTGTACACCCTCTTAGGGCAGCTAGAGAAATAATCATTCTCATTGTGTCCATGTTGCAACCAGTGAAAATATTTCTTTATAGTCTATTCCTTGTTGTTGTACATACCCCTTTTCCACCAAAGGAGCCTTCAATTTGTTGACTTCTCCATTCTCCTCGAGTTTTGTTTGATAAACCAATTTCAGTTCAATATTCTTTGCCATTGTAGGAAGATCAGTGAGTTCCATGTGTTGTTTTCTCTATAGCTTGTATTTGTAAATCAATAGTTTTCCTCCATTTTTTATGTTTTACTTCCTCTTCTAATTGTATTGGTTCTGCTAAAGCAAATCGAGTCAAGTTGGCATTTTAATCTTCTTCCTCTAACTCTTTCAAAACTCCATCCCTAGTTATATAATGTCTCATCCACCACGGAGGTACTCTATTTCTTCCTTAATCTGGACCGGACGATTCTCCTCCATATCCAACAGCTTGAAGACTACCAACCAATTCTTCGGCAACTTTGTCTTCTTGACCACCTACTCCTCCATCATTCTATTTGTTCACTGCCTCATTATTTTCTTCATCATCCCACTCCAAATCACAAATATGTTCTCTTCATAACTCTTATGATATTGTTGGGTGAAAAGAGTACCTGTAAAGGTTTGCCCGTACGCAAGCGTACATGTCGCCACAAGTAATAATCTGGTAAGTCCAGTTCGTCTCCACAAGGACTTGGTGAATTGACAACTAAAATTAACGCTCAGCAACTACATCTAACCAAACCGAGTATGAGGAGTTCTGATGAACACAAAAACACAATCAAACGCAACTAAACACTATTTAAACTCAATTAAACGCACAAGCACACACACACAAAGGAAGCTGGTAGGAAGGAGCTAGGGGTGTGATTCATACAATTCATGCTGACTACATGCAATTTTTATCCTATTGGGTAATACAACGTGTTGTTAACGGATCACAAATTATACACACTCAGTCCCCTTCTGAGGATGTTACAACCGTATCCTCTTGATCAGACTCGATTATCTTCCGATCTGGCAGTCTAATTAGAGAATCCTTTGCATTTAGCTCCCATGACCACGTGCATCAACCACTTATTCCTAAGTCTTCTTGCACATTCCTTGACCAAATCCTGGTCGACTAGAAAATTACATACTAATCTAACTTCTATTCTAATATACCCTTCCAGGATCAATTAGGAGTAAATACATTGATACACACATGCATTGAAAACAAATCATACCCCTAATGGGGAAATTAGCTACACATGCCGAGAATTGAGATTAAATCCCAATCCATTACAATAAAATGCATGTATGTTTAGCACACTACAAACAAATACTAGAAAAAGAATGAAAATATGAGTGATAAGCTTCCCTTTTTGCTCCAAATCTTATCTAAATCCCACACTTCAAGCCCAAGTAACGCATTCCTCTAGCTCCTATGCAGGCACAATCTCCATGGGGTGGAGGAACGATCAGCAAAAAGGATTCATCATTTCTATTTATAGGGGAAAGAAGGAATCCCCTATTCTGTAACTTAAGTGGCCTGAGGCCATGCAGCATTGGGTCCACGCCACGGAGCAGTCTTGGTGCTGGGTGGTGCCAGGTCGTGGTCAAAGTTTCACATCTGCATCCTCACTCATAACAGTGGTGCTGGCTCCTGCGTCGCGGCATGGGGTAGTTAGGTGCTTTCTCGTTGACCCCTGTCCTCGGTCTAGTGCTTCTATGCTGGGAAGTTCTTTTCTGGGGTGCTGAAGTGCGAACTCCAGCGCCTCTGCACTGGGGTGAACACTTAGGCGCTCAGCCCAGAACCTATCTTGCCCATCAGCCCTCCTGCACTGGAGAGCCAGTGTTGCAGCAACTCAAGTGCGAGCATCGGTGCCTCTGTGGTAGCACAGCACCACAATGCTTGACACTTAGCCAGTTTTTCCATCTTTTTGTTCCAGGCTGCTACAACACCGTGACTCTATTCTAGAGCCATGCATCGTCAGCTTCTGGAGTTTGCTTCTTTTGAGGGTATTTTGGTCATTTTATGCCCTATTGAGCTGATACCTCTTTTGATTGTTCTTTTTTGAGGGTATTTTGGTCATTTTATGTAAATTTGCATTTTTCACTTTCTCCTACAATAAAACACCAAATGTAGTGAAATTACCGCAAATAATAATAAAACATGTGCTCAATTGTTTCAATGATTTACACCAATCAAAATGCCTGCAAACTTAAATATTAGCTCATTCTCAAGCAAAAGCCTTCATGCAAAATGCCATCCTTTTCACTGCCCTCTCGAAAAAAAACTTGTCATGCACGTAAGAATTAACTCTCAGTATTTCATTAGCTAATCTTAAAATTCACTCTCCACTAATTGCGGAAAGATGATCCTAAGATCCTTAGGACATTTATCGGTTGTAATGGGCCTAGAGACCAAGGTAAGGCAAAAAGGTTAAACATGAAAATTTATTTCATTCAGCTTGCATAATTTAACCTGATTGAAGAAAGCTCTCCCTACTAATACATGATTACTCCCCCAAACTTAAGCCTTACCCACTTTCCTAGCCATTCTTCTCCTTCCTCTTTAATTTTGAAATTCAATGTCTTTTCTGACATTGGATCAGTCAACTTTTGACTTTTGACTTACCTTATGAGAATGCTTTTCTTATTGATTTCCTGCCATCACCCGATTGCTTCTACTCGTTGCTCCATAGTTTCAACTACAACCTGATTTAGTCATGTAATTTGGATGATGAGTCATGCAAAAAGTGAGTTAAACACAAAAAGTAAGCTAACGTAATTAGTTGAAAAACGGCTAATGAAAAGTTTGGCTTTCATAGGACCAAACTTGGGTGACTAAGGGCAATAATCAGGGTGGCTAAAAAGGCCCAAACGGTCCAAACAAAGCCTAATTCATTTCTTCGGATTCAATTCTCTATCTATTTGTCCTTGACCTTCATTTAAAATTAGTGCTAGCACCCTAGAGAAAAACTAAGTGCATAACCACCATTCAACCACATACCAAGAAATGTTAAGATAGCCATATTATCAAACTAGCATGTGGCTGATTAATTCTTTTCAGTGAGATAGACTCCTTCAAACAGCTATAAAATAAATTGACCGCCATTTGGACTACTTAAATTTAGCAATGTAAAAGAGAATTGCATTTTCATCTTCACTTCCCATTGCATTTCACTAAGCTCAATCATGCAAGAAAGATATGGATCACTTAAGTTATTCACATGTTATTCCATCCCCAAACTTAAAATGAACATTGTCCTCAATGTTTAAATTAACAATGAAATTTGAGGGGGATAAAGAGACTCCCTTGGGTGCCTTGGCTCATGCCCATTTCATTTGCTTCGACTCGCTGACTGGGGTGATGCAGCGTGCAGAAATTAAGTCTAAGACTCAATGCTCAGCAATGGCAGATAAAAATTTAAACTAAACTAACATTGCACCAGCTTTTGCACAAGTACACGCGTTATCAAGTAATACAGTTCTGATTAGACCAGGTCGAATCCACAGAGAACTGAATGAACTACTGATCGTATCCTTAATAACCTATATCTAATTCCTAGGTATTTTGAGGTAGAGATGTCAGGTCTACTCAATTATCAGTTAAATTGGAGAAGGTTGGGGAGAACGATCTAGGAGTATTACTGTTTGGAATCAAGGGGTAGAGTGGATTTATGTGCTACATCTCAAATCCGATTTTTATGTCAAACGTGTTTTGGTCACTGGTGGATCCTGGAATAAGCGTATGTGTAACTAACTGTCGGTCACATTACAAGAGTGTCATCTTTCTTATCTCAGGTGTCATACAATGTCGTGAGAGTTAGGATGTCCGACCCTTTGCACACAGCCCTACGAACCACAACAGGTAGTAACACTCTATATCGATACTAACTCATTACTTCTCCTGCCATTAGGAGTAAGTGAATTGATGCAAGCCGACACCTGTCTAGTATTCTCTACTCTATCGAGATAAAGAGTAGCTCCTTGTTACCTATAGGATGGTGAAGAATCACCCACACATTGTGAACTCCAGCATAAACTACACAATAGTGGCTATGCTAAATACACGAAAGAAGTCTTATGCAAGAAACATAGGGTAGAAGAATCTGAAATGGCAAGCCGCATAGAGGAGTGCAGCAGCAGTTTGAGAGAGAACCTTTCTCCCAAGGTTAAGGATCCAGGTAGTTTCATTATACCTAGCACTATATGTACCCAATCCATTGAAGAAGATTTGTGTGATTTAGGGGCAAGTGTTAACATTATGCCCTTTGAACTATACAAACAATTGGGTCTGAGTGACCCCCAATCCACTTCAGTAAAGAGAATGTTAGCTGATGGGTCCTTCAGCTATGCAAGGGAAATAATGGAGAATGTATTAGTCAAGGTGAAGAAATTCATCTACCCATCCGATTTTCTTGTATTGGATATAGATGACGTTAAAAAATAACCACTTACAAGCAGTTGGGTCTGAGTGGCCCCCCATCCATTTTGGTGAAGATCATGTTAGCTGATGGGTCCTTCAGCTATCCAAGGGGAATAATGGAGAATGCATTAGTCAATGTGAAGAAAATCATCTATCCAGCCGATTTTCTTGTATTGATATAGAAGACAGTACAAAATTACACTTACAAGCAATTGGGTCTGAGTGACCCCCCATCCACTTCGGCTAAGATCTTGTTACCTGATGGCTCCATCAGCTAACCCAATGGGCATAGTGGAGAATGTATTCATCAAGGTGAAGAAATTCATCTACCCAGCCGATTTCATTGTATTAGATATAGAAGAGGGTAGAAAAATACCACTTATCCTTGGAAGACCCTTCTCATCTACTACCAGAACCCTCATTGATGTATAGAAGGCTCAGCTTACAATGAGATCATCCATTAACTAATGCATTGCCTTCAATATTTTGCATTGCAAGAAAGGAAAAGAAAGGGTAAGACCGAGTTAAGAAAGATCAGATAGAGGAGGAGGTAACAAAAGGAGTATTCAAGGGTAGACCTCCAGAAAAATATAAATCAGATGATTTTGAGAGAAACCCCAAAACCCAAGCTTCCAAACACACAAGGATCGTCACGCGACCTCGATTGATGTCAATTTTGGGCAATTTGTGGCTTGAAAACTCCTTCCCAGGGGACAAAGGTACAAGTTTATCTTCATTTGGAGATTCTACAGTGTTTCAAAGGTGATTTGCCAAAATATCCTTCAACCGAGCTTCCTACAAGCTTGTCAATGTGATTTGCCGCTCGAGTTCAGGTCAATGTGTCTTTAATGGCCTCTTTTGTGTTGATTTTGAAGAATTACGTACTAAGAATGAGTCAAGAAGAGGAAATTTTGAGCAGGGCAAGCCTGTTGAAGCCGAAATCAATGTCTCTGAAGCTGTGAAGAAGAGGGGAGAGCTTATTAAAATGAAAAGAAATGTAATTCCAGAGCTGGGGTTCGATTTGCCCCAAAATGATGAGTGTTTTAAGCCAATTATCATGGCCTAGGGAACAATTTTGAGAACCCAGTCTATGAATAATTGGAATGTATAGGAATTTTATGTGAATGTGGGGGAAGAAAGAAGTAAGAATGTGAAGGGTGTACTGAAACAGAGTTGTATGGTCCATGGTCAGCAAATACGGTTACACAGAAGCTTTGAATAGCCACTTCGGGCTGAAAAATGTAGAGGATGGGTTGGCCGAGCTTAAAAACAATGTTCCTGCTGAAGATACTTAATTATCTTTGTACACACTCTGTGCCATGGGCACAGACATCCAGAGGGCACTATTAAACTTCGCTGGAGCAGCCTTAAGGCTTAAAGGGAAGGAATGGTTCTACTTTGTCAATGCCCGACTGTTACCCTCAACTCATATGCCGACTGTTAGTCTTGAGAGAGCATACCTGGTGTTTGCAATTATGAAGGGTGTACTAATAGACATTGGTCAGATAATCCACAATGAGATAGTCAGATGCGGAGAAAATGAACGATTGGCATTATTTTTTCCATCTTTGATTACAGACTTATGCAGGGTTGGCAATGTGGGCAATCCATCTGCTGCTCCAACTGAGGAACTGAAAAGAGCTATAGATCCAGAAATTATTGAGAAGCTGCTCCAAGAGGACCACAAGAAAGGGCAGCACCACCACCATCGTGGCTACAACCTTGGGACATGACTGCAAGTCGTCTCATGTGACAGTGTGAGATGGCTGTGGATGTACCATGTGGGTTATATACAAGAGGTGCATGATTGGTGTGCATTCGTTCCTTGTGCCGTGATGAGAGGATTCCCGATGTGGCACCCACACAGGTGAACTTTGCCCCAGCCATGGAAGCCCCTAAGGAGGAGAGTGATGAGGAGTAGAGTGGGAATGCGAGAGAGTTTTTCTTTGTTACTACGATTTTGTGGCTTTTCATAAACTTGAGTCACTATGGATTTTGATTGTTCATTCTATTTTGAAATCAAGTAATTGACGTAATTCTCTCTCTTTGTTAGACTTTGAATTCATTGCGATGTTAATTCGCCTTTTAGTAGTAGAATGTGGATAATTCTCTTTGGAATGAAGGATTTAATTTATCTTTGTGTGTTGTGTTGCATGAGTCACACTGCCAAAGCAGCAAGTGATTAGTTGACTCATGTCAGTTTTTACCCTTATGTTTTCAATGGTTTTCGATTGAAATTGGCCAATTTAATCCCATTATGTCTTTCATATGCAGGATATTCGTCAAACATGTCAGAGAAAACTCTGAGAATATCAGGCTAAAAGAGCCCAAAAATTGATGAATTTGCCTAAGTTCTAATCAAAGCAGATGAGCTGACGCCACAAGACTTCACAGAGCGGAGCCGTGGTGCCACACATAGTATTCTGGTAGGCGAAAAGGTGCACACCCCAACACACCTATGCCACGCGACAACAAATCTGGGTCACGCCACAGCACAATGGGTTCGTGCCACATAACGACAGGCAAAGGGAACAACCATCAGAATTTATTAAATAGGCTAGAATCCCAGCCTCAAACACTTTGAAGCCCCTGCTCTCACGCGAGGCCCTGACCTGATTAATTTGGTGCTGACCTGCACATGCCACATGGATGGAAAAATTAGCCTGGCGCCACAAATCACGAGTCTGATGCCATGGGCACCGAGCTTCAGAAGGGTGAAACCATCTTTGTTCACTCCAGCTGCCTATAAAAAAAAATACGAAATGGAACTTGCAGAGGGAGTTGTCATTTTGGTTTCCAAGTTATGAAGTTGCAGAGTGAGTACTTCAAGGAGATGGAGAATCTCTGAGTAGTGATACTTGGAGGAGAGAACCTCTTGAGCGGTGTTTCTGCTTAAGAAGAAGAGCTAAGGAGTTAGAACGTATGCGTCTCAGTCATTCTTGAGAGAATCCAGGAAGGGGAGACCGGGCAAGTGACAGGGATCTGTGTATCTTCTTGGGCTTGTGTGAGGAGTCCAAGGGAACTTTCCGGAGAGGAAATACTCTGGTTTGGCTGCAATAGAAGCCGAGCAAGAAGAGACATGAGTGCCTTGGCAAGGGAAGGAGAGATTGTGACATTTCGGGGTCACACCTTGGGGAAGCTATTCTCTTCTTGTGTTTATCATAAAAATTAGTTACTATTTGTATGTTGGACATGGATCTGATGAATATAATGTGGGATTCGTCCCTTTTTACTTCAATTTCTAGCTGAAACCCCTTGAAGGGGTGTGGATCTATTGTGTCTATGCATCGTTAGTTCGATCACTCCTTGTTTCAAGCGTTATTATGCATATCCTTCAATGCCTTCGCAAGGGGAATAGTGAGCAGGCTGAATCTATAATTGTCTAAGTTTGGTTTTGCAGTCCATTATAAAAGGTGAGTAGCTGAGAGCAGTTAGGTATAGAATGATGAGGGCACTTCCTTCATAACTCTTTAAAATGATCTCAAGCTTCATATAGGGACTCCTGATCTATCTGAGTCAACAAGTTGATGTCATTCCTCAACTTTGCAGTTTTGGCCGAAGGGAAGTATTTGGCCAAAACTTTCTGTGCAAAGTCATTCTTGACCCTGATGGCAGAGAATTTAAAAATGCTTCACCTCGTCCCTCAATGAAAATGCAAACAACCTCAATCAGATTGCATCATCCGACACTCCATTATGCTTGAATGTGTCAAATATCTCCAAGAAGTCGGCTATATGCGAGTTCGGATCATCATTAGGCAATCCTCCAAATTACACTGAAGCTAGGATCATCTGAATTATAGCAGGTTTGATCTCAACATTGATTGCCTGAATTGCAGGCCTTCTAATTCTAGAGTGCATACCCCCCTTCTTGAGCTACTGCAAACTCTCTCAAAGATCTTACCTCAACTTCTTCAGCCATATTTATCTCTTTGTCTGATACACGCTGCTGCCTCAAATGTGATCTCACAATCCATTCAATTTCTGGATCGTAAGGCAACATCACATAACCTCTGTTTGATTGCATACATTGCAAGAGATATAAGTGAACAGAATGACTTATCTACTTCTAAAAAAAAAAATCAAGCTCACCTAAACACCAAAAAATGCTAACGCACGTAATTGGCTATATTGTTCACTCATTTATATACACTTTTGAGCAAATTTTATTAGCAATTTAGCCTCAATTGACTTTTTTTGTTAGTGTAATGCAAAAAATCATGCAACTGACAAAAGAAAACCAACGAATATATCTCACACAAATCGGAGCTGAAATGAAGAAAAAAACTCAGAAAAGAATAAGTGCAGAAGTGGAAGCCACATGGTGCAAAAGGAGGGTCACGGAGTTGCAAAAGTCAAGAGGAAAATTGAAGACAAGTGTCCCTGGAACCGTGGACAGCACTGGGCATCATGGCACCACACACTCAGTGCTGTGAGACATCCTGGGCATCACGACACCCAGGCGACTATGCTGAAAATGAACAAACACTCCTGCACTGGTGCTCTGGGACCTGAGGTACTAGAATGCAAACTCCAAAGCCTCTATGCTGGAGTACTGTGCCGCAGTGCTCAACCCAGCAGTCCCATGTGATGGGAGAGTGCCCTTGCGCTCAAAGGACATGAATGAGCATCGACCCCATGGGAAGCACTGGCGTCGCGGCACTGTGGATTGGGTCTGGCGTCACTGCACCAGTGTAGCAGAATGAGTTTCTAAGTGGCCCAGCGCCACACTAAGGACTCTGCACCGTGGGGTTGGGCAACTTACTGCACCTCTATAAAAGGAGTTTATAGAGCATTTTTGAGAGGGAGCCTTCCAGACCGGAGGCAAACCACACGATCAGGATGATTTGAGGGAAATTTTGGGCGAGACATGAACTAGAATAGCTCAAGAGCTTGGATTTGGAGCCACGGAAGGAGGAAATTCAGTCTTGGAGAACAATTCCCGCCATAGGAGCTATATTTATTGAGTTCTTCTATCCTTAATTCTCTTATTTCATCTTCTTTTTATGTTTTTGTGTTAGAACTCATGTATGGTTTTACATTTGCATATTTTTGGATGTATTTCATATATTGGCCCTTAGGGGATTGTAGTGATTGCATATTGTTTATTTTATTAGATGGTTTCTCTTTATCTGAGGTAGTCATGCATGTTGATGTATCTATGACTGTGTGTTGCTCGCGAATCGTCTAACAAACGATTAGTCAAAATCTAGCTAGCCCTCCATGAGGACATTAGTGGTCATAGACTCAAGATATACATTATCACATTTTAGTATGATTAACGTTGTTTTGTGTTTGGTTAATTGATTGACTACCAGTTAAGCATCTATTTGTGTCCTAATTAACCCAAGGATCGACATATTAGGATAGACACACGTAATCAGCATGTAATTTCCGGACTGAGCAGGTTTGGTGTAAGGAATGTGCGAGTTGACTTAGATATAAGCGCTCAAGCACTTGTGAAATCTGACTCTTAGATAATAGAGTCTGATCAAGGGAATACGGTTGCAATATCATCAAAAGGGAATTGTACTTACATAATTCTCCGATCCGCTAAGTATTCAATAAAATGCCAAGTGAAAGACTTTAGCTAATATATAGAGCAAGAGAGTGTAATTGAATCCCTAGTACTCAATTGTATCCCCCAAGTCGGACTCCTAGTAAGGACTTGTTTATGTTAATTTTACATTTAGTTTACTTTTAATTCTCATTATATTGCCCTTGGTACGATATAGCAAAACGGACACAATTACTTGTTACGATGCGTGCATGTATGCAATCGCTATTAAACCTACTTATGTATGATTTAGATGCAATAGCACACAACACCAATTCAAACAAACACGAAATGCTCAACACACTAATCAAACGCTTCAACTAAAAACACCACTCAAGCACAAACACAAAATACTCAAGCAAAGCTACTAACTAGAGCATGCATTCATGCAGGGCAATACTACAAACACCTACTCTACGGCTAGATTACAGCTATTGAGCTTGGTATTAATAGAAATTCAAACTAAGTACGCAGCAACGGTGCCAAAAACTTGTTGGTGCAAACCATAGCTATAAATGTTCGTTTGTAAGCAAGCGTAAGTTCGCTACAAGTAATAGATGGTGTTTTTACATTTTTGTACTTTCTCCTACAATAAAACACAAAAAGAAGTGAGAATTACCTTAAATTATAATAAAACATGTGCTCAATTCTATGAACGATTTACACCAATCCACATTGACTTTTCCTAATACATCCATATTTGTATTGTTTCCCCCAACTTCACCTTCTGCCTGAAACCTTCTATCAGATCATTGAACAAATTCTCGTCCCCACACATGTGATTGTTGCATCCAGAATCTAAAAATCAAACATCTTCTTGTCGATCACCATTCATCTCCACCTATGACACGTGCAGTTTCTCATCTTATTCTCCTTGTTCAACGAAGTTGGCTTCCTTATCCCATTTTGGACATTCAAATTTATAATTTCCAAGCTGATGCCACACAAAGAATTCCATTGTTTCTCTGTTGTAGGACTGAGATATATGCCTCTTCCTCCACATCTGTACGCACCTGGTCCCCGTCCTCATGCAAAATTGATCTTGAATGCTTGTTCTTTTGCAATGTGGTACTGGCATTTCTGCCCATGAACAATCAAATAAATTTTCAGTTCATCAATGGAGAGCTGGTGGACATCTTCTGATTCCTCAATTGAGCAAATTTGAACTTCTCACTCAATGATCTGAGGATTATTTTCCACCACTTTGACATGTGTCATCTGTTAGAGATGCTCAATACACTTGTATATAGGGGCATATGATGTAATTTAATGTTTTACTCCTATAAGGGCATACTTGGTAATTATGTAACTGATTTATTATTAATTTAAGAAGAGTACTACCCTATTTAAAGGGAGCACAAACATAGATTTGGTTTAAGCACGACCCTAGCTGTGTGAAACAGAAACTTGTGTGTTTTCTTCTTCACCTTACATCCTTACATATGATCTTCTTGAAAACATACATTGTATCAGAGCGGGTTATGGATTCGTTAACCGTTGCATCGTGCGGAAACTTTGGATATATGGTCTTCGACTATTTTACGAAATTCTGAATGGTGGAGATCGTGTTTAGAAATTTGGGAAAACGTTATAGTCATTCGAACAGAAAGTTCTGAACTAGTAAATTCTGCACCGAGTAGTCTCACAATTCTTAGCTATCGGAGGGGCATCCCTGGTCAGACTGAGCTAATATTTTGTGAGAAAGTTCATGGAATCTCAATATATATTCGGAATAGTATAGATTGAAATTTGATGGTTGGATTGTTTGTTTTCAGTTCCGACAGTCCTAAAAATTTGGTGATATCTTCTCTAACCCCTTTTTTTCTCTTTGTAAATTGATTTTATGTGAGATTATCATTAGGTTAGTTGTGAGGGTGTGAAATCATATTCCTGATTGGACAGACCTCTCCTAGTCCAATTGGAACTCTACTTGGCATATTGCAGTATGTTACAAACTAGGAAATTTCAGATGCACTAAAAGTCTATAAATTCTTGTACTCTTGACATCACGACGATGGAACGGAATTCTTTTTAATTAGGAAGCTCAAGCAAGAATGAAGTTGTATGCTGAAAAGAAGAAGTCTAAGAGAAATTTTGAAGTGTGTGATATGGTGTTTCTTTAATTACTGCCTTATAAACAAATTAGTCATAAAGGGGATTGGGGGCTTGTGCGCTAGCCTTTTTGCTTGGGGATGCAAGGCAATAGGAAGTTGTCTCCTCATTTATATGGACCTCATAAAGGTTATTCAGAAGATTGGAACAGTTGCTTATAGGTTAGAATTGCTTCTAAATTCCAGAATTCATCCAGTTTCACATGTCTCATGTTTAAAAAAAAAAAAAAAAATTGGAGAGGCTGTCACTCCAATTTCTACCCTACCAACAATGCATGTAGATGGTTGCTTGTAGTGAGAACCATTGTCAATTTTGGATCGCAGTATCATCAAACGAAACAACCATGCTGCAACTCAATGGTTGATTAATTGGTTTAACTCCTTTTCGGAAGATGCAACTTGGGAGGATGCATATAAGATTCAAATGAAGTTTCCTGAGTTGAAGCCTTGAGGACAAGGCTGTTTTGTAGGGCAAGGGATTGTAACGACTCTTTGTTATTTATTTAATTTTTAGTTAATTACTGTTTTGCCCTTATTTTGAGTTAGTTATATAAGTGTTTTGATTCTTGTAAAAAGACATCGTGAATTATTTTAATAAGAAACCCTATTTGTCAATAGTGGGTGTTTCTTCTTCCTAGTCGTTTCAGTATCTTTACAGTTAGAGATTGTAATGTAGAAGCGGCCTAGGGAGTATTGAAGGTTTAGCATCTAGAAGAGGGCTTTGGATGAGGAATATAAGCAATGACATAGGAGATCAAGGTGAAAAGCTGGTAGAGGAGGTGCCGACCAATATGGTTGCCCTGATACCATGTAAGATAGGTAATTCTCGAGTGATTTCCTCATTTACAGTGAATCAGTATGTATAGATACGTGTCACAAGAAGTCTTTGGGTTTGTTACAATTATAATTCTAGGAAACTGTTTTTAATTTGAAGCACTACAATGAGAGGACCTCATATAATCTTGTGATATATTGGGCCTTTGATTATCGAAATTAGATTGATCTCTGACACGGATTCCTGTCCCTCTATTTTCTTCATTTTAACAAACACACACTAGTATTAGTGATTTTTATTTATCAAGTTGCACAACACGTGAAATTTGCGTTATGTCAATTGTAAGATGAAGTGCCACGGGTGCAGGTTAAAACAAATTATCTTCGAGCTCACCCAACATTTCGCCGTCAATTGAATGCTCTGTTGTGGTGGGGTATCTGTTTCAGTTTCGGTCTCCCCCAGTTACACATGAATCAATCGCACGCGCTGTTATCCGCCAACGGTCCCCTTCATTTTTCTACTTTGGCAACAGAAAGAAAATTCCAGCCAAAAAAGGGAGAGAAAAAACCCATGCACCGACTTTCTTTAAATTGGTCCAATCAGAGAAACAAGTTGAAATGGATTTGTCAAAAGAGTAGGCAGGAACATTGTGTTTTTCCAGCAAATGAGCAACTAGTTCACCAATAAAGGCCGGCTATTAATTTATGGATGTGGCCCTACTCTGACACAAAGTCAGGCTCATCCTTTCAAATTGGAACATCATTTTCGAATTTGCACCACATGTCTACGTACTCCAGATTTTTCGTCTCCTCCCGTTTGAATGAATTAAAGTCCCTGAAGAGAAAAGCTGATAAATTCTGTGGCCGGTATGTTACCGCCATGAAGTTCTTCATCGAACGGACCGGAGTTCAGGGTCGACTTGTATATAAACATTGATAGCTACAAAGAAAGCGAACCCAATTAAAGCTGTACACCTGCAAACTTTTTACGTGGTTGGGCAGGTAGAGGGATTATGATGCTCTTCAATGCAGTCGTCAGAGTATATAAGAACCCAACACCATGCCCTTAAGAGTCACACATCCCATTACGTCGATCGTGTTGCAGCTTTGGAGTGGCGGTCTCCTAACGAGAGAAGATGAAGAACTGGAAGGTTGCAATGGTGTTGGTGTTGGAAGTGTTATGGGTGAGTGTTATGCAACAGAACAGTATTATTGTACGAGCGTCAAGCCTCAATGAACAACGGAACTTGGCGGCAAGAAACAACATCTCATGCTTACTGGTTTTTGGAGATTCGACGGTGGATCCTGGCAATAACAATCGTCTCCCAACAACATTCAAGAGCAATTTTCGTCCATATGGAAAAAATTTCTTGGGTGGTATACCCTCTGGAAGATTCACTAACGGCAGACTCCCTACAGACCTCATTGGTAAATATAATATTCTTTTCATGATTTCCTGTAATTACATCTGAAAATATATATATTCCTAGCGTTTACTTATTTCCTAACTGGGTTTCGTCTCTCTTGCAGCCTCAGAGTTGGGAATCACAGAACTGGTACCAGCTTTTCTTGATCGAAACCTGAGGAGAGATCAACTCTTACATGGAGCTAGCTTTGCATCGGCAGCTTCGGGTTACGATGATCTAACCGCCAACCTCACAGTATGTTTTCTTTCCTTCTAATCGTTATAAAAAGACCATGGAGCCATTTTTATAGTGGAGCAAAAACATTACTTGGTAATTAAATGTTTCTGTTCGGTTCTTTGTAGAAAGTTTTGCCATTCTCGAAGCAAATAGAGTACCTGGCGCATTACAAAATTCAACTGACAAAGTTCGAGGGGGAGGAAAAAGCATCTAAAATAATGTCAAATGCCGTTTTCTTGATCAGCGCAGGGACAAATGACTTCATACAGAACTATTATGTTGAGACAACTCGCCAAAAGCAGTATAAAGTGGAAGAATATGTGGATTTCTTGATTAGACGCATGGCAGATTATGTCAAGGTTCCGCCTCTCTCTCTCTCTCTCTCTCTCTCTCTCTCTCTCTCTCTCTCTCTCTTCTCATGAATTCAACTGCAAGCTTTAGTTTTCTTCTTTGGCAACAGAAAATATTTTGTGTTTTGAGTAAATTAAGTATGCTAGCTTGGTGGAAAAAGTATAAAAAGCCAGGGGAGTTAATGAAGCCATGCCACTAATTCATGAGGCTTTTTGTTTCTTTCTTTCTGAACGTTCTGACGCTCACCCAATGTGGGTTAAATGAGTTTCAGGAAATGCACAGACATGGCGGGAAAAGATTTGTTGTAGTTGGGATCCCACCACTAGGATGTCTTCCACTAGTCAGAACTGTAACAGGCGAGAGTGACTGTTCAGAACAATACAATCGAGTGGGCGTTCTTTTCAATGCCAAGCTAAGAGCAAAGCTTGTGCAGCTGCAGAAACTGTTAGACGTCAAAGCTGCTTATGCAGACATATATGGGTCCCTGGTAAACGCGATCAGAAGGCCTCAGCAATACGGTATTGGAAAAAACTTGAAAAACCATCTTTGTGCTTCTGTTTCCATTTGTTCTTAAAGAATCGACGTTGAAGCTACTGAATATTAATGTGATTAATTGGCAGGTTTTGTGGAGACTTCGAAAGGATGCTGCGGGACGGGGTTGTACGAGCTTGGTGAGACATGTCGAGATTTGGCAACCTGTCAAAACCCAAGCAAGTACGTTTTTTGGGATGCAGTCCATCCAACAGAAAATATGTATAATATGATAGCCAACGATGCTCTAAGAGCCATTGGCGACCAAGTATTCGCCTGACAACTGCCTTGGTTTTTAGAGCTGCAGGGTTTTCTTATTCAAATTTTGAAGTAAGATGTTGCTAGGCTTGGTTATCTTTTTTTTTGTCCGGTAGAAAGAGTTACTTATACCTAAAGAGGCTCCTAGCCGTTACATGAACGGGGAGTGATTATTCAAAGAAAAATGATTTCAGTACAAAATCAAGGGTTTAAATTTACCTAAAAAATGTAGATAGTTTCTACTTTATCTCCTCTGGACTGCCAACAAGGACACCATGTCACATTGTAAACCTTCACCACTCCTATATAAAATAAAAACGACTTTTGTAACTTTTTAAAATATATTATGGTATACAATATATTGACTAGCTGAAATACTAATTTTTTTTCCTTTGATAAACCAGAAACATTTCTACTCGATCGTGAATCAATTTGAGTAATTATATTTCTCATAGAGCATGGAATGCCCTCTAGTTCCAATGTATATATAGCCGAGGGGGCCTTAATAATGTGGAATCAAAACCCAATTAAATCGGTTGAAATAGCTTCTGTCCTAATTGATGCACCCTAATTGGCTCTCTCAGCCAACACAATGCAACTTCATCTCCACTAGAGCAGCTCACACTAGTAAAAACACGAGGTGGAATGGTTCCCCAACGAAAACAACCGCCAAACCATTTTTTTCATCCGCCGGCGGTTGAAGACAATATTCATCGACGGGAGGTATCTCTGTCGGCGAAGACGTTTTCCGCCGGTGGAATAACTCTCATCTAACAATGAGAATGCCGTCCGCGGAATCTCACTCCATAAGTGACAAGCCAGCCACGGCAGTCTCACTCCATAAGTGACAAGCCAGCCACGGCGGAGTCTCACTCAGCAGAATGACAATGCACCGACGCTTTTTCAACCACCGGTGGAATGGCACTCCACCAGCGGACGCATTTTTCATTGTCATTGACTGTTATAACAGTGGTTTACGGCGGCGGTTTCAACCACCGAGTAGTGTAATTTATTAAACTTTTTAAAATTTTTTATTTACCTATTATCTAACCTACTATAAATATCAAATTTATAGAAGTGATAAAAAATATTTTAAAACCTGCATCAAAACTAGTAAAAAAATATTAAAACACACTAAATATAAATAACAAACCTATTACAACCAAAATATATTCTATGGTATAATACTTTAAAATTGGTTAAAAACCTTTTACAAGTAGAGTCAAACTTTATCAATTATCCAATTGTCAAACTTATACAACCACTGCTAAACAAACCCACCGGCGGAAATTCCAAAGATGGATGGTGTAACGTCATCACAAGGAGCATCAATGCACGCTTCCTTCGGCAGAGAAGCCCGTCGCACAAGTTTTTTGTCTCGCCTGACAGGTGGGCCCGTCGGTGGAGAAAATGTCCCATGTCGGGCTTCTAGTCGTCGAGGGATAGCTATTCCCCCAATGTGATATCACGCATCAGTGGAACGGAATTCCGCTGATGAACTTGCCCACATCTGCGGAATTTCTAACGTGTGCCGGCAGAATGAAATTCCATCGAAGAACTAATGTGCGGCAAAACGAAATTCTGCCGAGGAATTCACGTGTGGTGGAACGAACTTCCGCTGACGAATCCAATCCGCCGCATTTGTGGGGCCCAACAGAACTAAATTCCTTCGACGAAATCTACGCTGCTGGTGGAAAGTACTTTTGCCAACTAGTTGATCAATCGGGGAACTATTTTTTGAAATATTTTTCTTTTTACCTGTCTTATTATAAACAACAAAGCACAAATAAAAGTCAAAATTATCAAATTACAAAGCAAGACATATATATAATTAAAGTCAAAATAATTACTTATTTCACAAAATATATAATTAAATACATCACATACCTAAAATTTTTAAATCTGTTTTGACATACCATAATATTTACAATTGTCACCATATACAAAAGATTGTGGTCACTAAATATGTAGCCCCCATATATTAAACCATGCAACTGGTGGCTTTTACCTTCGTTTGAAGTTCCTGCATAAAATAAGGTTATCTATGTTATTGACATAAATTTGAGTTTGTAACCAATTCATAAACTGAAAACAATACTAACCGAGTGGTGACAGAGCAACAATCATCTGTGTCAGCTAGTCCTTGTGTTGGCTCATGGCCTCCATCTTCTTGGGCATTGCCTCCTTATCTTGTCCTTCTCCAATTGTTCACATAGGACCAAATATTCAGGAGAGTAAAAGTATTTGTAGAGGCACCCCTTCGTAGTTTGGCACTTGTTCCCACTCCTCTCTAATAACCACCTTTGTGGCCTAAAACACCTTAGACAATGCGGGTGTCACATCTTTGGGGTCCTTGGAGGACTCTACATGTTGTTAAGTAGGAAGTTGGCGAACCGCTTCTTGCATAAGAAAAAAAAAAGATATTTAAAAGTCCATACAATCTGAAGCAACATAACTCAATCTGTCCACACTGATGAAACCCAATCAAGACAATTACAACCCACACTGATGAAATCCAATCAAGACAAACACAACCCAAACTGATGAAATCCAATCAAGACAAGCACAACCCACACTGTTCAAACCCAATTAAGAAAAGCACAACCAACACTAATGAAACCCAATCAAGAAAAATACAATCCACACATCAAACACTGATCAAACACTGATAAAACACCGATGAAGTCCTAAAGTACTTGTTAACTTACACATAGTTCTGATGTTGCTTCATCTGGATAAATCCCATCCTCTGGTGAGCTTTGAGGTACGCTATCAAGAAGGCATAATTGTTGGGATCGATCGTACCGCTGTAATTAATTTAAATTAATGACCATTCTAAGTATTGTAGTTTGAAAATGAAAAATCAATGACAAAAAAAATAATAAGACATATAAGTACTTGTTCTTCTAAGAATCGATCGAGGGCTATCGACACAAGTGTATGTGTTGTTATCATCTGTTGTCGAACCACCTTATTCCTCACATCAATTTTTTTTCCTTAACCTTGTCCCAATATGCAACAAGCTTATCCCAGTTTCCTGGAGTCATATCAGATATGGGACAATTTTTAAGCTTCCCATCATAATTTTACTTCTTATATGTTTTGTGTTTGTCTCTTACGAATTTCAAAAGCACTGGCTTGATTGCAAGTATGGCTACTTTCTCTGTGACTCCAACACCCTTCTCATCAACGAACTTATAATTTTCCTGCAAAAAATGACTTGGTTTGAATGTAACACGTAAAAAAACAAAGTTAAAAAACCATGACTTATTTTGATAACATTAAACCAGGTGTGCAGTTCATTGGTAGGAAGGTCACGCCACTGGACATGCAATGGTAAATATTAGTTTGCTCAAACAACTGTTCCCATGAGAAAAGACAATGAACCCTGCCTCAGAGAAACCATTTTCTCATCTTTGATTTTGATCGTCCATGGAGTATCTGGCAAAACGAAGATGCTCTAACCTTCCGCTTCAGGCAGGGTTGTTGTGGTTGGGCCCCATATTGTCATCAGCTTCTTCCGTCCCTATTAAATCAGGTGTTTGTGTTTCCATGTCCTCCATTTTCCAATTTTAGCTGAGTGTTTACCTCAAGACTGGCTCTCATGGGATTCGTATTCCGAAAAAAGCTCTCTAAACTTACGCATACACTTATCTAAAATTTGAAACAACTAAAATTAGATGAAATAACTACAAATAAATTTGGAGAAGATTTTGAGTTAGTAACCTACGTAAACATATTTCCAACTGTGGAGCAAATACGATGAACTGGTGTTCATGTGATAGGTGGGGCAGGCTTTGTACTCTATTGTACTCCAACCAGATAACATGTCATATGCAGGAAAGTCTGATATAGTCCACAACACCGATGCGCGCATCTAAATGAATTACTTTGTATGTGCATCGTAAGTCTTCACTCCTAATTCCCATAAAATTTTTAACTCATTAATAAACGGCTGCAAGTATTCGTCAATATCGTTCCCTGGAAACTTTGGTCCATCAATAAGAAGGGTCATCATAAAATAACTTTATTTCATTGCCAACCAAAGAGGGAGGTTATAGATAGTAATGGTTACTGGCCATATACTGTGGCTTGACTCAGTTTCAAACTCAATGGACAAACACAATCTCTCGCAAGACCCAATCTAATGTTTTGTCGATCAGAACTAAATGATGGATACACTGAGTCAAAGTGTTTCCATGCAACTGAATCCCTAGGGTGAATTATCTTTCCATATTCAGTTACAGAGCCGAACCATGCCATGTCATCAGCTTCAGATGTTTTAGTGGACATAAGCAATCGTTGCAACCTCAAAATCAAGGGAAAATGCCTAGAGACCATTGCAGGTCTTGTAGCAGTCTGATGTCTCCCTTTTTTTTGTTTGACCATCTTGAGGAACCACACCTTGGACACCTATCCAAATCATTAAAATCATTTCTGAATAATACACAGTCATTCGGACATGCCTGAATCTTCTCGTAACTCAATCCCAAGTTTGCAATCATTTTCTTTGACTCGCACTAACTCCAACTCCGTGGAAGCAAATTGCCAGGAGGAAGAGCATCTTTCATAAGGGAGACAACATCCGAAAATGATTTGTTGCTCCATCTATCAAGACATTTCAATTGAAATAAATACACAATGAAAGATAATTTGGAGTATTTTTCACATCCTCCATATAGTGCCTTTATCGCCTCTTCTAGTAGCTGTTCAAATCCACGCATTTCTGAAATATCAATTTAATGCTTCATATTGTCTTCTTCCACATTTTGCATGAAAGCATCGCTCAACATCGTTGCTATCTCTTCACCGTGACCAGACGACACACAAATGTCAGAGTGATTTTGGGGTTGTTCTCCATGCCATAACCACCTTTTGTATAATGGGAAAAATCCCTCTAGGACGATGTGGGTCTTGATCGTCTCACACTAAAAATACTAACATTTTTCACATTTTTAAATAGACAACACATAAGTCGGTTTCCCTATACCCCCAAATGTTGTTTTACATAATCTATAAAGAAATTGATTCCACCAACAAACCTAGGATGACACTAGGCTGGCATAGTCTTGTACTCATACATCCATCTCTTGTCATTAAAAAAATGGGTAATTTTGAAAGATAATTTTGAAAGATAATTTTTCAAAGATATGAGTTGCAGACGAAAGCCCAAATTAAATCCACTAAGCAGTCTTAAGTGCTTTGGGAGTTAAAATCATGTATGCCTCCTTATCTCCTAAGAAATCACCAACATTCACCCACAATGTTTTGTCACTTTGGAAGAGCTAAAAATATATTTAAACTTAAAAAAGTGAAAATCGAATAAAAAGAACAATTCCATACTTCTTTTCTTGGCAAATGTCTTTTAGAGTTGAACCTTTGTGTAGTTGGCACCAATTTTACTCTGCACTACTCCTCAATAATCCTGAATATTGAGTTTATAAACACTAGACAATTAAGTAACCATGGGAGCATATAATTTAGAGAGTGAGAGAGAGATTTTGAGAGAGAGAGAGTGAGTGAGACAGAGATACAGCGAAGTAGGCAGCATAGCAGACATCAACATCCTATGTTGTTGGTGTATAGTGCACTATTTATCTTGTATCCCATTTATCTTGTCCTTGTTTCATGCCCTTTTTTTAATCTTTCTAAGTTGGGATTCTCAGGAAAATGCTTGTGAAAACAATCCCTGTTAGCATAAAGTCAGAAAAAATTTGC
This sequence comes from Aristolochia contorta, assembly GCA_022405105.1. Classification (NCBI taxonomy): domain Eukaryota; kingdom Viridiplantae; phylum Streptophyta; class Magnoliopsida; order Piperales; family Aristolochiaceae; genus Aristolochia; species Aristolochia contorta. The sequence continues at coordinate 20,194,326 of CM039667.1, forward strand.
ATTTATAAGTTGGACAAACATCCTGATGTTAGCTAGTCATTTAGAGTTGGGCTTCAAATGAACTATAATTAGAGAAACAAATCTGTAAAACATCTCTTCCTCTTTCTGTAACTTCAACTGAATTAATTGAACACATAGTCAATCCCTCTTAGTCAATCAAATTACTGACTAATACTGCTAAAATAGGTTTTATTCTTTGCAAATTTATTGGTCAAAAAGTACATTAGAAATTCGAAATGTTCTAGTTGCACGAGTCATGCATACTTTGTTCTAGAATTCATTACTGCATTTAGTTTCATTATAGAGCATACATTAAGGTTTAAGGTTGCGCAAATGTCATTGTTTGTATCATTAGTTGCATACACTGACGCTATCAACAAACAGAAAATAAGATAAATCAAGAAACCGTGGACGATCAATAGAAACCCTTTCACATCGTCCTCTGGTTCTTCCTGTCCAGATATTTCGTGATTTCCAGAGTGCCATTTCAAGCAATAATCACAGAGGTTTCAGTGCACAAAATCAAAATCAAAATTACTATCTAAGAACCAAGAGAGAACTACATGCCACGGCGAGGGAGAAGGGCCTACCGTCGAAGGCGACAAGGTCGGAGGAGGCCAACAGCAACATGGTCGGCGGAGGTCGACGGCGAGAAGGCGGCCGAAAAGCGGAGAAGGCGCCCTGAACGCGCAGAGATTCGAAGCAAGGGTTTTTCGAAGAGCAAAGGGTTTTTCGAAGAGCAAAAGGTTTTTGAAGACTGAATGTGTTTTTAATAGGAAGAGAATGCACCGGAACAGGAGTGAAGGGTTTTCAATGGTTTCAGTCAGAAGAGAACGCTGGAGAGCAAGACGGAAGAGGAGGCAAGGTTCGTATTATCGGAGATACGGAATGTATCGGACCTTAAGGATACGGATACGTATCGTGGATACGAATGGATACGCTAGGAAACGCATGTAATGACCATGGATACTTTAGGAAAACTTATTAAAAATATGGAAAAGTACAAATATTCATTAATGCTATTAATAAAAAAAGCATAATGTTCTTACTGACTCAAGTGTATGAAAAAACTACATCACTACCCAAAATGTCACTACCTAATCTCTCTCTCTTGCACCATGATTGGAGTCTTGTGTAGCATGGTCAAAATTTTGTTCTTCTGTAAAACATATACCTTTGTATGAATTACCAATATCACCAATATCACTACCATCACCAACATAAGGGTCTTGTATAGTATCCTCGGAGTTTACTACTTGGAATAACTCTCCACTCTTTTTCGCAAGTGCATCTCTTTGTTCTTCAACCCAGTTGTCAACATCAATATTCATCTCTGAAGCCAAAACACCAAAAGGTCGATGTGGAAAATCTCCTGGTTCATCTAAAGAAAGGTCTTCCATCTTTGCTATCCAAGACAATAGTGGGTCTTCTTCATCAAATATATTTGTCAAATCGATAGGATCAAAATATTCGTCTCCTTTCTTGATATCCAGTGATATGTTCTTCAACTTAAGTCTCATATTATAATGAACAAACACCAACTTTGTTAATTTCTCATATGATAACCTGTTTCTCTGCTTTGTGTGTATAAGTGAAAATGTGCTCCAATTTCTTTCACAACCTGATGACGATGATGTTTGAGACAAAATTCTTATGGCAATCTTTCTAAGATGGGGGGCATTTAATCCATAAGTTACCCACCAATCAGCTGCAAACTTTTTTGCCTAAAAAATAAGTTTGACATAGTTTTGTGTAAAAACTTTATCAACTGTTATCATAATAATTTGCATAATCATTTAAAACATAAAAAATATATTATACTTAGTTACCTCAAACAAAGCCTTCAGTGCTTTTTCTTCATTTGGCTCTAACCTTTCAATTACCTTATGCAAGCTTCGCAATAACTCTTCATTTGTATCAATTCTTTGAGTATATTGGTACTTCGGGTTGAGGTAATGGGCTGCAATATTATTAAATATAGAGTAATAATAAATAATCAATTTCTAAAATTATTTATTTATAAATACATCATAAATAATAACATACCTGCTGCATGTAAGTCATGGAGGAGTTGACGATTCCACCTATCATCAATGATATCGCAATACTGCTTGGATGATCTCTTTAGAAGCTTCTTGAACTGCTAACTTAGTTAATCTCATCGCCTCATATATATAACCCATTGTAGGCGTCTTATCTCCATGAACCATTTTTAAAACTTTGACAATTGGCTCTAAAATCTTAACAGCTTCATGCACACTATCCCAAAATTGATTACTACAAATTAAGTCCTCCACCTCTTTTGCAGTTGTCTTTCGACTCAAATGATAGTTTGACCATTTTTCAGAGGTAAACATAGACTTAAGCCCTTGTTTGTGCTTGTAAAGGCTAAACAATGCTATCCAATTAGTAGCAAATCTTGTCATTCCAGGATGAACCAACTCACCTCCAGTATATTCTCTCATTAAAGCCAACACCCAGTTATGGTTATAGATATAGTTCGTTATAATTTTGGCTTTCTCCATCACATTTTGCATGAAAATTTTCTTTCCCATCCCTTTCAGCATTAGGCCTATACAATGAGCTGCACATGGAGTCCAATACAGATGTTTTCTCTTCTCCATTAGAAGCTTTGCAGCTTTTTTGAATGCAGCATCATTATCTGTCACAATCTGAATTACATGTTTTTCACCTATTTCTTCCACGATTTTATCCATCAACTTATACAAATATTGATGGTCCTTAACAAACTTTGAGGCATCAACTGATGCATGAAAGATTGTTTTTCCAAAACAATACACCATAAAATTTATTATACTTAACCTTGTCGGACCTGTCCAACCATCACACATAATAGTAACTCCGTACGTTTCCCATTCTTTCTTTAAATCTTTGATATAATCTTGCAGCTCTTCCATTTCAGCATTCAGATATACCCCAGAAATTTCTTTTGCAGTTGGTGGTCTAACTCCTTGACCGAGTTCTTGAATTTGAGAAACCATGCTTTTGTAATATATGGAGTTAGCTGCATTTGCAGGAATATGATTGTATAAAAAAAATTTTGATATGCATCGTCCTAAACTCTGGGTTGCTTTGCCTGTCCAACTATCCTCTAGCCTTCTTTGTTTTGCAGCTTCAGGTACATAAATATAAGGATCTTTTAAAGAGGTTGTTATTGATGCCTTTCTCTTATGGACATGAGATTCTTGAGTGCTATGTTTACTATTTGATCCACCTCTACTTCTCCGGTTTCTTTCTTCCAAATCTTCAATTTCTTAGCGACTAATTCTTATAGCTCTTTCTAAGTCTTTCCTCTCTTGAGGAACATCGCTATCATCCTCATCATCAATATTGAAGCACTCTTGCTCTCCATCAGCTTGTTTCAAATGTGAAAGAATTTGTTCTTCATTTTCTTTAATCTTCCTTTTGTCTTTCTTTTGATTTCGTAAATGTTCCTTCATAGCATTTTTCACTCCTTTTGGGCATTTTGTACAATCTTGGGAATTGCTAAAACCTCCAGCTATATGTTGCTTCAGCCTAGTTAGACCTCCACTGTTCATTACATGTCCACACCATTTGCATTTGGTCTTTAATCTATTATTGTCAATCATAGAACCATGATCCCATCCAATGTCACGTTTGCTTTCTCTTGGTGGCATCTAATATGTATATACATGTCAAAGTTATACCACTCAAGTACAATATTTATGTAAAAAGTGATACTAAATGTAAAAACACATTTAATCTAATAAAGATCAGAAATTGTTATCCAAATACTAATAAACATCAATTTAACAATAGTACCATACTAATTATTACCATAGTGAATCTAGTTAAAGACATGCACCATGAACAATAACTAAAAAATTACATATATTGAATTAGGCACATTGTTAGTTTGACTTAGACGTATATAAATATTAAAATTAAAGAGATAATAAAAAGTGTTTTTTCGAGTATATTAAATATTGTACAACCTAACTTTACTTATGTTAATTCTTATAATAATATATTAAAAATTAAAAGAGAGAATTGTAGAAGAGAGGAGTATGTGAGCACTAAACCTAACTTTTTAGTTGTACAATAAAATATTAAAAGCAATAGAGAGAATTGTAAAAGGGAGGAGAGTCTTATAATAATATATTAAAAAGTAAAAGAGAGAATTGTAGAAGAGAGGAGTATGTGAGCACTAGAACCTAACTTTTTAGTTTTACAATAAAATATTAAAAACAATAGAGAGAATTGTAAAAGGAAGGAGTGTCTTCCGAGCCTTGAACTTTAATTATTAATTTTAATAATAAAATATTAGAAAATAAGAGAGAGAATTGTAAACACCCGAACCTAACTTTTTAGTTTTTAGCTTTCTCTTTCCTGTTTTTTATCTCTATTGTTTTGGTATTCAAAGTAAACACCTGAAAGACTTTACTTCTTACTGCCGAGGCCCGAGGGCGATTCAACCGTCCAGCACACGGAAAAAATAAGAGAGAAGATTACCTGAAAGCAGGTTCGTTCTGGTTTTTAGTTTCTGATTTCCGTAGGTTCGTTCTGGTTTTTAGTTTCTGATTTCCGTAGCTGGTTTTAGCAGCTCTTCGTCCTTCGCCTAGCAGCTCTTCGTCCTTCGCCTAGCAGCTCTTCGTCCTTCGCCTAGCAGCTCTTAGTCCTTCGCCTAGCAGCTCTTAGTCCTTCGCCTAGCAGCTCTTCCTCCTCTCCTTCTTCTGCTAGGTCGTATGTAATCCTCTTCTTTTTTTCCTAAATTTTAGTTTCTGTTTCCGTAATTTTATGATCTCCCTTCCCATCGTGATTCTGTGAATCAAGTTAAAAATCCTGCTGTTGGGGGAAACGTATCGAAAGGTTTCCCGATAAGTTAGGAAACCCTCCGATACGGACGATAAGGGGGTGAGTTTCCTGTAAACGTATCGAAAGGAAACTCACCCTGTATTTTGTTTCCTTGATTAGGGAAACAGATACGTATCGGCCTGTATCGGCCGATATGTATCGATTTTTCATACCTTGAGAGGAGGGCACGCGCGGGGAACTTAAGAAAAATTCGTCGTTTTTCTGGGTGATAAACGTTACAAAGTGTAACGGTACGAAAATAACAAATGGGCCTGACAAGCCCTTACGTTTTTTACTAAAACTCGGGACCAATTGTCTGCCGGTGGGGGTTTAAAAAACCCATTGAATCGACCGACAGACGACCCAGATCCGTCGGCCGATTTTCATTCCCCCAACCGACCATCGGCAGAATAAGGTTTTTTTAGTAGTGAACTCTCAAATTTACACAACTAGGAAACTGTCAAACTCTAAATCAAAATATGCAACGAAGAAAAAAAATCAATCATGTGAGTGATCGCTCCCATGTTGGTTTGAACGCCCTGCACATTAACACCAGTTTATAGATATTATATTGACAAATATAATATTATAACTGAATTATAATTTGAAAATAATACTAACTACATATGACTGGAGAGAGACTTGCCACTAGTTTAGTTTTTGCAACTGTTCCATCATCGACTACATCTTATCAATCAATAATTCCTTATCTTGTCTTTCCTTTTGCAGTTGTTCTTGTAGTGCTAAGTATTCAGGTGTTCTTGTAGAGCCACCCCTACGTGGCGTAGCACCAGTCCCAAGTCCTCATTTATAACCCCAGTGGTGGCCCAAATACCCTATCTATAATTGGTGTCACATCCGTAGGGTTTGCCAGGTTTTGGACCTGCTGTACAGTTGTGCTCCGAACAAGCTCCTCCTACATAAGAAACAAAAACTGATCAAAACATGCACTTGGTATGAATTTCAATTGTAATTAACCTAATAACTTACACATAATGCTAATGTTTCATCATCAGGATATGTCTCATCATTCTTCTGATACACCTTGAAGAAAAATTTCAAAAACACAAAGTTCAAACCATCAGTGATACGATATATATAATTTAAATGACCAGAATAAGTATTGTGCTAAGCTTAAAATGACAAAGAAAATATATAATCATATAAGTACCTCTTCTTTTAAAAATTGGGCAAAGGGCTTAGTCCCAAGTGTAAGAGTCGTCTTCAGACACTGTTGGTTTGTTTTATTCCTCACATCAATATCTTTACGGCTTACCTCATCCTAGTAGTCAACTAGCTTTTTCCAGTTTTGGGGACACAGAGATGGGATGGGTCAGCGTAAGCGCCGCTCTTTTGTCTTGCCAACATAGTACTGTTTCCTATACGAGGTACAGTTGTCTTATATTATTTTCTTTGCTATCGGTTTAACTGCTTTCATCGCCACATCTTCATCCACGGGTTCATCCTTGTCAGTAACGAACTTGTACTTTTGCTACAAAAAAATAATTTGGTTAGTACTGATCACCATAGCAAGAACAATCATCTTCTTCAGTGTCGTACGTTTATTTCTCTAAACTAGTTTCTGAGTTCATTGCGAGGAGAGGGGGCAGCTAGAGCTAGGGCCAATGGAGAGGGGGCTGTTGGAGCCAGGGCCGATGGAGAGTGGGCTGCTGGAGCCCGGGCCGATGGAGAGGAAGATGTTGTCGCCCAATAGCATTTGTGCCTTACCACAAACTCTCCCTTCGGTGTCATAATTATCTTGTAAAATAAAAAGATGTAGAAGAAAATTTAAATTAACTATTACATATAACGGATTTACAATGGTCAATCATTAAAACCTACGTAATATATCCATATTATTGACCCTTAGTCCTTTACCAAGGTCACTATGCACCCACAAAACATCTTCTTCATCATTGAACTTTGTTGCACTCTGACTCCTGGATATTGTGCCATAACAAGACATCATCTTCTTGAACCCTTACATTGCCATCACTTAAGAGATGTCATAGGTGTCTTTGGGTCTCCAATGACAAATAACACTCCAACATCGGTCAATTGGGTTTGAATAAAATAACTGTTGTGCTTGAGATGGATGGATAAATGGCTAGTCTTCATGAGTTTGTTTCGTTGTGTTTACCAACGTGACGTCAAACCCGTCAATGACACAAATAGTGTCCTTTTTCATATCGTACCATTTGCACTTAGATAGGAGTACAGGTGTCCATGTTCCAATATAAACTTCTATTACATATTACAAAACACCATAAAATATCTCATCACCCTCCCCGTACAGTTGCAATACCTTTATTTTGTTGTGTCTGAATGAATTAAATGGCCTCTGTCTCAAACTTCTAAGCATTGCCAAAAAAAAGCTTGATATGATATGGGCATCACGATTTGGGCTACGTGCAAAGTATATTAAATCCTCTATTTCTTCCCCCTCCGACAACAAATTAGTTGCCTACACAAAAGAATAAAACACAATGTTAACAGAAGAAGGACAAAAACAAATAAAAACAATAAAACAACAAAGAGGGAGAGAGCATAGAGGAAGAGATAGATCAAGAGAGCATGAGGAGGGTGAGAAAGAGTGTGAGAGAGCAGAGAGAGAGTGTGTGAGAGAGAGAGAGGAGCAGAACGAGAAAGAGTACAAGAAGTAAAAAAATAAAAAAGTAGGAAAAAAAAGATACTGAGAGGAAGATAGCAGAGAGGGACAAATAGAGAGAGAGAGTTAAAGAGGTGATAAGGAGAGGAAAAGAGGGAGAGAGAGAGGGAGAGAGAGAATTAGAGTGTGAAACAGATTTTGACAGAGAGGGGGAGTTTTAACTAGAGAGAAAAATGAGAGAGAGAGAGAGAGAGAGTGATAGAGAGATAGGAAGTCGGAGAGAGAGAAAGAGAGGGAGAGAGAGGGAGAGAGGAAATCAGAGAGAAAGGAAATCAGAGAGAGAGAGAGAGGGAGAGAGAGAAAGGGAGAGAGAATTAGAGAGTGAAACAGATTTTGAGAGAGAGAGAGAGAGAGAAAGGGAGAGATTTTGAGAGTGAAACAGATTTTGAGAGAGAGAGAGAGAGAAAGAAATGGAGAGAGATTTTGAGAGTGAAACAGAATTTGAGAGAGAGAGCGAGAGAGTTATAACTAGAGACAAAACTGAGAGATAGAGAAAACCGAGAGACAGAGAGGAAGTCAGAGAGAGAGAGAGAGAGAGAGAGAGAGAGGGAGAGAGAGGGAGAGAGAGGGAGAGAGAGAGAGAGAGAGAGAGAGAGAGAGAGAGGGAGAGAGAGGGAGAGAGAGAGAGAGAGAGAGAGGAGAGAGAGAGGAGAGAGAGGGAGAGAGAGAGGAGAGAGGGAGAGAGGGAGAGAGAGGAGAGAGAGGGAGAGAGAGGGAGAGAGAGGGAGAGAGAGGGAGAGAGAGAGAGAGAGAGAGAGAGAGAGAGAGAGAGAGAGAGAGAGAGAGAGAGAGGAGAGAGAGGGAGAGAGAACTAGAGAGTGAAACAGAGATAATATCTAGTGCCATTAATCAAAATCAAACTTCAATTAAGTACCTAAAAGTAAACCATTACAATCAGAATTAACCAAATACAACATCGTTCCTAGCTTGCATAAATGGCATCCACTCCAGTTGCCTTCTCCAATCTTCAATTTGCCTTCTTCAATTTGCCTAATTCACTAGTGGTCCATTTAAATGCCTAATTAATTTCAATCATCCTTCTTCAATCGTCAAACACCTCCAACAGAAAGTTCAAAAATCAAATATGCTTAGATGGATGTAAAGTACTTGGTAGCAACAAACTCGGGGGCAACCGTAAGTATAAAATATTGCATCTCAAATCCCAATAAGCATAATTGTCCAAAACACTTGAAAGAACGATTAGGAGAAATTCCAAACTGCTACTTTTCCATTTCTTTTTAGGGTTTAACAGTAGAGGTTAATGAAAGAGTAACGAGAAGTCAGAAATTAAGCTCAGAAAACAAAAAAATAAATAAACACGAAAGAAGCTAAAAATCCTTAACCAAGCGTAAACTCCATCAATGTTCAAAAATCAAAATAAAAAATTACCAGAAATGGCAAGGGGAAGGGCCTTTCGTCGACGGCGGCAGGTCGGAGGAGGTCGATGGCGGAAAGGCGGTCGGAATGCGCACTGAGAGTTTTCCAAGGCTAGGGGTTTTCGAACAAAGAAGGGTTTTCAAACAGATAAGTGTTTTCGAAGACCGAAGGTTTTTCGAAGGGTTTTCGACTGGAGGAGAGTGTGCGTCGGAACCAGAGCGAAGTGATTCGAAGGGTTTCGGCCGGAGGAGAATGCCGGAGACCAAAAGGGAAGAGGAGGGCGCACACTAGTGTTTACCAGATTTTGTCGATATTCAGGGCGGGAGTGGGAACAAGGTAGACTTGGGGAGACGCGTGTAACGGGTGGGAACTTAGGTAAGATTCGAAATGAGCATTAATAATTTTATGTGGGCTTAATGGGCTCATATAAAGTAGAATCCCAAACAGGTCCAACCGGTGGATTTTAGTCCGTCGGCGGTCGTGTAACGTTAGGGTTTATTCAGCCGGCGGAGTGTTCAGACCCGCCGGCCGAATTTGATTCCGCCGGTGGTTCAAAATGCATCCACCGGCATAACCAATATTTTTTCTAGCACCGCAACCTCAATTGCAACCCAACAGTTCATATAAGTTGGCCACAACACAAAAACAGACCCCTCTGTGTTAACCCACTTGACTCACCTCGACATTCTGACTTAACAACTCCACTCAACAGAACAATTGGACTCATCAACTTGATTCAGTCCACAAGCTGAACTCAACACAATAACAGTACAACTGCATCAAGTAGCAATAAAACTCCACATCTCAGCGCAACATCATCATGCTGCCTATACCTAAACCAGATATTGAACTGATACACACTAAGTTTTTATTATGCACTCTTAAAAAACAAGTTTCGGTATACGTTTCAGCTTACTAGGTCCTGTTAGCTTTAACGGTAAACATTAGGTCTCTTTTGGGGAACCCGACCAAAACAGACCCAAAAACCGGGGTCGGGGTCCCATTTCCACCCTGTGGTTCAGGAATAGGGTACGAAAAGAACTCCTGGGGCGGGTTGTTTTGGGGACAATTTCCCCAGACTCGACCCACGGGGATTCTTCCCATTCAAAATCAATTCAAATGCCGTGTTTTTTCTGGCCATTAGTAGCTCTGGAATGATATATATCGAACCAGAGAAGATTCACGGATTTCACAATCACACTTTTCTCGTTTTCAATTGTTTCGGTTATGTTTTTCCATTGCCCCGAAGAGTTCTTCTGTCAAGACGGCGGGCAGCAGGCTTCGTCTGCCTGTCGGAGCTAGGCCCTGTGATCCCATACCGTATTTCATACATAATCAAAATTTTCAACCCCATATCCCCTCTTCTTTCTCTGTAATTCAGTTAATAGAACCCTGTTTTCATTTCTGTATTTACTGGTGCAATTGTAAAAATGGTGAAGATGGTATAATCCCTGAGCTTCGTACCAGAGACCGTAGCAATGTATGGAGAGTTCACCATTATTGATGGGGACTTTGCAAGTTCTTTTCATTTGTCTTTGGATGGCCTGTTCGTCACTCTTACGATATAGACTGATAAGGACTAGCTCATCTTAATCTGTAAAAGATGTGGTATCGAGTAAGCAAATAAAGGGACTCCTGCGCATTCCCACAATTGCTAACAGCCCGCACATGGCCAGAGCTCAGGGCCCTCTTCTAAAGCACCTTCATTTATGTCTTTGACGTCACTGATTGAACCTTGGGTTCCCTAGCTATAAATTCCTCATTTCTTACCGAGCTACGGTGATTTTGCTTCTAAATGGGAGGCTGCCAAGTAACACGATTTTCAATCACTAGGTTCACCAACCTAGATTCTCACTAAGAATTTTCAAGAGCTTACTAGGTGATCTCACCCAAGCCCGCACTTGAAATTTTTGGCAGGTACTAGGTTTACTCCCAAGACCTATATTAGGAATTTTTTTGTACACTTATCCCGATTCTTAACAGGATTTTCAATAGTGTCTAGGAATTTACCAAATTTTACCACATAACCCTCACTAGGGAATTTCATCAATTATGCCTTAATAACAATTCAATCAGACCTTCCACCAAAGACTATTTTCAGCTAGACAACTTTTCTTACTTGAACACAACTTTAAAAAACACACAAAGACAACTCATTTAAGCAGAAGTTTGTACATAGATTGACTTGCTTTTCATTGGACAACTCATTTAAGTCAGATACAATAGTGAGAAGCATTAAGATTCAAACGTCTTAGTTAAATATAGTAGCAGCAACTCAAGATTTTGCAGAACAAATCTATACAAAAATTAATATAAACTTTAATTCTTAACGCTGTTCTTTCTTCAAAAGATAAAAGGAGACAGCCCAGATGTAAACCACCTTCTCTCAAATTTAAAAATTATTCTTCTGTACATATCAACAACCCTTAACGGTCTTAAGGAACTTCCTAGCCATGTTAGGATATTCAAGGTCATAGAGTACCAAAATAATTTGTATTTTGAAGGAAAATCTTTTTCAAATTTAAAATTTGTTAGGCAATTAACTATGGATCAACTCCATGACCAATTGCTCCTTATATATAAAACTTCAGCACACTCTATAGAATAGATTGCAACTTTTGATATCAATTGGTTCCTAGACTTTGAATTGATTTCATATTTATTTGGCTCAATTAATTCCAAAAGTATAAATCTCCTTTAAATTCAAAAATCAATACCTTACTAATGTTAATTATGTATTTCTTTAGATTTTCAAGAACAAGCACAATATAATTAAGAGTATCTTTCGAGACCTAGAACTAGTACAAGGATCGGTGTTTTGAAAACCGGAGTGATCCGGTTGAATCCTAACCAAAGACTATTCTGGTTCTTACATAGGCCAGAACTGGTTTTCCTCCGAAGCCAGTCAAGTAGTCTGGTCCAACCTTGCATGTAGGCATGTGGATGGGATATAAGTACAAAATCAAGATTAATACAAAAGCTGCAATTTGAAGTCGGAACTTTAAAATTTTTAAGCAATCCTCTAACCAAACATTTGCAACCAAGGTTTACATTAACGGAGATACACAAAGTATCGGGCACTAAGGAAACGGATACGTATCGCAGATACACATGGATACTTTAAGATACACATGAATACGTTAAGATATGCATGTAATAAGTATGGATATTTAAAAAAATTATTAATTATAAATAAAAATATATAAAGTAATTAATATTATTAATATGGAATACATAATATTCTTATTAATACAAATATTTGAAAAAATAAAGAACATAACTATCTAAAAGACCACTATCATGCACACTTTGATTAAATATTTTTTAAAAGTATTTTTGCTTGTTATTCAATAATTAATCTCAATAAAATCCAAATGCATTGAACCAAACATATTGATAAAATATATTACATTGATTAAAAATTAGGAAAATTATAAAAATTTAAGAAACATATATCCTAAAATAGTAAATAGTTTAATCTGTATATGGTTCAAATTTCATCCAAAACAGGCTTTAATAAAGCCTCAAATCAAAGTTTTATCTGAAAAGCCCCTTTTTATTGAACTGTGGACAAACCGGACCAAACCGGTCGGGACCGGATCGCAGGAGGTCATCTCTAACCTCCAGCCGTTGACTACCTAGAAACTAGGGTTTCTCTGCAATGGCATTCTGGTCGCCTTTTAAGGCAGCGACCGCCGCAGAACAGTCAACCAACATCCAGCGACCGTTCCACCTGTAGTTCTGTCACCGGAGGGCAACAGATTTCCTCGGAAAAACAAAAAGATTGGGAGCGACGCCCCTGCTCCCCAAACCAGAAATGAAAATGGACATATGAAGTATTGAATTGTGTCAATAGGTTTCCTCGATTACTTGGAAAACCTACCGATACGGGACGATACAGGGGTTAGTTTCCAGCAAATGGAAACACCCCCTGTATTTTGTTTCCTCATGTAAGGAAACGAATACGAATTGGCCAGTATCGGCCGATACGTATCGATATTACAAACCTGTTTGCAACTGAGGAACAATCACAATACTATATGAAGCGCTGATGAGTGGAAGAGTGAGTCAGTTCCAGAGTAGAGGGAGAATTATCTGGGTCAGATTTTTGTTCATACCCAGACATTTGCCACCGAGGAACAATCACAAGACTCTGTTTGAAGTGCTGCTGAGCAACTCTCCTGAGACCTGAGACAATTGTGGAAATGAGAGGAAGAGTGAATCAGTTCCAGAGTAGAGGGAGAATTATCTGGGTCAGATTTTTGTTTCACACCCAGACATTTGCCACCGAGGAACAATCACAACACTGTGTCTGAAGCGCTGATGAGCAACTCGCCTGAGACCTGAGACCATTGTGGAAATGTCAGTCACTTGGTTGATAGTTAGAACGGAAATTTCACTGTTGTATGGGTGTTGTACTAGAGTGTTACAACACTTTCCTCCCAAAAGTTAATGTCCTATCATCGATTGCCAAGAGTAAACTCTCAGTATGTGCACTTTCAGAAGTTTTTCTCACTAATAGATTCATGGAAGAACTTCAGCTTTCCATACTATGGTACAGTGTTAAAGAGATTAACACAACGTCCTTGTTCTACATCCTCTATTTTTGAACTTGATGACAAATCCTCTCAATCATAACTTTATTTGATCCTCAATTTGTGTCACATATGGCTAGATGTCAACTCTAATATGGATTCCTTAGATGTATTTATGGATATCCTTGATTGGTGCTCACGCTAACTATTACTGTTTCCTAGTGCATCTGTCCTTCTTTATCTTCAGCCCAACTCAGAAACTTCTTCACTATTTCCTTGAACCCCAAATTGTTTCAAACTCAATAAAGATTTGGCTTTCTCGAGTTCAATGTACTAAGACTTCCCAACTAATCACAATCATACATTCATACTAGAGTATATTGTTATTACACACTCAGATTTTGCTGCGTGATTTAAATTCTACGGGTTCCAGCTGCTACATGATTTTTCATAATTCAATAATCTAGTTTCATTTGCTTAATGCAGCCATGGAACACTGGATTGATTGGCTGCCAAATATGTAGAGCTAATATTATAACTGCATAGAACTGGAGGATGCATGATGGTTATATGAAGTTCATTAAACAATTGAAGAAGCCTTGAATTTCCGATGTGGTGACAACAAATGTTTTATATTCAACCTTAGAAGTAGAATGAGCAACACATTGTTGTTTCTTTGAATTCTAAGATAGAAGGGATGATCCTAAAAAGATAAGAGTACCTAGTGGTGGATGATCAATCATCTCGATGTCCTGCCCAATCTAGGTCAAAGTAGATAAAACGATGTTACTAGCGAGAGCAGCAATGCACAAGATAGTAGTATTTTGAGAAAATGGTGGATTTGATCAAATAATATCTATAGGGCCTATTGAGAGTGAGATACAGTAGAAATCTAAGAGCCGTTAGATAGAGTCTTATCAGCCATTGGTGAACAAGTGTCACGCCGCCGGATGGATGAAGACTCGAACCCGGTCTTCTGTAGGGTGCGGCCTAGCTTTCAAGTCCATGTAAGGGCTAGTAAGCCTAATTCCACCCAAGAACTTGACAAAAATAACAAATAATAACACTAAAACCGTCAGGGCAAAAATTGTTACTATTTATTTCAGCAAAGAGAGGCTCCTCTGAGCTACAAGTTCCAGATGTTTAAATCAGAAAATACACCACATAAAAACCCCTAAAATGATAAGATCCTAACATATCTAGAAAATAAAATACAAAGATATCTTATCTATGTTTGAATTCGAGTCCATCTAAATCCAAACCGCCTACATCTCATTCGAATTCGAAAGTCTTTTCAAATTCAAATGGATGTTGATTCTCTAGTCTGATTAACTACGGTCCATTTATCCTTTGACCCATCCGTTGGCTACATAGTTCGAGGTTAGTTCGGGTCGAATGGAAACTCAAACTAAACGATCAACCTTCAGATGTGTACCGTTGCGGTTGGGTGCGACCCTTGCCCCTGGCTTTGTTGAACTCCCTAACATACTCCCAACACCATAATGCAGACATCTTCATCGCATTACCCCACCGTCTTCGGAACTTTTGATCTTGAACTCAATCTTTGTTGTTGGAATAGAAACTCCACCCTCTAAACTCTCTATTCTCACCTCTTTTGAACAAGGATCATTAGATTCTTGCAAAGATTCTACATATACTCCAATCTAGAGACAAACGAGTTAAGGAAAATTGTAGAGGTAAAATTTCCCTTAACAGTATTTGTCATTACATCAAGGCCCTCTGAAACCAATTTTGTCATGCCATCGGATGGACGAAGACCCGAACCCGATCTTTTATAGCGTGTGGCCTAGCTCTCAAGTCCGTCTGAGGGCTAGTAAGCCTAACTCCACCGAAGACCTTGACAAAAAAATAATAACACTCAAACGGTTAGGGGGAAAGTCTAACTATTTATTCCAACAAATCCAGATATTTAAATCTAGAAAATACAACCCCTATTTATAGATGTCCGAATAGTGTATAAAAAGTCAAAACCCCTTAAAAAAGATCCTATCATATCCTAGAAAATCAAATACAAAGATATCTTATCTAAGTTTGTACTCAACTCCATCTAAATCCAAATTACTTACATCCTATTCGAATTCAAATGGTTGTTCATCCTCTGGTCTAAGTGCAAGTGCTGCATCGTACACTTTACTTTGATACACCAAAAAATGAAATGGACCAAGATCAGTTATGGAAAATTGATTTCTAATCCTGAAATGTAAGAGCTGACTACAGTCTACAGATGGATTGACCAGAAATTGGAAAGTAAATAAGATGGCCTTATTTAGTTTGACCAGAAATTCAATTCTTTTCACAAACCAAATCCTTTCCTATGTGCCATTTTGTAGGGGATTGTTGGGAAAATAGCACGCGTAGGTAGCGTGGTTTGGGAACTCAATATTTTTACTATTTTTATGTTAACCGTTCAAAACGGTGATGAAAAAAAAACCGATCTAATTGATCCGAACGAGATGTGAGGGTTCATATATCCTCTAATCTATATTGAGAATGTAAGAAAAGAAGGTTTGTGCTACCTTTTTTTTTGTCACTCTGCTCTCTCTACATTGTAATGATATCGACCATTTTGGGCCCAAACCTACACGGTTTTACTACTGGGTTTTACCCCAAAAGGCCTCATTACAACGAAGATATAGGGTTCTTCTTTTATACCCGTAATTCTTTCCATTTCTTTTCAATGTGGGAGTAATTCTCTTAACTACTCTGCGTCTCTCGCTCTCAATTTTTAACTCTTATCCGAGTTCCTTTTTTAATCTTGGGCACATTATCTCTCTACGAGAGTTCTTGTGTGTGCAATCTTTATTACGTTCTAAGGCTATCTTTGATGGATTCCACATCTCAAGAAACGAGTGCACATTGAGGGAGATTTGCTGCATAACTTTGGGAGATGCTAGGTTGAAGGATTTTGCACCGGTGGTTGTCGAATCCTTCTTTGAGGCAGTGGTTCATACTGAAAAAAGGGAAAAAGGTAGGTGATTTTCATTTGTATTTCTCTCTGTATTTATAGAGTCTTTGAACAGTTATAAGACCCTTTAGATTTGGATCAAGATAAAGCAATAGTTAGTAAATTTTACAAAGAGAGATATGTGGAGAAGTTGAGAAGAATCTGGAGAAGATGAGATTTAGATTACATGTGTAGTCTTCACATGCCCCCACAAACTCAAGTGGGACTGAGAACTTTGAGTTTGGATTGAAGTGGATAAACGTGTGGATGATACAAGGGCATGGTAAAAATATCTGCAATCTGATTGGTTAATGAAATGTGTTGAAGTGTGAATCATTCAAGTGCTACTTTTTCTCTGATGAAATACACATCTACCCCAATGTGCATATTGTATGCATGTGCCACCAGGTTGGACGCTAAAGAAGCCAATGCCCTGTATTCAGCCTCACACCTGGATCGGGAGATTATATGTTGCTTTTGAGAGATCCAAGAAAAAAGATTTTTTTCCCAAATAAAACCACATAGCCTGTCATGGAGCGTCTTAGTTTGGGGCAGCCTGCCAAGCAAGCATCTCTGAAATCATTTAATGAAAATATAGTAGGAGAGACTTGTAAACCAAACCCAATTGAAGATTTGAGATAGCGCATAATGCGTTTAGAAGCTTGAAGAAGGGCGGCTCCCTTGGAGAATACATGAATTGATTGAGCGAATTGACAGCATAGGCAATGTTAGGCGGAGTCATTGTGAGATATAGAAGGGCCCTAAAGAGTTGTCTGTATGACGTGGGGTCGATCAATAGTAGTCCATCATCCACTGATAATAGCGGACACGTCATTGGTGTATAAACTAGTTTAGAAGCATCCATACCAATAGCATTGTAATAAATCAATAGTATTCTTATTCTAAGTGTGAAGATGACCACCATTATGAGATATTGTTTCAAGCCCAAGAAAAATATTTTAACGGCTCAAAACCCTTCATGTCAAATGTTGTCTGTAATTTTTGAATAAATAATGAGAATGCTTGGAGGGTAGTTCTAATTATGACAATATCGTCAACATAGATAAGAAGGAAAATAACATGAGTGGATGTGCGTAGTAGAAACAATGACATGTCATGAGAGGAATTGAGAAAGCCGATTCCAAGTACAAACTGACTAAATTTGGAATACCAGGCCTGTTGTTCTTGTTTGAGACCATAAATTGATTTTCGAAGGAGGCACACATGTGAAGGACGATTTGGGTCAAATATACCCTTGAAGTTGTTCCATGTAGACAGTTTCTTGAAGATGACCATGAAGCAACATATTTTTCACATCCAATTGGCAAAGAAGCCATTGTTGTGTAACTGCAATAGATAAGACTAATCAAATTGTAGCTGGCCGAACTACAGGACTAAACGTATAATTGTAGTCCCGTCATGGTTGTTGGTGAGAACCTTTGGCGACGAGTCCTGCTTTATAACATTCAATCCCATCAGAACGCTACTTAATGTGATATACCCATGTACATCAAACTATATTCATATTTGAAGTGACTAAGACAACATCCCAAGTATGGTTTATAAGAAGAGAATTATACTCTTGTGTCATAGCAGCCAGCCAATTAGCATCTTTTACCAGTGTAGTAGCAACTTGGTTGAGGAGGTATTTTTGACAAAGAGCTGGTTAAACAATATGGCAATGGATATTTTTGCACAAGCAAAATTTTGGGGCGATGAGTGTCATCTATTGTACGCGTTATCATATGATGAGTTCAATGACTAGGCTCGGTCAAAGACGAATCTGGAGATTTGGAAGAACCATGAGTCGTATGAGGTAATTGCTCGATTGGGTTGGTCAAGGAATGAGCGGGAATAGAAATATGGTCCGCCAAGTGATCTGTTGTTCCTTGGTTTATTTGAGCATCGTTGTGGTCCCCGCGAGGGACCTATTGAGGAAGAGGCGTCCGATTGAGAAGGACCGGAGGGCACAGAATCAAGGAACAGAGGATTGTTCGCCGATTTACAGGGCGTCGGGCGAGGAGCAATCACTGGAATTGTAGAGGGCAGGACGGAACGTGGTTTGACGGTCGAGGGCCATAGCTGGGCGTTGGCTTAGACAATTTGCATGATTAAATCTCTGTGCAGGGCTTCGCCTGAGCTTGTTGAGGCGGCTTCTGATTTTTGCTGGCTTCCCGAGCAGGGCAAGGATCAGGCAAGGAAGCAGTAGGAGACGGAAGTCTTATTGGAAAGGAAGAAACAGGGAATGGACGGGAGTATTTGTTTCGGCGATGAGCAGGAAGACGAGTCGGGTGATGAGGTTCCCGATAGCCTGAAGGGAGTTTGATGGAGGCACTGTTCTTTGGCATGAAAGGAGAAGGAGAGCTACTTGGCCTTTGCAAGCAAGAAGAATGAGAGCCGGACTTGTGGTGGTGTTCAGAAGGCAGTTCTACAATTGGTGATAGATATGGAATTGGCTGAGTAGGCCGTGGATATTCAAGAGGTATTTGTGGAGAAACTGGAGTGCAATTTTGTGTTGGAGAAGAATTTAGTGTGGATGGCAGCATGGGTGTTGAGACTCCTTCCTCTGAACCTGGAAATTCTGGAAAGTTTTTGAGATTAGTTGGAATTGCAGGAAGTCGTCTCTTGGTTAATAAATCAGAGTAGATTAAGGGGGAACTCAATCCATTTCATGAATAAAATGCGACCAATTAACCAACCGACAAAACTACTTGTTAAAAATAACTTCTTGCTATCGAAACAATTTAAAGGAAGACCAGGAAATTCTTTTAATCAAATACAACGTGCCATGAAGTTAAGAGCATTCTCTGGATCGAAAACAGAGATACACCTTATTCCGCTGACCATAACCAATAAATATGCACAAACAGCTCTGAAACTGCAGTTTCACAAGACCAAATGGACGCAAGTACTGGTAGCAAAGACACCTAAAAGGTCGCAGATGATCATAAGGTGGAGTCCACCGAAAGAGCATAAAATAGGCCGATTGATTCTGAAGAACGGTACTCGGAAGCCGATAAATTAAATATATTGAAGTTGAAAACGCATAAGACCAATATGACATTGGTAATGAGGATTGGGAAAGCATGGTCAATGAGTGCTAAGGCAACACAATCGATGTAGAATCCCTCGTTTTCCAAAATTCCAATTGCAAGGCGTTGGAAATAAATTTGCCTCTACCATCGGATTAAACAGATCTCAATGAAAATTGACTTAATTTTTCCACCATAGGACAAATATTAGTATAATTTAAAAAAAAACAGATTTTATTTTAAGATGATAAATCCAAAAAAATCTGGAGAAATCATCTAAAATCATTAAATAAAATTGGTATCCATCAACAGATGGGGTAATGACCAGACCCCACATATCATAGTCAACCAGTTGAAGTGGAGCACTCAATTTTATTAAATTCCTGGAGAAAAGAATACGTCGTCACTTTCCTTGTTCATAGCTGGAACAGGGGCGACTTCTTAGAAGAAAAGACCGTCTGGAGTTGTGGAGCAAGCAACTGCAAAATCTGGGGTGGCAGATGACCCAAGTGGTGATGCCAAATTTTGGAAGTGCACCTAGTTGCTGAAAGAACCAGCTTATTGGCTGTAGGAAACAGATTACGACTTCCTCTAATTTGCCCTCTGTGGAGAATCTGGTTGGTCTGCAAGTCACGAATTAAATAACAAGTGGAAGTGAACATAAATTCCCAATTATAAGATGTGGCGACATTGGAAACAAATAATAACTTGTTGGTAATATGAGGAACCAAGAGTACTTCTCTTGTTATATGGCTTCTAGAAGATAAAGATAGTGCAGTATGACCAGAATGGGAGATAGAAAGATGACGTCCATTACCAATTTGAATAGGATAAAATCCAGAATAAAATTTCTTACTAGAAACCTCAGTTGTGTCGGAGTAATGTTAAGGGTTGCGCCTGAGTTAAAATACTAGTCAAAAGTATATGGAGGAGGCCGAGTAGTTGCATATAAGGCAGTAGGAGGGAGGGCATCATCAGGAGCCCAACTGTGATTCACTTGATGGTATGGATGGCCACACCAATAACAAACGATAGAAGAGCTGTCTGAGGAAGGAAAAGGCATGGAGTAGAGGACGGTTGAGAATAGCCACGTCTTCTAGAGCGGCCAGAGCGACCACGATTTGCTGAATGCTTGCGGGCCGAGCCACGAGATGTACGCGCTGAAGAGATTGAGCAACTAGGGTAGGAGACAGTGGCCGTAGATAGAGCTTGAGCGCCAGCAACATTTCATAAATGATGCTTAACATCTAAAAACATACCAGAGATCTACGTAAACATTGGAGCGGGTTGAGAGTCGATAGCCACTACAACTGGGTCAAATTCGGACCCAATGCCACAAATGGTGCGTAAGACGAGGTCGGTCTCCAGCATACACCAGAGTAAGGGAGAGCTTTTGCTTGTTGTAAATACTCATGAATTGTCTTTGAGCCACACTGAAGATTGTGAAGTTCGGTCTTCAGCTATTGTAAGTGGGACCGGTTATCATACCGTAGACTTCCTCAAGAGCTATCCAAGCACATCTGGCCGTCTCATCATCAACAACAGGAGATATGACTACATCTGAGAGGGAGGAGACAATTCAACCAAATACCATCTAATCTAAATGTTCCCACTTGGAGATGTCGTCTCGAGAAGGCAAAGGCTTCATTCAGTTGCCATCCATGAATCTGAGTAATTTGTGTGCGGGAAAATTTGTGTTTTCCATAACAAAAGAATTTTTATATTGGGTTTATGCGATATCTCTTGTGAGATATTCTTCACAACGGGTACCGGGGGGGAGTCCGAAGAGGCATGATCGCAGGATGTGGAAGAAGTAACCATAGATGGTTTTCGAAGGCATGGGTGAAGAGATTTTTTTTTTTTTTGAGGATCATGAAAATTTCTAAAGCTCTGAAACCATGAAAGCAGGAAAAGACGTAGGTGTTTTCCATTTGTATCTCTTTCTATATTTACAGAGCCTTTGTACAATTATAAGATCCATTAGAATCGAATAAAGATAAAACAATAGTTAGAAAGATTACAAATAGAGATATAAGGAGAAGTTGAGAAGAATCTAGAGAAGATGAGATTTAGGGTACAGTTGTAGTCTTCACACAAACAATGCCACAACCTCCCAAATTGGTAAGTCATCTCTGTCTACTTTATATGTTTTTCAGTTTGTTGATTGATTTAACTACATCTCATGTGGATATATGACTAAATAAATTTGTGGATGATTCCATCTGAAAAGTCGAATTTATTTGTGTGTTGTGTTTTAAATTGTACTAATAAATTGTTTTTGGGTTATTTGAATGCTAGTGTTGTTCTTTCTAATAGTTTTGTATTAGGCAAAGGTGGTGTTGCTCTTTGTGATGCCAGAATTAAATTGACACGGACGGAAAGTCTATGTTTGAGTGAGACTTAGTAAATGGAACCTGAATCGTAAATGAAGTGGCAGGCTCTTGTTGAAGAATTGGAATAGGGAGTTGAAGAAAGGGATATGTGGGAGGGGAAATAGGAGACAATTTGGATGGAAGAGATGCATATGAAAAACGGAGTTCATTGAACACAACATGGTGAGGTAAAAAAAAACCAATTTGATTCAACGTCAAAACAAACATACCCTTTGTATTGCAAGTTAAAATAAAAAACAATATAGTGTTTAGTTTGATAAGCCAATTTGTTGCATGTATAGGGATGTAAGGATGGGTAAAGACCCTTATGCAAGTTGACTGGACCAATCTCCCCTATGTGACAACGTTTGTGCTCAGCAACACTGTTTTGTTGGAGGTATATAAGGCATGAAATCCGATACAAAATTCCTTTTCAGAAAAGGGTAAGTGATACAACCTGCGTCTGATTCAGGTTGCTCAACCGCTTCAGATGTCGGGAAGAAGAAAGCAGAGAGAGAAAAGAGGAAAGGAGATAGGAAACAGAAATGTTACTTTACTCTTCATTGATTTCTCTAGGTTACAACTTTGGCTAAAAAGTATTCTTAGCCTGTTAGCTAACAACTTAAGGGTAAAAATGTAATAGTTAACAATTTTCCTTTAGTGTAAATAGTCTTCCAACCACCTGGGCTTTCTGGTAGGACGCCTACGCTGGGCTCTTGTATCTTCTTCTTTAGCAACTTCCTCTTCTTCTATCAGATTATCTTCCATTGTTTCCTTAGTGTCCTGGAGAATCCTCGGAGTGTCTCCCTGTTTAGCACTAGCCGTATCAGTCCCCCCCCCCCCCTCTGAAAATCACCTTGTCCTCAAGGTGAAATGATGGATAAGTAGTACAGAAGTCGTCAAAAGACTCCCAAGAAGTCTCCTCAAGCGGGCAACCCTGCCACTGCACTAGCACTTGAGGTTGAGGTTTGCCATTGGATAGAATGGTTCGAGTGGCACAAATGGCCAGTGGTTTTTCAACTGGTTTTTTGCCCTTGAAAACCAGATGTATGCGACTCTCTTCTGGTAATCCAATTCTATAGGCGACTAGACCAACTTTAGTTGTGACTGGAAAATGCCCATAAAACTTTTTAGTGAGTTTGTGGTGGCATATGTTAGCAACCGAAATCTGCCTATAGGGTTGTAGACGGACAAGCACCAGATCCCCTACCTCAAACTGAAGGTCTCGTTGGTGAGTATTCGCCTTCAAAGTCATTTGGTGTTGAGCCGCTAGTAAGTTTTTCTTGAGTGTGTCAAGGAGTTCGTCACGAACTATGAGTGCTTCATCGAATGCTTGGATTGAAGTAGAGCCCCATGTATAGAGAGGAATAGAAGGTGGAGTCCGCCCATAAAGAGCCTGAAATGGTGACATTTTGAGGCTGATGTGATAACTCGTGTTATAATGAAATTCAGCCCAAGCAAGTAATGAAACCCAAGTAGTTGGCTTGTCCTGAGTGAAGGCATGGAGATATTGCTCTAAGCCACGATTCACCACTTCAGATTGACCATTTGTCTATGGGTGGTAAGCACTACTCATTGAAAGAGTTGTACCACCCAGTTCAAACAACTTAGCGCCAAAATGAACTCATGAATATTGGATCTCGGTCTGATACTACTGAATGCGGAAACCCATGATGCCTCACTACTATATCCACGAAAAGATCTGCTACCTTGGTAGCAGTATAATTCGTAGGTAATGCTCCAAAGTGTGCTGATTTAAATAAGCGATCCACTACTACCATAATGACAGTTAAGCCTTTGGAAGGGGGTAGGCTGGTCACAAAATCCATTGCTACATCTTCCCACACTACTTCTAGATTGGGCAAAGGTTGTAGTAATCCTGCTGGCACTCACGTGGAGTACTTGATCTGTTGGCAAAGGAAGCAAGAAGCTATATAAGATTCTACAGATCGCCTCATGTTTGGCCAGTAGAAGTTGGCTATCAACCGGACCAATGTTCACTGGACACCAGCGTGTCCCCCACTGGGTGTATCATGAAACTCACGAATAAGCTGCTCACATAATGGGGAGCTCGGGTTTACCATATAACGACCTCGAAAACAAATCAGTCCGTGTTGTACCATGTAGAACGACAGGAGTGTTCCCTCTTTGTGTTACTGATGTAAAGCAATTAAATATGGATCTGCTATCTTGTTGGAGCTGACTTAGTATGGAGAAGGTCGGCCCGAACACAAGAGCAAACCATGAGGAGTGTACTTTAGAGTCATTGGAAGGCCACTCAGCTGGAACTCGGGACAAGGCATCAACAACACTGTTAGAAACACCGGGTTTGTATTCAATACGAAAGTGAAATCCAAGAAGCTTACGAACATAAGCCTGCTGATCCGGTGTTTGAATGACTTGCTGGAGTAGGTCTTTTATGCTTCTTTGATCCGTTCTAATGATAAAGAAATGCCCAAAAGATATTGGCGCCATTTGAGGACTGCTTCGGTGATGGCATGGAGTTCTTTAATGTAGGCGGACGAAGCACTGAGCTTGGGACCTATCTTCTTGCTGAAAAACGCAATAGGTTGTCCTGCTTGCATTAGTACGGCCCCAATGCCCACGTTAGAGGCATCCGTTTCGATAATGAAATCGTGAGAGAAATTTGGAAGGCATAAAACAAGTGCTGCCATCATGGCTTGTTTAAGTGCTTCAAAAACTGCCAAGGCTGCTTGGTTCCACGTGAATGCCTCTCGACAGAGGAAATCGGTTAAAGGTGCTGCAATGCTAGCATAGTTGGCAATAAAATGTCTATAATACCTTGTGAGGCCCAAAAACCCACAAAGTTGTTTCACATTAGTTGGGACAGGCCAGCGAACCATGGCCTCAATCTTAGCTGGATTAGCAAGTCCTTCAGAAGAAACAATATGACCCAAGTATTCAATAGAATCCTATGAAGGTATGCTGAAAAGATCTGATTCATGGCACCCTGAAAAGTAGAAGGTGCGTTAGTCAATCCAAACGGCGTAACAAGGAATTCATAGTGTCCTTCATGGGTTCTAAAAGCCGTTTTATAAGCATCCTTAGAGTGAACTCGAATTTGATGATATTGTGCACGCAAGTCAAGCTTGCTGGAATTGAAGCACCCCCAAGCTCGTCTAATAACTCATCAATTGTAGGAATGGGAAATTTATCCTTGACTGTGGCAGCATTCAAAGCCTGATAATCCACACAAAATTGCCATGTGCTATCTTTTTTTCTGACCAGAAGAACTGGTGAAGAGAATGGACTATGACTCGGTCGAATAATTCCTTCCTCAAGCATTCCACGAATCAGTTGTTCAATTTCTGATTTCTGATAATGTGGACAGCGATAGGGTCGAACATTAACTAGTTTGGTGCCTTCCACAAGATGTATGTGATGGTCAACTGATCTGTACGGTGGAAGCCCTTGTGGGGAATGAAAAATTCTGCTATATTTATGGAGTAACTCAGCAAGAGAGGGTGGTATGCCAGTGGGCAAGGAGAACTGATCCAGGAATGTAGAAAGACACTCAGAGTGATATTCAGCCAACTCAAAGATACCCGAAATTTCATCGTTGCTTACTAGTGCTTGTCGCTGATGTAAAGATACCGAACTTGGCAGCAAGGCGGACTCACCTTGCAATGTTACTGGTTTTCCATTTCACATAAATTCCATAGTAAGAGCTAAATAGTCGTGTGCCACCTTACCGAGTAATTGTAGCCAAGGAAATCCCAAAACAATATCAGGCCCTTCAATAGCCAATACAAAAAGGCTAACAATAAAATTAATACCTTGGAGAAGGAGAGAAGTCGACTTGCAACAAAATTGGCACACCAGAAAAGCTTAAGACCCTGTAGCAACATGGAATCAAGGGATTTCTGCAATCGGTAAGCCCAATTTTTCCACTAAATCTGGCTTGATAAAATTGTGGGTGCTGCCGCTATCAATAAGGACCTGAAACAATTAGAATTATATGAACTAGAAACTCGCAATGAACGACCTTGTAGTTGGCTCGAAAGTGAATGTAGGCTAGAGATATCACCGGAGACATCGCCTAAAGGTCCATCGTTGGCGTCCATAGAGTCATCCGCTGTTAACTCTTCCTCATCTCTTCTCCCAAGAGGAGAAAATACCTGCTCTTGCACCGATGGTCAGGCCCAAATTTTTCACAATTATAACATAGATCCTTCTCACATTTGTCCCGCAATTCTACAGGTGAAAGGTGGCGAATAGGGAGTGTCGGAGTTGGCAGCAATGGGGGAAGTCTATTTGCTGAATTAGAGGAAGGGGCGGATGTCAAATAGTTGTCGAACCAGTCGGTGAAGTATGTTTAGGAGTTTCGGTGTGGATAGTCGTTGTGAGAGCAGAATTGTTAGTTGTTGGAGAGGAACTCGATGCGGTGATACAATGCCATGGGGTCCCTGCTGTCCCATTGTCATCACTTCGAGCGGCATAGGCTCGAGCCATAGCAAAAGCATCCATTAAAGTGGATGGACTATGAAAGAGAAGCTCCCTACGAATGGGTTGCTTGAGACCAGTAATGAAAAAACTAATGAGGAGGGTTTCTGAAATTCCAGTTACCTTATTGAGCAAGTCTTAAAATTCTGCCTGAAAGTCAGCAACAGAACCCGATTGTGTTAGCTTTGAGAGACGCCTTCAAAGTCTTAATAAATTGGAGGACCAAATCGGTGTTTCACAGCCGCTAAAAATGATTTCCTTGTTGGTATCAACCCATTTCTTGTAGCCCATTGAAACCAAGCAGCTGCCTGTCCTTCCAAATGAAAGGAGACAATCTGTAATAGTGATTCTTCTGGTGTGGAATGATAATCAAAGAAGGCTTCTATGTGAAAGAACCAGTCAGTAGGATCAGACCCATCAAACCGAGGGACATCCAATTTTAATGAGCGAGTTGTTGACTGATATCCAGGACGAGGCGTTGTTGAATCAACTCCGGAAGTGAACTGAGAACAGGATCCCGCACCCATATTGGACGGAGAAGAAATTCGAAGTTCGGCCTGCAGATTTGCTAGTGTGGAATCAACAGATAGCATATGTTGCTGCAGCGTATGGTGAATGGAATCAGTATGGGTATTAAGTTGTTGCTACATAGTATGACGGATTGAAGCTGATTGGGCGTCAATCTTCGATTGCAAGGTAGAAATAGCTTCAGAGAAGTCCATGGAAGGCAGACAAATAGACTCTCAATGAAAGCACCAATGATGCAACCTGCATCTGATTCAGGTTGCTCAACCGGCTTCTCTTCAAGTGAGAAGCTAACTCCAAAGAAAATTGCAGATGTCGGGATGAAGAAAGCAAAGAGAGAAAAGAGGAAATGAGATAGGAAACAGAAATGTTACTTTACTCTTCATTGATTTCTTTAGGTTACAACTTTGGCTAAAAAGCATTCTCAGCCTGTCGGCTAACAACTTAAGGGTAAAAATGTAATAATAAACAATTGTCCTTTAATGTAAATAGTCTTCCAACCACCTGGGCTTTCTGGTAGGATGCCAATGCTAGGCTCTTGTGTCTTCTTCTTTTGCAACTTCCTCTTCTTCTATCAAATTATCTTCCATTGTTTCCTTAGTGTCCTGGAGAATCCTCAGTGTCTCCCTGTTTAGTACTAGTCGTATCAGTAAGTTTGTTTTCATGAATGAAGAATTCAGATCCATCACGTGATTGTAAACTCTTGACATTAAATTTATTTTAACAAGTCTTATAAAAGTAGGAAACTTAGAAAAAACTTCAATTGTTTTTTTTTTTTTTTTGAGAAGGTGCAACCATGTATAACTACCATAATTTTTAATTACGAAAAAATTATAGCAAAAACCACCCACTAAACATACTGGGGAGGGACCCATATATCTACAAAATTACTAGAAAATTAAGTAGTAGTAGAAATAGATGAATGTAAGGGAAAAAATAGTGCATGTATCTTACCATGTTGAAAAATCGGAGGACCTCACTAAGGACAAATTAACGATTATAGTATGGAAGTGGCCAATTTTGTAAGGTTTGTTCTATTTTCTTTTAGTTTAGGTATGCAAGATTTGGAGATGAATTTGTAAGAACACCGGTGCGTGTTCCAATTGAGTCAGCAAGGAAGCCAAACATGCCTTTGACAAATATTGAAATCACTTTGCATTGTTTAAAATATAGTGAAAATTGACAAAAAAAATTTTAATCAAAATTTTAGAAAACAGCTTGAGTTACTACGAACCAATTGAAATTACCTAAGAGTTTATTAATATTTGACTGTTCAAACTAGCTTCTTATCTAGATAGACTCATGATTTACGCTCATAACTTAGATTTTCTTCAGTCTTCTTTTCCATTCAAGTCATCTTAATGTGTGTGGTCAATACAAAACAAACTCATTTTGTAGACGTGTATGTTATTATTAAAGTCTCGAGGTCTCGAATGAAATCTTAACAACCTCCACCCAAAAGCCTGCCCGATTTCTTGCCGTAAAAAATTCCACATGATTTTAGAAAAAATCTTCCCCACAAATCCGGATTTATTTTCCTAGGGCTTTTGACTTGAACTCTTGACCCAACTCAGGGTCCCCAAAATCCAAGTGGAATCCGATCCCTTGGGCGAGTCAAGTGAGGACTCAACGAAGGACACAATCAACCTAAAACAAAGAGATTCGACCATAAACCTAAAATGGACCAGCGATTGGAGCTGGGAACTAGCTTTCACACTGAGTCTCTTTCCAATCCATCTGAGTTTACAAAAACTAGGGTGGTTCGGATAGATGAAGTGAGTTTACCAACTTGGACCAGATCACCCATTACAAAATCAGAGTCGACTCGGCAGAACTGCTTGACTCGGCCAAATTGTAAATTGTAAGACGCCGCTTTTTCCACTCATTCCCAAGGTTTGCAGTATCGGAGATACGCAACGTATCGAACTTTAAGAAACAGATCAGTTTTGTGGATATGCATGGATACATTAACAAACACATGTAAATTATGGAAACATAGTAAAAAGTAAGAAGAAACATTAAAAAATATTTATATGTAGTAATTTCATAAAATAGTAAACAATATCTATACCATTATTTCTAATTTAATGATTAAATCATTAAAATAAGTAATTTATCATACATCGGTTCAAAACAAGTAATTCTAACTTACATAGCTTATGATAACTTGTATCAAAAACAGAAATAAACAAATGAATAGTAGCCCAAATTATACCAATGATAGAATACTTCATTTATATATGGCCTTGTAATATATTTTGATTGATAAAAATATCAAATTTACTAGGAATGGCACAAAAAGTGAATAAAATAGGTATAAAGTTCTAGATATTTTTTATAATCAAATATTTAAAATAGTTAATATTTGATGACTGAGTCAAATCATAAATTCTATTGAAGATTTACCTGAACCCATGATGTTGTTAACACGAGAAACGGTTAATGGGTTCCTTTGATTTATGTTTCTAGTTGTTCAAATTTGTATCGGATATGTATCAACCTGTATCCAAGGTGTGCAGTATCAGAGATACTCAAAGTATCAGACATCAGGGAAACGGATACGTTTCGTGGATACACATAGATACGCTAAGAAACGCATGTAAATTAGGGAAACAAAAAAATAAGAAGATATTAAAAATTATTTATATGTAGTAATTTCATAAAATAGTAAACAATATTTATACCAATAATTCTAATTTAATATCTAAATCAGTAAAATAAGTAATTTGTGATACATTAGTTCAAAACAAGTAATTCTAACTTACATAGCTTATGATAGCTTGTATCAAAGACAGAAATAAACAATCTAATAGTAGCCCAAATTATACCAAGGATAAAATATTTCATTTATATATAGTCTTGAAATATATTTTTATAGATAAAAATATTAAATTTACTAGGAATTGTGCAAATAGTGAATGAAATAGGTATAAAGTTCTAGATGTTTTTAATGTTCAAATATTAATTAAAATTAAAAGGCTGAGTCAAATCATAAATTCTATTGTAGATTTACCTTCCTATTAACATGAGAAAAGAGTTCTATTAGTTCCTTTGATTTATATTTCTAGTTGTTCAAATATGTATCTGTATAGTTTCGTATGTATCAATCTTTGTTTTCTCGATACATTAGGAAACTATTGGGAACAAACATATACATAATGATATGAGCCTTTGTTTCCTGTAAATGGAGACTCCTTGTGATTTTTATTTCCTTAATTAAATATATGAATACGTATCGACCTGTATCGGCAGTTTCATATAGATATTTCAAATCTATGGCTGTATCGGCAGTTTCATACAGATACTACAAATCATGCTTCTATTTCATGGATATTCAAGTCGGGTGGGGTAGGAGCTCCCCTGAAACCTGTGACCCAATTGGAGAATGTGTCTGAGAACTTCGGCTCTCGGTATTTTTACTCAACCTGATCGCCATGCTGCAAATTTCTTGTCAAACTTTAAGTGCGGTTTTACTCACTTTCTAAGACGACTATAGTCGAACTAATCGGTCTTCCTGAGTCCAGCCCAGGCGACGCAATGCGAGCTGTTGTTCAACGTGTCCTTTCTGCAAGTGTTGAGGTGTCCTTTGGTCTCTTTTTAGTAGCCGTGCTCTCCTATGGAGTTAAAATTGCTTTCAGTAAAATCTAATCATGGCTAATTTCAGGTTGATGGACGAATCGTTTCGGAGATTGGACCCGGCATCCTCGTCCTTGTTGGCATTCACGAATCTGACGATGAATCTGACGCAGATTATATGTGAGTAGAAACTGTTTACTTTCTTCCTGCATTATGTTCTATACCCTAATAGGTGACGATTTAAACCTGGTGGGTTAAGCGTCCCTCCACGCCTGCATGCAATCGAGCTAATCAAGCAAAAACTCTGTTGATGATTTGTTTTTTACATTGGTCATTTGTGTATTTTTTCCTAAAGCTGCCGCATTTGCTGTTTTTGATCTATTGCATTTTATGTTTTCAGAATTTTCAGAAGGTACGCGTTTCATGGTATTTATCGGAATGTTAAATTGTTAAACCACCCGCGAGTTCTACCAGAACCTCACTTTGTCATACATCAGACTACCATTTCAGATTTTCTGGAGATCTAGCCAAGTTTAAATTTCCACGGTCTAGAATCATCAATTTTGCTAAATTTGTTAAAAGTTACAAACCCCTCAAGAATTATCTAGATTGGTGGTCAAGAGAGTTGGTTTTAGAATCGACGAACGTGATCAGCTTGACTGATCTGCCTATGGACATAAATTACCTCTTAAATAGGACCCCTGATATAGCATCATGCAGGCGAGAGAAGAAAAATTTGGGGTTCACAGAAAGTGGTTTTGGTCAAGGCATTGTAACAAAATAAGCTTTGATAGTTTTGAGGGAGAATCCTATCGTAAGTGTGTTATGATGGAGGTCTTTCAAAGCTTGAAAATGATTGTAAGTGTGTCAAAGCTTCATAATTTGTTGTTTTATCAATTCACATCTCCATCAAGGCTAGTGAAGGTATTGATGAACAAGATTGCCGATTGTGCAAATTTAAAATGAGAATGTGATTCAGCGAGACTCCAAAGTCGACAAAGACCAACTGTTGAAAATGGAATATTTAGATGAAAGTATTGCTCAAAACTCTAGATTTACAGATTATTCTTGGAAATGGTAGAATCTCTGACATTGATGCAGAAGCAATTCTGAGGACGGAATCCTCCCTGTATAGGAAGAGAGACTATCTAGCAAGTGGCAAAACTTGGCCACCCCCAAATCACTGAGGTCCTGTTTCAATACTTTGCTTCAATTCATTCCATAGATGTTCCTGTCAGTCTACACAACAAGAATTGTGGCCCCAGGGTACCAGGCAAGCTGTTGTACTCTGGGAAATGCTGCCTGGAGATGCTGCCTAGAGATGTTTCCTAGAGCCTGCCTTGCATGCTGCTTGGAGATAGTGCTTGGAGATGGTGATTTGGCAATGCTGCCTACAGATGCTGGAGCAACAGACCTTAGAGGTTATTTGATTCACAGCTCTTCCTGGAGATCACCATAGAGGAAGTCATTCTTCACATCTAACTGAAATGAAAGCTACTTCTGATTGGACGCTACAAAGATTAGCACACTGACAGAACTGAGATGCTGCTGAAGAAACACATCCACCCCATTGGTTTAGATGTATCTATTCAGCAACTACTTAAGCCCTATAATGGTCAAGTCACCAATCAACGCTACATTTCACCGTGTACACTCACCAACAGCCAACAATAGGTGCATTGAGAGGTGAAATTGACATTATTCAATAACCATATCATCTAACCTGCCCTTCTTCAACATCCCCATCATCATTAGTCTTGGTTGAGGATCACCACTGATGTAATCCAATCTGCTTTTAGCCTTAAGCGTTTAGGTATACTCAA
Source organism: Aristolochia contorta (assembly GCA_022405105.1). Taxonomy (NCBI): domain Eukaryota; kingdom Viridiplantae; phylum Streptophyta; class Magnoliopsida; order Piperales; family Aristolochiaceae; genus Aristolochia; species Aristolochia contorta. The sequence goes on from CM039667.1 coordinate 20,226,499, forward strand.
ACTGATTTTAACCAGCTTAAATGGTTCATTTGTTGTAATTTCTTCGAAGTTATCTGAATCGTGTCTTTTCCTTTGACATGAATCACCTCCTTGAATTATAGACCTGTCAAAAGAATAAACCTAGCAAACTAAACACCAATCAGCATGTACTAGATTAATGCACCAGTGAAACGGGGCGTGACTTCCCTATACCAAAATGTGCGATATGCATGGAACACGGACATGCAACAAGGGCGGACGCGCACACTAATGCGCATGGACAACCAACCGACAAAGAGGTACAAGACCAACTATCAACCGATGACGAGGCGGATGACATGGCACATGTATGACGTGGCACATGAGGTGGCTCGTGACTAGGCAAATGAGGTGGCATACATGAGTTGGCTATGAGTTGGCAAGCACAAGGAGGGAGTGCTTGCTAGTTGGCAACAACTCATAGAGTTAGTGGGAATCTATGGGTTGGCATTAGTTGGCATTGGTTGGCAAGCACTTAGAGAAGTGTTTGATAGGTGTCACCAACCATGGGAGGTTTTGTAATCTATAAATAGCCATGTATAAAGGCTTGTAACTCATTTATTCATTTAATAGAAGAGTTCTTTCCTCCCAAATTCGGAGTCTCCTTTGTGCTTGAGTTTAGAGAGAGTTCTAGCACCAAGAACGGAGTGTTCTTGTGCTAAACTTCTTCCAAGAGGCTGACTAGCATCCAGATGGGCTTGGAGGCTAGGCCGCACGCTACTTCGGATCAAGATTGTGTTTCGCATAATCTAGCGGCGTGACAACCAGGCTGAAAATAGCAATCAGGAATGCTCCAATGTAGGTGGTTAGATGCTGACATCAGCACAGCATATGATGATGTCAGTACATGAGAACATAACCAGGAAAAACTTATATTCATGTTATATGCATCTCACACCACTCAAGTATGCAAAATATTGTATGCCTCGGGTCTAAGGCAGGTAAAAAAGTCAACTAGGAAACATACACAAGGCTGAAATCTCATATAGACCTTATTCAATGATCCAAAACTAGTATAGGACCTCTTTATGTAATACTAGGAGAAGATAAAGATAGGTACATAGTAGAAGCCATACCTTACGGTAATTACAGTGAAAGAGGAAAATCCTTTTTTTTTTAAGCTGACTATCGGTGGATGATTGCTGGCTACTACTGGAGGGAGAGTAGTATACTCGAGAGAAGGTTGAATAGCTTGTGTGGACTGTCATATTTGGACCTCCTGTTTTAGTACTTTGTAAAATTGCGGTGGCAGAAAGGCAACCAAAAAAATAAAATAAAAATAAAAGATGGGAAAACTAGTTGCTGCAGGCTTGCTGGTCTTTGTTAGAGAGCAGAGTCAATCACTAGCATATTTTATTTATCACTTAATTGAAAGTTACTATTAACTATAAAAGATCCCTCTCTATGATGTTTACTAGGGCTGTACAAAAATATTAGAATGAGATAAAAATTCATCAATCAACTTTTGACTATCCTATCCAAGTACTATATACTGACTGAATTTAAAATTATAAACTACCCCTCTATAACATTTTCCTACCCAAGTACTATATACTGACTGAATTTAAAATTATAAACTACCCTTCTATAACATTTTAACATGTTAAATGATTTATGTCGGGTCGTTTACTTACGTAATGGCAGGAAAAATCTATTATAGTCCTAATGGGACCATTTCTTGGCCTCTCAAGTGGTTAGATCATTTTTCATTTGGTGTTTCAACTTTTGGTTGTCATTTCTATTTGAGGATAATTGTCACGCCGCTAGAGTTTGCAAGGCACAATCGTGATCCTAAGTAGCGTGCAGCCTAGCCTCCAAGTCCGTCTGGATGCTAGTCAGCCTCTCGGAAGAAGGTTAGCACAAGAACACTCTATTCTTGGTGCTAGAACGCTCTCTAAACACAAGCACAAAAGAGGACTCCGAATTTGGGAGGAAAGAATGCTTCTATTGAATTAATGACTTACAATCCTTTGTACATGGCTATTTATAGATTACAAAACCTCCCTTGGTTGGTGACACCTTGCAAGCACTTCTCTAGGTGTTTGCCAACCAATGCCAACTCATGCCAACCCATAGATTCCCACTAACTCTATGAGTTGTTGCCAACTAGCAAGCACTCCCTCCTAGTGCTTGCCAACTCATTGCCAACTCATTGCCAACTCATGTATGCCACCTCACTTGCCTAGTCACGAGCCACCTCATGTGCCACGTCATACAAGTGCCATGTCACCAGCCTCGTCATCGGATGATAGTTGGTCCTGCGCCTCTTTGTCGGTTGGTTGTCCATGCGCATTTGTGTGCGCGTCTGCCCTTCTCGCATGTCCGTGTTCCATGCATATCGCACATTTTGGTATAGGGAAGTCGTACCTCGTTTCATGCACCCACCGCCATAAGGCAGACGTCCTCGTCTGCATACGCTTTTGATATGCCTCAACCTCTTTCTCGAATTGCCAAAACTCTGCTGCTTCATGCCAGGTAGCCTCGCTTTCTGGTTCTCTCTTCCACTTGATCAAGAATTCTGTGGAACGTGGTTTGCCTCTTTGACGTACCTCTGTATTAGTTATTACATAATCTACTTTCTTATTAAAAGTAGTGGATACATCAAGGGGTGCTCTGGGCTTTATAATTCTTTGAGGGTCTGAGTCGGAAAAATATGGTTTGATATTACTTACATGGGATATGTTGTGGATACGCATTCTCTTCGGTAGTTCTCGGTCCTTCATACCTTTTTATCAAACCTTTGTTCTTGGTCCTCAACAACCTGAATTGTTCCGTCCTCATCTTTATGAGAACAAGGTCTCCCACCTTGAACTCAACATCTCGCCGCTTCAAATCCGCAAATTTCTTCATGCGCATGCTAGCTTGTTGCAAATATTATCGGGCTAGTTCCGTCCTTTCTTTCCAACGCTTAAATAGAAGGTGGGCTGCTGGACACTTACTTGGTTTTTCCGGAATGATGCTTGCTGGTACTAACGGTTGTTGGCCAGTTGCAAGTTCAAAGGGGCTATGCCCTGTTGCTTCACTTTTCTGCATGTTGTATGAGAATTGAGCCACATAAAGGAGCTTGGGCCAATTTTTCTGATTTGCACTGACGAAATCCCTTAGGTATTCCTCAAGCAAGGGATTTATCCGCTTTGTGTGCCCATCCGTTTGCGGATGAAAGCTGGTGGAAATGTTAAGAGTAGTTCCAAGCAACTCAAAAAGTTCAGACCAAAACTTACCCGTAAATCTTGGATCTCTATCTCTTATAATCGTCTCTGGCACACCCCAAAACTTCACCACATGTGACAGAAATGCTTTGGCAGTCTCTTAGGCTGTGCAATCGTTTGAGACGGCAATGAAAGTCCCATACTTGGAAAATCTATCCACCACCACCAAAATGGAATCCAAGCCTTCAGCTCGTCTTAGGCCAGAAATGAAGTCCATGCTTACGGACTCCCATGGGCGCTTGGGAATGGGAAGAGGGTCCAGCAGGCCAGCAGATCTTCGCCTCTCAACCTTGTCTTGTTGGCATACCAAACAGGTGCGCACGTACTCAACATCAGCATCAAGTCCAGGCTAATAGTAGTGCCTAGACAAGAGTGCAATAGTCATTCTTTGACCAGGATGTCCAGCCTACAAGGTATCATGGAACTCACGTAGGAGCTCCTTGCCCAAACCCTTATATTTTGGCACAAATAAACGCTTCCCTTTCGTGTATAGCAGTCCGTCGCTAACCCAAAAGCGTCTTGTTTCACCCATGATTACGGCTTGTTCCAAATGACATACTGTGGCATCACTCTGTAGCCCCGCACGGATTCGATCAAGTATAGAGGTATTAACCTGAGTCACAGCGGCAACACTTGTGAAGTCGGCTTTGCGGCTGAGCGCATCGGCAACACTTGTGAAGTCGGCTTTGTGGCTGAGCGCATCGGCAACATTGTTGGTCTTTCCAGATTTGTACTCAATTTCAAAGTCGAATTCCGCTATGAAGTCTTGCCAACGTGCTTGCTTCGGGTTCAACTTCTTTTGTGTGAGAAAGTAGCTTGAGGCAACGTTGTTCGTCTTTACCACGAACTTGGACCCTAATAGGTAGTGCCTCCAGGTGCGTAAGCAATGTACAATTGTTGTCATTTCCCTCTCTTGAACAATATATCGTTGTTCGGTTTCATTTAGCTTCCGACTTTCGAATGCAATAGGGTGCCCATCATGTTCAAGAACACCCCCAATAGCAAAGTTAGAGGCATCCGTAATTACCTCAAATGGCTTGCTGAAGTCGGCTAGCTTCAATACGGGTTCCTCCACCACAACTTGCTTCAGTTTCTCAAATGAAGCTTGGCATTTGTCCGTCCAATGTCATTGTTGTTTCTTCTTCAAGAGGTCCGTTAGAGGTGTTGCTACTGCTGAAAATCCTCTGATGAATCTTCTATAGTAGTTCACCAGGCCTAGGAAACTCTTCAAGTCCCCCACCTTTGTTGGCACGGTCCACTCGGAAATAGCTTGAACCTTCTTTTGATCCATCCAAATCCGTCTGCCGTAAATCCGATGTCCAAGGAAGGACACTTCTTCCAACCCGAAGGAGCATTTTTCCCTCTTTACAAAGAGAGTTGTCCCTTAACACCTTGAAAACCTGTTTTAAGTGTTTGACGTGTTCCTCTAGGTTTGGGCTATACACCACAATGTCATCTAAGTGAGCGACTACAAATTTATCAAGGAAGGGTGAAAACACTTGGTTCATAAGAGTACAAAATGTAGCCGAGGCATTTGTTAAACCAAAAGGCATAACAAGAAACTCGTAAGAGCCATACCTGGTTATACAAGTGGTCTTTGACTCGTCTCCCTCCGCAATCCGAACTTGGTAATATCCGGATCTCAAGTCCAACTTAGAGAATACTCTTGCATGCTTCAGTTATTCAAAGAGATCAATAATCAAAGGAATAAGATACTTGTTCTTGACGGTTACCTTGTTTAGTACTCGGTAATCGATGCAAAGTCGCATAGAACCATCCTTCTTCCTTTGAAATAACACCGGCGCTCCGTACGGTGCTTTGGAGGGACGAACAAACCCAGCTTCTAGTAGTTCGCCCAATTGCTTCTTGAGTTCTTCCAACTTCTTAGGCGCCATGCGGTATAGTGCCTTTGTTTGGGGTTTGGCACCTGGCTCCAACTCAATGGAATGATCAAAACCTCTTCTAGAGGGAGGTGGGGCGGCAACTCTTTAGGCATGACATCTTTGAATTCCTCCAGGACTTTAATGACCTCGTTCGGTGCTGGAGTTGAGCTTCCTTCGTTGTCCTCCACTAGAGCTGCATAATAGGTAAGATCCCCTTGCTACCACGCTTAAGTTGCAGGGCCATTAACATTGCTTCCTTTTTTTTACATCAATTACTTGTGATTCAGAAAGAGTACAAGACCCACCCTCATCAAGGATTCCTACAAGCCCCATATATGGCATTACAAATGCCTTACAATTGTTCAAAAAATCCATCCCCAATTTAACATTAAAATCATCCATGGGAACAATAGTGAAATCAAGAGTACCTACCCATTTGCCAAAAGCAACACCATCATTTCTAGCAACACCAATTACCGCTTTTGTTACCGAATTTACAGCCTTGATTCGACTGTTGTCTGCTTCTAACTTCAATTTAAGGCGTTTTGCCTCCTCCTCTGAGACGAAGTTTGTGTCGCCCCGGTGTCTACCATGGCCATTGTCTTATTTCCATTCAAAACTAAGTCCAAGAAAAGTAGATTTCGTTTAGGTCTTACCGATTGGGTAGTCTTTTCACTACATGTCCGTACTGAGTTGAGCAATGCCATAGAACTCATGCGTGGTTCTCCCCCATTGTACTTTATATCTCCTTCTCCAGAAAGAGAATTCAGCACTTTCACCTTTGGGCAGTCCTTAATAAAATGTTCGCCTTCACAAACAAAACATCTTACTTTTCTGTAGGACTTACCTTTCTCGCTTTTCTTCTTCTTATCATAAAACTTAAAGCTTGAGTCCTTCTCAGGTCTTTTCTTAAACCTCTTTTTCTTTTCATCATCTCTTGCGCCATTCGAGTTCTTAGAAGCCACCTCCTTGGTCTTCCGTTCATACTCCGTAAGCCTCTCAGCCGTGGATAAAGCTGAGGCCAAAGTCTTCACTTCCCGCCTCCTTAGTTCTTGCTCCGCCCAAGGTTTCAAACTAGCAAGGAAAGAAAAAAGTTTGTCTTGATCGGATATATTAGAAATGCATAACATTAGAGAAGTAAACTTTTGTACATACTCTCTAATTGTGCTCTCTTGTTTCAAAGCTCTCAATTCCTTTCGAGCTTGATATTCCACATCTTCAAGGAAGAATTGCGCCTTCAATTCTTTCTTGAAATTTTCCCACGTATTTATGGTAGAAGTGTCTAATTCCACATCCGTTTCCCTTCTCCTCCACCTCAGAAGGGCATCATCGACAAGGAACATAGAAACGGTGCTTACCTTTTGCATCTCATTGAGATTGACAGCAAAGAAGTACTTTTCTATTTGGCAAAGAAAGTTGTCAATGATTTTAGGATCTCTTACCCCATTGAAAGGTTGTGGTTCCGGCACTTTGATCTTGCTTATTGCTCCATTCGTGTTTGCACCTCCGTTAGCAATAACACGCTCCAACAATGCAAGTCTCGTCCGTAACTCATCCATCTCGTTCTTCATATCGTTCTTCACCTCCTCAAGGTTTCCTCGGAAAACCGCCATAGCACTATAGACGTTCTCCTCCAACGATTGAACTACTTTTGGGCTTCCATTTCCAGAACTAAGGTTCTCACGAACTTTTTCTTCAAATTCGGAACAACAAGCCTCCACCCTCTCGATTCTATCTTCAATAGAAGAAAAACGAAGTTCAGATTTAGACATTCTTTTCTTACCTTTGAGTTGAACGTTTTCTGCCTTTGAAGTTGCCATTGGATTGATTCCCGCTTTGATACCAGTTGTCACGCCGCAAGAGTTTGCAAAGCACAATCGTGATCTTAAGTAGCGTGCGGCGTAGCCTCCAAGTCCGTTTGGATGCTAGTCAACCTCTCAGAAGAAGTTTAGCACAAGAACACTTTATTCTTGGTGCTAGAACACTCTCTAAACACAAGCACAAAAGAGGACTCCGAATTTGGGAGGAAAGAATGCTTCTATTGAATTAATGACTTACAAGCCTTTGTACATGGCTATTTATAGATTACAAAACCACCCTTGGTTGGTGACACCTTGGAAGCACTTCTCTAAGTGTTTGCCAACCAATGCCAACTCATGCCAACCCATAGATTCCCACTAACTCTATGAGTTGTTGCCAACTTGCAAGCACTCTCTCCTAGTGCTTGCCAACTCATTGCCAATTCATGCATGCCACCTCACTTGCCTAGTCACGAGCCGCCTCATGTGCCATGTCATGCAAGTGCCATGCCATCAGCCTCGTCATCGGATGATAGTTGGTCCTGCGCCTCTTTGTCGGTCGGTTGTCCATGTGCATTTGTGTGCGCATCCGCCCTTCTCGCATGTCCGTGTTCCATGCATATCGCACATTTTGGTATAGGGAAGTCGTGCCCCATTTCAATAATGTTCTATACTTGGAACTATGACTTTTCTACTTTAAAGTAATGTGTCTAGGGGTGTCAATGGCTTCAAACCCGACGCTATAATAGGAATTTCAGATCCAACCTGTTTAGAAATGGGTACCAATTCTCTTACTGGTTACCCATTTCTGAACGAGTTGGATTTGGGTTTTACCCTGTCAGTTAATTGGTTTTATCAATTTTCAACCTGTTTAGAAATGGGTAACAACACTCTTATTGTGCACCCATTCTTAATGAGTTTGTTTAAGTTTTACCTTATGGGTTAATGGGTCTTATAAAAAACCTGTTAAGCAAGTTGTCATTCTATACCAAATACCATACTCTCTAAGTGCACACACTCATATAGACACATTAGAGGCACACACATGCATGTACAAACACTCTTGCATACACTTACACATACACATAAACACGTGCACACAGTTGGACACAAACACATACTTGTGCTTACAATCTCTTGGACACACACACTCTAGGTATATGCATACACACATACTCTAGGCAGACATGCAGTCTAGGTACGAAACACATACAATCTAAGTCTAACCTACACAGACAGAATCTAGGTATACACATACTTTAGGTGCACACACCAGTAAATAGACTCTATGCACTCACATTTATACACTTTAGGCTTATAGATTATTGTGCATACACTCATTTTCTAGATACAGGGATACATATGCCATATCCCTAACGACACACTAACACCCTCTTAAATAACACGGTTTGAACACATAAATATCCATTTTAATCACTCTAAGCATGTAATTTACAATCTTTTAGATGTGCACATGCTCATAAACAGGACATACCTCCATACTGATACACTCTCTAATCTCCCACACCACACAATCAATAAGATTGAAACAGACACTGGGGCTTACAATCAATAAAACATGTTGAAGAAACAGCATCAAGGAGTCGAAGGTGACTCTCATGCAAGTACTTTCCAGGAGATGAAGAAGTTTAACGTGTATCTTATGACAGACAAATTCCGCTCAGGAAGAAAGAAACACAAAAAGATATCTAGAATTCAGGTTGCTTTCATTTTTTGTTGAAATGACCTTTTCGTATGTTTTGCAGATGCAGGAAGGTACTGAATATGAGGCTCTTTTCCAATGTCAGTTCTGGAAAAGCATGGGATCAAAGTGTGAGTTTTTATTTATTTATTATTTTATATTTAACATATTATGCATTGATAGAAACTGCCCCATACGATCATGAAGCCAAAGGCCAAGTCTGCAGAGTACTCTATTCAACTTGCAGGTTTTGCTCTTTCTTGTATCGTTTGTCCAACTTCTAACTTGTTCTTAAAACAGTCTCCTTTTATGTGCAGGTCATGCAGAGAAATTTTGAAGTTCTAATGGGTATTCAGACATTTATTTTTGTGAAGCTTGAATTTTTTTTCTACTTGATTCCAGTATAAATATGCACAAGGATGTACCTTTTAGTATTGCTCATGATGTAATTGTGCAGTGAGCCAGTTTACTTTGTACGGAATTCTCAAGGGTAACAAACCAGATTTTCATGTGGCCATGTCACCTGAGAAAGCAAAGACCTACTACTCGTCACTGGTAGATAAATTTCGTCGGTTATACAGTATTGAAGCTATAAAGGGTAACTTTAGCTACATTTCTTTTTTTTTTTTTAAGCAGATGAGACGTTTCTGCTACCATTTGATGATTAAGTAGTGAGCTGTTATTAGTCTAAAAGAACTACAAACTTACCTATGAGATTAATATGAAAGCCTTCTTAAAGTTGCTTTTTTTTTGTTAAGATAAAGGTTGCTGGTATTTAATGAGATTGAAAGGCACGAAGCTCCTTTACTGTCTGCTTTAATGATTGAACAGCAGTTTTAATTGCCTTTTGAAAACATTGAACTGATGTGAGGCCCCGAAAAGCACATATATGTTGCATTGTCTCGTAAATAAGCTGGTAGTTGCCATATGAAAAACTTTATAAGTCTGCAATAGTTGTAAATAACGTAGTACGCTATCATCTCTAGATACTCTTGACTCATTGAGTATCATTGTGTTTATATATTTTTTTTATGCTGTGTATGTTAAACTTAAGATGTTATATGGACTATACTGATTCTCTGGCTGTGCTTGCTATCATGAATGGTGCAATTTGGACCATTTTAAAACAGATGGCATCTTCGGAGCAATGATGAAGGTTGGTAATTGAGATTACGAACTTTCATGGAGTGCATTTGGATTTTCAGTAGCCAATTTTGAATTATGTTTTCACGTGAAGGTTCATTTGATCAATGATGGTCCAGTTACTATGCAAATTGATTCCTCTCCCCAGTGCAAGTGGGTTTTTTTTATGTTGGAATAATATAACCAGTCTTTTCTTTGCCTCACCTGGGAAGGCCTAAATTTCTTAGTTAATGTTTATGGAATGTTCAGGAACTCGAGCAACACCCAAGGTACAGAAGATGCGATCCATGATTAAAAGTACCAAGGTGCTACAACATCATGGTGGACAGGATTTACAGAGTCAATGATACAATATGCAGGCACCGTCTTATTTTGAAGGAGCTTCTGCATCACATTTTTATTTATTAGAGACAACTCCTCAAAGCCAAAGTTGGGATATACTGATAACTCGCCTATAAATGAGTGATTAATAGTGCAGGGAGCTCTTTAGCTACAACTTCAGTTTTATATAAGTTGAACTAGGGGAACTTATCACGGAAACCAGCACAGATTATCTTCCTAGGACGAAGAAAGAAGAGACGTCAAAAAGCGCCAGGGAACTAATAACTGTAAAACCAATGTCTATTGCTTAGTCCTGTCATCTGCAAGGACCTAACGGGAATCCATGTTCCAAAGCAATTTTATAATTTGGACAGCTGAACTAGGGGATTATAAGAACGTATGGAACAATGACAATTCCTTTAAAGTAGGTTATTGTACGTCAATTTAATAGAATATACACATATGGTGCTTCAAAGTAGAATACGAGGAAGGGTATAAAATCAGAACTACAAGTGACAAAGGCGGAGAATTCCTGAGAGACCACGAAAACGTTTTTGCTAAAATGGAATCCTAAAGAATGTAGTGAAAGATAAAAAAGGACCCCATAGAAAAGACTAGGTAATGAATTCAAATTACCCGAATATTTTTGGGCCGATATTGGGAGTGCTAGTTGTCCAATAGTCATTGAGTCAACAGAGTTTTGGTCAGAACTAAGTTAAGAAAAACTCCCTATGAGTTGTGGAAACGTACAGCACCCCGCTCAGAGTACTTTAGAGTCTGGATATGTATTACATTCTAAATACAGAAGACAATGAAGTAAATTAGACTCAATGTCAGACAGGCATATTTTCTGGATGTTCAACTATGAGCAAAGTTTTTTGAGTATTCAGTAAATAAACCATAGTTGAGAAGTCTATTCCTGCTGGCGATACCAGAAAATTCTCCAATGGGTCTTTAGAAGAAGAATGTATGTAGCACCCTTTGCTTTCGAAGAAATAGAAAACCAAATCACTACTAAAAGCATACAAAAAAAAAGCCTTGTATGGTTTAAAACTAACCCTCTAGATGGAAAGCTGCAGCACAGTATTCAACACTTTCTCGCTAAAAATTGGATACTTATGGAAAGTTACAGCACAGTTCTCAATAGGGTCAAACATGCATGACTACATCCTTGTTGTCCAAATATATTTCGATGATACAATGTTTGGCTCAGCAAATAGCTAGCTCACCAGTTTGAAATGAATATGAAGGCAGTACTGAATTTCTTCCTAAGACTCCAAGTTAAACAAGCATAAGAAGGAATACAATTTTTCTTAAAGTATATCATGCAGCTTCTAAGAAAACGCAAAAGATGAGAGAAAAAATGTGCACACACCCTTAACTATTATAATGAGGCTATGACAGATAAAGCTCGTAAAAGTCTAGATGAAACTATGCATGGAGGGACAATAGGGAGCATATTCTACATCAAAGCAGTCGACCCGAAATTCATTTCTTTGCATGCTTTTGTGAAAGATTTCAAAGTGACCCAAAGAAATCACATCTTCTTCCAGTAAATTGAACTATTAGATAGATGCAAAAACTTTGGGTTATTTTATCCCAAGGAAATGCTTTAGAGTTAAGGTAATATTCCAATTCAGACTTGCTGGGGTCCAGATGATACGAAAATTCGCCCCGGAACATATCAATTTCAAGGAAATGGTATAGTCTCTTTATTTTCCAACAAATAGAATAGTTTCTCTTATCCTACAGCAGGAGTTGCATACATGTCAGCTTCACTTTGATGCTCTCAGCATTTGTGGATAAAATAAACATTAGCTGATTATAAACAAAAGTGTACACAAAATCCAATATACTAAGATGATACCTCTAGTATATGGCTTTCTAATTTTACTAAAAACTTGCAATCACGTAAATCATTGTAGAACACCATTATGGGTGCCAGGTTGATTCAACAAGTACGAGTGCAATTTTGGAACTTTGTTTTAACAGCTAAAAGAACTTAAACCACTGCCTACATAGAAATATTGATGATATGAATTCCTTTAGAAGTTAAATGAAGCAGTCTCATAAACCACAACAGCGGAAGCTATCAATAAAGTAAATATATAAATTGTATCTAAGCAAGCACCTCAACTTAAGAAACATTTTTTTATTGATTCGAAACAAAAACATCTTCTATTTAGTTGTTTGTGATCAAAGTAAATTCTTGTAGAGAGTAATATTTTGTACAATCATCCAAAAAAGATAAAGGTGGGCTGAAAGAAGCCCTTAGACAGTCCTCAAGTCACTGATATAAAAGTCACTTTCACCATGGGTTAAAAACAGCCACGATAAGGCCCAAAAGCGCCTCTACAACATATAGCGTCGGTTTCAATAGTGCCTGTATAGAAGATACATGTAAAAGTAGGTACAGGATGAATAACCCGACACTAAAATGCCAACACTAAAGATCTCTTTTTAGTGGTGGTTTGAACCGCTTGTAATTCTATAGTTATAGAGGTGGAAATAAAACAGTCAATAATCCAACAAAACCGCCACTATAAATTCTGTTTTCAGAGGGGGTTTTGGAACCACCTGTAAAAATGTTTATAAGTTTTTTAAAGGCAGTTTTCCAACCACCACTATAAAGTGAAGCGTTTTATACAGGCAGTTTTGCCAACCAACGCTATAAATATTATTTTTTTGTTTAGTGGCACTTAGTAACCCCCACTACAAATTCTCCCTCTTTTTACGGGTGGTTTTTGTAACCACCACTACAAATTCACATACTTTTTACAAGCGAATTCGACAACCATTACTATAAATTGTCATTTTTTTTCCAAGCTGTTGTCCATATAATAAATTGCATTCATTAAAACTAGAATAACGCTAGTTGCACTTAGCCCACGCACCTATCCCACACACTTGTTAATCTAAACCATTGATGCCTAGGGTTTATCCTCTAGAAAATAGGATTTTATATAAAAAATATATTTTTTTATATTTTTAAGGGCTTAGATTAACATGTACATCCGATAGGTGCGTCCGCTAGGTACGTCTAGCATTACTCTTAAAACTATGTCTACCTGTATCCATTCTATACACATACATTCAACAAGTAGTGCATCAAAAAGGTAGTACAATTATAGTTGTGCATACATGATTCCTAAAAAAAGGGTCAACCCAATTTAAATTCTTGTTCACTCATTGAGATAAATGGTCATATAAAAAAAGGGTCAACCCAATTTAACTTCTTTTTCACTCCTCATTGAGATAAATGATCATTCCCTTCCTGTGTTCCTGCAAAGTATTTAACAATATTTTAATAAAGAAAGAATAAAGGTAAACAATACACACAGTTATAGTTTATTATTTAACAAAGAAAGAACAAACATAAACAATGTACACGGTTAAGATGTAATTTGTTTAAATAATTCAAACATGAAGTTGATGTTGTGCTGTCATTGCACTTTGCCACCAATTGTTGCACTACTTACTCCAGTGACTGCATTAGCCGTAAGTGATTCAAACATTTGACTTTGTTTGTCACTTCCTTATTTTGTTGTTTGGAGTTGTAATCTTAACCTGTCAACTTCAGCAGAATTGCCACTCCTACCTTGGGTATATCCTGTCCCCACTCCTCTCTCATAACCTCCATGGTGGCCTCCAACTACACCATCCAAGACGTGAGTAAATTGCTCAGGTTCCTTGACTTTTGAAGCATGTTCTGAATAAGATGCTACAAAAAGAAATCCAAAAGTTGAGCTTATATTTGCATTATCAACTAAACGAACAAAATTAATAACAAATCTATAAACACAATATGCTTTTGTTTTTTCATTTATATACGATCCATCTTTTATCTGATGGTCCCTCATGTAGTATTGGCACATGGTGAACCCGTCATCTGTTGATCACTGTTTTTGAAAATATTTCACATGTTACATACTTTCTATGCATAATATCGATGAATGAAAATAGTATATTAAACTACTTGATCCTTGCAGTAACGAGCGAGTGGGTTGGTCCTAAGCGTGTAGGTGGTTTTGAGGTTCTTTCTGTTTATTGCATTCTTTTCGGACATTGTCTTCACACTATCCAATTTTCTTTATTGAGAAAAGAAATAGGATTCCTTAATTCAGCCATGTAAGTTTGTTCGGTTTGGGGTGCTTTTAAAGATTTAAACCTAACTTCTTCACTGCTAATTCAGATAAGATATTCTCATAACTACCCGAATATATGATAAAGCGACATACCCAAAGTAGATGTGAAAAGAGAAGTGATACGGTTAACCATCTTGTAGAGCATAGGGGGCATAAAAAGGTCCATCACAACATCAATAATGGGCCTATATCACCCTTCACAAATGCTTCCATAACATCCATGTCACCCTCATCATAAAACATGAGAAGATGAAGAGTTCGTCTTCAAAACTTCGTTTCGTTCTGTTCACTACAGTGAATTTGTACTCATCAATAACACACCCAACTCCATTTTTCATGCTTTACCAACTGCACATAAACAAGTGTGTTGGGGTCCATGTCTCGATATATGTCCCTTTCTCCAATAATTGCAACACCACTATTTTGAAACACCCAAGTTTTGTCAACGTATTCTATTTCAAATTTGCACCCATTGACGGAAAACCCTTGGTATGAACAAGCATCGTGTTTCAAACCTCATGCAAAGACTATTAATTCTTCAACAACATGACCCGTCTCCCGCATATTGCTGCCCTGAACGTGCGTTATTTGTACATTTGTTTAAAACCAATGCACAAATAGATATATTGTATACCCCTACGTGTGCTTTCAACCATTGCACAAATAGGCTATGTTACATTATTTGTAGCTGATGCTCAAATCATTGAGGGTGCAATCGTCTCATAAAAATCTTTATTTTCTCTATGATCAGTAGAAAAATAATGATAAATAAAACAAAACAATGTTTAAAAATAAAAAAATATTATTCTAACAACAAAAATTGTTGAACTTCCAGGTTTTGAATAACACAACGATGGATCCGATATGCGTCATCGGTCGTAATCAAGTACGGAAGTGTCCCCCCCTCAAGGGTGCCAACTCATAGTGCAACGGTCTGCTTAACTTCAATTCCATTCCTCTACATAACGTGCATAGAAAGTTGTCATTCCTCCATTAAGTACCCTTTTGCAGTAGATCCCTCTGGCCGATTCTTATTGCGGATGCAGTTCTTCATAGTCAAGAAATGACGTTCAATTGGGTAGATCCACCTACACTCTGTTAATTTAGCCTCTGTGGCTAAATGAATGGTCAAATTGATCATTATATAAAAAAATACCGGTGGGAAAATCCTTTCCAGTTTACATAAAATTAATGGAATTGTCACCTCTATCCTCTCTTTCTCAAATCAACAAATCTAGAGCACAACTCCCTGAAAAAATGTGCAATAATGAATTAAAATCTTACTAATAGGTTTTGAAATTGATTCCCTCTAAGCTAATGGAAGAAGTTGCAACATCAACACATGTCATGACTTTTGAGACCCACAATTTCTCTCTCTTTAACTTGAACTTGACTGGAAATATTCAAAGAAAAACCCAATGGCATTTTAAGATTTTTTATCACTAAAAGAGACATGGTTTTTTCTTTCCTTCACATGTTGAACAAGGCATGTGGAATGATCACCTTGCCAACATCTTTCTTCACTGCCTTCGAATGGAGTGGTTTTCAAATTTTGAGTCACTTCAAATCTAATCCGGACTTTATATTGCCCTTTGACTAGTGATCTTTCTGTAACCAGGTGTTCAATATACTTTGGCCACACTGTTTTTTAGTATGAATGACATCAATATTGTGCAAAATCAACAGAGTACTCCAATAGGGAAGTTCAAGAATATGTTCTTCTTTTTACACCCTTCATGAGTCTGCTATGTTTCAGTTCTAGGGGCTTTACAATTTCCAAATACAACATTATCATGTTCTGTGCAAATATTCAAGATATCCTTTCCTGACGAAGTAGAGGGTGCATTATCATGTTATTCTGTCCCATCGAGTGACTTCTATCTGTCGTCCAAGGATGATTACTCGATAGGAAATGATGATGTTTCTTGTACACACATTTACGACTGCAAGACAAATATATATCGTACCGGTTTTTATTTGACATGAAGGACAAACTTTATACCCTTGATACTCCAACTGGATAACATACCATATGCTGGAAAATCACTTATAG
>CM039667.1:20242871-20282871 GCA_022405105.1 Aristolochia contorta
ACACTCAAACTCACACACACTACTTTCACAAACACAAACACACACCCCAACGCTGACACACACACACACACCAACGCTCATAGATAGACACACCAACATTCCAATGCTCACAGACACATACAAATGCCAATGCTCACAGACACATACACATGCCAATGCTCACAGACACTTACACATGCCAATGCTCACACACACATACACACCACCGCTCACACAAACACAAATACACAACGCTCACTCACTTACACCCGATACACAACTCTCTCACACACAAACAACACACACACCCAACACAAAATCACGCACACAACACTCACACAGACACAACGCTCTCGCACACACAAAATACTCACAAACACACACTCAACGTTTACACAGCCCAACACTCTCACACACAAACACTCATGCACATAGATGAGCACGCACACACACATACGCACACTCAGACACACACCAAAGTTCACACACACAATCGCTCACACACACAAACACACTCACATACTCCAACGTACACACACACTTCAACGCATACATACACACAGATACCAACACTCACACGAATATACCAACGCTCACAAACACATACCAAAGCCATCTCTCTCTCTCTCACACACACACTCACATACACACATTCACACTCACACACAAGTCACACACACACACACAACACACTCACATCACACACACAACACATTCACATGACTCACACAACACATTCACATGACACACACAACACACTCACTCTCACAAAACACTCACACACACACAAAAAGCTCACACACAAACACACCACGCTTACAGATACACACCATCCTCAAACACACGACGTTCACACACATACACACTACACACAACACTCACACATACAAACAACATGCAACGTTCATACACACAAACAACACACCCACACCAAACGCTCACTCACACACATCGCTCACACACCGACCGAATGGACACGTGCACACATATACCAATCCTAGCACACTTACCAATGCTAACACACACATAGCAACGTTCACACACACATACCAATGCTCAGACACACACCAATGCTCACACACACACACGCACACACTCACATAAACACATTCACACTCACATAGACATCACACACCCACATACAGAAACACACTTACGTAACACACACACACTCACTCTCACACGCACCAATGGTTTCACACACAGATTAACGCTCACACACACACACACACCAACGCTCACACACACACACGCCCACACACTCACACAACAATGCTCTCTCTCTCTCACACAAACATACCAACAATCAAACATACACCGAATTTCACACACACACACACTCACATACACCAACGTACGCACACACCAACGCTTAAGTTCACACACATACCAACGCTCACACACTTACCAACGGTCACTGAAACATACCAACGCTCACACACATACCAATGCTCACACACATATACCAAAGCTCTCTCTCTCTCTCACACACACACTCACATACACACATGCACACTCACACACAGATCACACACACACACAAAACAGTCACATCACACACCCATACACACACACAGAGCAACGCTTTCACACACAGACACAAACTCACACACCAACTCTCACACACTCACACACCAACGTATACACACACCAACATTCCAACACACACCAACTCTCACACACAAAGTGCTCACACACACACACACACCACGCTTACATACAGAAACATGCATGCACACCCATGCAAACTCACACAGATTCCAACTCTCAGACAGACATCGAAGCTCACACACACAATCGCTCACACACACCGACGCTCACACACTCACCAACGCTGACGCACACATATATGACGCTCTCACACACACACAACACAACAACGCTCACACAGACACAAAACGCTCACACACACAAAATGCTCACACACAAAAAATGCTCACACAAACAAACACACCACGCTCACACATATACACCATGCTCAAACAAACGACGTTCACACACACACAACATACAACACTCACACACATATACAACACATAACATTCACACACAGAAACAACACACAATCCGAATGCTCATTCACACATAGACACAATGCATCCGCATAAACAGAATGTTCACAAACACACACCCAACATTCACTCACACCCCAATGCTCACACACACATACACCCACACACGTTCACACACACATACCAACGCTCACACACACAAACACTCACACACACACCAGTACTCACAGATACACCAACGTCCACACCCATGACACAGTCGTGCACTCTCGTTCAGTCACATACACATGCCAATTCTCACACACACTCACACACACTCACACACACTCACACACACTCAAACACACACACACACAAACTCACACACACACACACACCCACACACACCACCGCTCACTCAAACATAAACGTAACGCTCCGACACACACACGGAATACACAATGCGCACACACAAAAACAACACACACACCCAAAGCTCACTCCCGCACAAAACACGCCCACACGCACACACAATGCTCCCGTACACAGAGAATGCTCATTAACACACTCAACATTCATACTGCCCAACACTCTCACACACACAAACACTGATGCACACACTCACATATCAACACTCAGACATGGACTGATGTTCTGACAGATAATCGCTCACACACTCACCTACGCTCACACACTCACCAACGCTAACACACTCACACTCACACACACCAATGTACACACAGATACCAACGCTCACACACTTACCAACGCTCACACACACACATACCAACGCTCACACACACATACCAACGCTAACACACACACCAACGCTCACACGAACTTAGCAATCCTCTATCTCTCTCACTCACACACTTCACACACACACTTCATACACTCACATCACACAGACTTCCACTCACTAACACACCAACGATCAAACAAACACACCACAATCACAGACACACACCATGGTCAAACACACAACGCTGACACACACATATGCACACACACTCGCACTCCAACACTCATACAAACACACAAACATGAAAACTCACACACCAACGCTAACACACTCTCTCACAAACGTATACACACAAATGCTCATACACACCAACATTCAAACACACACCAACGCTCACACAAATACAAAACGCTCACATACCCACAAAATGCTCACACACACAAGCATTACCCTCACACACACAAACACGCATTCACACACATGCAAACACATACACACATACAAACTCCCAGACACACATCGAAGCTCACACACATAATCGCTCACACACACACCAATGCTCACACATTCTCCAACGCTCACACACACACCAACGCTCACACACTCTCCAACACTCACACACTCTCCAACGTGCACACATACTAACACACACACCAATGCACACACAGCAATGCATACGTACACATAGGTACCAACGCTTACACACTTACGAACACTTACACACACATACCAACGCTCACACACACATACCAACGCTCACACACACTCACGCACACATACTAACTCACCAAAGTCACACACTCACACACCAGCGTATACATACAAATCCTCAGACACAGTCACACAAACATACAAATGCTTGCTAATACTCCAATGTTCAGACTCACACCAACGATCACACAAACACAAAACACTCACACACGAAAATTTTCACACACAAACACACCACACTCGAGGACACACACCATCCTCAAACATACAACACCCACACACGCACAACACACAATACTCACAGACACATACAACACACAAGTTCACACACATACAACACACACCGAATGCTCGCTCCCACACACAATACTGACACACACACACATACGCACACACAATGCTCAGGAGCACACTCAATGTTCCCATACACACACCGAACATTCACTCCCATCCCAACGCTCACACACACAAACACCCACAAACACACGCACACAGATACCAACACTCACACACACAAAAGCTCACACGCACACCAACGCTCACACACCCATACCAACTCTCTCACACACACACACGCACACAAACTCAGTCCCCAACTCTCAGACACTCACACTCCAACATATACACACAAATGGTCACACAGACATAGACACAGTCACACACACCTACCAATGCTTGCTTACACACCAACTTTCACTGAAACACAAATGCTCACAAAAACACAAAACAATCACACTCACAAAATGCTCACACACAAACACACCATGCCAACAGATACACACCATGCTCAAACACACGATGCTCTCACACACGATGCTCTCTCTCTCACACACACACACAACACACAACAGTCACAGTCACATACAACACACAACGTTCACACACGCAAACAGCACTCACACCGAACGCTCACTCACACACAGCGCTCACACACAGACAAGCGCTAACATAGACACACGATGCTCGCATGCACACATAATGTTCACAAACACACACTCAATGTTCACGAACACCAGAAAGATCACACACACATACACCCACACACACTCACACACACATACCAATACTCACACACACACCAACACTCACACAAACACCAACTTTTACACACACACCATCGTTAATACACATGCAAAACGCTTACACACACACGCACACACACTATATGGGCGCGCACTTTGGTTCAAAACGCTTACACACTTACCAAAGCTCACACACACATACCGACACTTACACACACACCAACACTCACACTCACATACCAACATTCACACACACATACACACACATACTCACTCACCAACGCTCACACACTCACACACCAGCGTATTCACACAAATGCTCTGACACAGACACAGTCACACACACATACCATTGCTTGCATATACACCAACGGTCAGACACACACCAATGCTCAAACAAATACACCACGCTCACAGACAGACACCATGCTCAAATACACAACGCTGATACACATATAGAACAAACAACGTTCACACACACTGAACGCTCACTCACACACACAACGCTCACACACACACTAACAATGCTCACGAGAACACACAATGTTGCCAAACACACACCCAATGTTCACTCACACCCCAACGCTCATACACACACGCACACATACTCACTCACCAACGTACACACACTCACACACCAATGTATACTCACAAATGGTCATAAACACATACGCACAGTCACACACACATACCAAAGCTTGCTTAAACACCAATGCTCACACAAACACAAAACACTCACACAAACACAAAACACTTGCACACAAACAAAATGTTCACACAGAAACACACCAGGCTCATAGATACACACCATGCTCAAAAACACGACGTTCACACACACACACAAAACACACAACACTCACACATATACAACACGCAAGCTTCACAAACACAAACAACACACACACCAAACGCTCACTCACACAACGCTCACACATGGACACAATGCTCAAGTAAACACATATACCAACGCTCACACACTTACCAACGCTCACACGCACTACCAACGTTCACACACACATACCAATGCGCACACACACACCAACGGTCACACACACATACGAATGCTCACACACACACATGCACACACTCACATACACACATTCACACTCTCACACACCTCAGACACCCACATACACAAACACACTCACGTCACACATACATACACACACTCACACATGCACCAATGGTTTCACACACAGCCTAATGCTCACACACTCGCACACACAACCGCTCACACACACACACACACTCACACTCACACACCAACCCTCTCTCTCACACACACACATACCAACACTCAGACATACACTGAAGTTCATACACACAATCGCACACCCACACACACACTCACATACACCAACGTACACTCACATACACCAACGTACACTCACATACACCAACGTACACTCACACTCCAACGCATACATACACACAGATACCAACGTTCATATACACACCAACGCTCACACACACACCAACGCTCACACACACACCAACGCTCACACACATACCAACGCTCTCTATCTCTCTCACACACACACTCACATACACACATTCATACTCACACACACATCACACACACACACACAAAACACTCACATCACACACAGATACACACACACACACGAACGCTTTCACACACAGACTAACTCTCTCACCCACACACCAACACTCACACACACACACAAACTTGCACACCAACTCTCACAGACTCACACACCAACATTTACACACTGACACAGTCCCAAACCCATAACAATGCTTGCTTACACACCAACGATTACACACAGCTACTCTCACACACACGAACTGCCCACACACAGAAACACACATGCAGACACATGAAAACTCACACACATACCAACTCTCAGACACACATCGAAGCTCACACACACAACACTCACAAACTCACCAACGCTGACGCAGACATACTCACACACCACTGCACACACACACACCAACGCATACATACACACTTATACCAACACTCACACACATATACAGACGCTCACACACATATACAGACGGTCATACACGCACCACCGCTCACACACACATACCAACGACCACACACTGACACGCACACATACTCTCACACCAACTCTCACACACTCACACACCAATGTATACACACAAACCAATGCTTGCTTATACACCAACATTCACACACACAACAATGCTCACACGGACACAAAACGCTAACACACACAAAATACTCACACACACAAAATGCTCACACACACAAACACACCACGCTCACACACACACACCATGCTCAAACAAATGACGCTCACACACACACACTATGCTCAAACAAACGACGCTCACACACACACAACACACAACTCTCTCACACACACACACGACCGACAACGCTCACACACACATACAACACACAACATTCACACACACAAACAACACAAACAACACTATGCTCCCGCACACACACAATGTCCACAAAAACACACCCAACGTTCACTCACACCCCAACGCTAACACACACATACACCCATACACACTCACACACACATACCAATGCTCACAAACACAGAAATGCTCACATACAAACCAACACTCACAGAGACACCAACATTCACACGCATGATGCGGGCGTGCACTCTCGTTCAAAATGCTCACACACACTCAAAATCAAACACACCTCTCTCACACACAAACACATACACCAACGCAGACACACTCACACGCAAACACTAATAGACATACTCACATACATTCCAATTCTCACACACACTTACGCATGGCAATTCTCACACACAGGCACATACACTCACACACACTCACACACACACACACACACATTCACACAACACTCCCACAGACACACACAATGCTCACGTACACATAGAATACTCCCTAACACACACTCAACGTTCACACAACTAAACAATCTCACACACACAACACTGATGCACACACAAGCACACAGACACACATACCAACACTCAGACATACACTAATGTTCTGACACACAATGGCTCACACACACCAATGTTCACACACTCACCAAAGCTCACTCACAAACACTCACACACACCAACACAAATGTACATACAGATACCAAGGCTCACACACTTACCATCGCTCCCACTCACATACCAGTGCTCAGACACACATAGCAATTCTCACACACACATTCCAACGCTCACACACACACACAGACACATATACTCACTCACCAATGCTGACATCCTCACACGCAAACGTATACACACAAAACCTCACACACACATCGACAGTCACACACACATACCAATGATTTCTTATACATCAATGGTCACACACACACACCATGCTCAAACACACCACACTCACACACATATACAACACACCACAATCACACACACAAACAATACACAAACCGAACGATCACTCAACCCAACGTTCACACACACATACACCCACACACACTCAAACACTCACAAATGCTCACACACACACCAACACTCACAGAAACACCAACGTTCACCCACATTCAAAATGTATACATGACACGGGTGTGCACTCTCGTTCAAAAACCTCACACACACACAAAACCAAACAGACACCACTCTCAAACACACAAACACACACACCAACGCTGACACACTCACACACCAACGCTAAAAGACATACAGATACATTCCAATGCTCACACAAACATACACATGCAAATTCTCACATAGACTCACACAGACTCACACAAGCTCACACACACACACACACACACACACTCCAGCGGTCAGACAAACACAAACACAACACTCACACACTCACACACAATACACAACGCTCACACACACAACCAACACACACACCGAACGCTCTCCAATGCACACAACACTCACACACACACACACACAATGCTCATGCACACACAAAATTCTCACGAACACACACTCAACGTTCACACACTGCCCATCACTCTCGCACACACAAACACTCATGCACACACAAGCAAATAAACACACATACCAACACTCAGACAAACACCGAAGTTGATACTCACAATTGCTCACACACAGGTCCACGCTCACACACAGGCCCACGCTCACACACTCATCAATGCTCACTCACACACACTCACACACACCAACACACACACGCACAGCAACACATGCATACACATAGATACCGACACTCAGACACTAACCAACACTCACACAAAAATACCAATCCTCACACACAGACCAACGCTCACACACACAACAAAGCTGACACACACATACCAATGCTCTATGTGTCACACACATACACTCACTCACATACACACATTCAAACTCACACACACTTCACACAAAACACACTCAGATCACACACACGTACACACACTCGCAAACAACCGCATTCACACACAGACTAACTCTCACACACACTCCAACGCGTACACACACATGCACATATACTTACACAGCAACGCTCACACCCACACACACACAAACTTACACTCTAATGCTCCAACTCTCACACACCGACGTATACGAACAAATGCTCACACACACTGACACAGTCCCACATGCATAACAATGCTTTCTTACACACAAATGTTCATACACACACCGACGCTCACACACACAAAATGCTCACACACACATAGACCACTCTCTCACAAACAAACACAAACACATACCAACTCTCAGTTACACATCGGAGCTCACACACACAATCGCTTACACACACAACAACGCTCCCACACTAACCAACGTTCACTCACACATACTCACACACACCAACGCACACACACACCCCAACACATAGGTACACACCCCAACACATAGGTACACACACACACCAAAGGTCACACACTTACCAATGCTCACACACACATACCAACGCTCATACACACACCAACGCTCACAGACGCATACCCACGCACACACACACACACGCAAACATAGTCACTCACCAACGCTCACACACTTACACACCAACATATACACACAAATGCTCACACACACACAGATAGTCACACCCACATACCAAAGTTTGCTCTTACACCAATGTTCACACACACACCAACTCTCCCATAGACACAAAATGCTCACACACACAAACACAACACGCTCACCAACACACACCATGCTCAAACACACGACGCTCACACACATACAACACATAAAGCTCACAAACACATACAACACACACCGAATGATCACTCAAACACACAACTCCCACACACACACACGTAATGCTCACGTGCTCACACAATATTCACAAACAAACACCTAACGTTCACACACACCCCAACGTTCACACACACCCCAACGTTCACACACACCCCAACGTTCACACACACATTCACCCACACACACAAAAACACTCTAGCAGACAGCAACACTCATAGAAACACCAACGCACACACGATGCGGGTGTTGTCTCTCGTTGGAAACTCTCACACACACTCAAACTCACACACACACCACTCTCACAAACACAAACACACACCCCAACGCTGACTCACACACACGCCAACGCTCATAGACAGACACACATACATTCCAATGCTCACAGAGACATTCACATGCCAATGCTCACATACACTCACACACACTCACACACAATGACACACACTCACACATGATACACAACTCTCACACACACAATAAACACCCACACCCAACACTCACTCAGACACACAACACTCACTCACACACACACAATGCTCTCGCACACAGAATGCTCACAAACACACACTCAACGTTCACACACAGCCCAACACTCTCACACACAAACGCTCATGCACACCGATGTGCACACACACACACATACCAACATTCAGATATAGACCAAAGTTCACACACACACACACTCACACACACCAACGTACACACACACACACCAACGCATACGTACACATAGATACCAACACCCACACACTTTGCTACGCTCACAGAAACATTCCAACGCTCACACACACACCAACACTCACACACACATACCAAACCCATATCTCTCTCTCTCTCACTCACAGACTCACATACACACTTTCTTAATCTCGCAAACATCACACACACACACAACAGACTTACATCACACACACAGATACATACACACCAACCAACACTCACACAAACACCAACGCTCACACACACACCATCGTTCACACACATACAAAACACTCACACACACACATGCAGGCACACACTTACCAAAGCTCAAACACACATACCAACGCTGACACACACACCAACACTCACACTCACATACCAACGTTCACCCACGCATACGCACAGATACTCACTCACCAACACTCGCACACTCACACATCAACGTATACACACAAATGCTCACATACACAGACAAATTAACGCACACATACCAATGCTTGCATATACACCAACATTCAGACACACACCAACACTCAAACAAACACAAAACACTCACACAAACAAAATGCTCAAACATACAAACACACCTCGCTCACAGACAGACACCTTGCTCAAACATACAACGCCCACACACACAAAAAACACAGACCGCTGACTCACACATACAACACACAACGTTCACACACACAAACAACACACACACTGAACGCTCACTCACACACACAACGCTCACACACACACACCAACGTATACACACAAATGGTCACAAACACATAGACACAGTCACACACACATACCAATGCTTGCTTATACACCAACACACACACAAATACAAAACGCTCACACAAACACAAAACACGAACAAACACACAAAATACTGACACACAAACACACCATGCTCAAACACACGACGTTCACACACACACACACACAATACACAACACTCACACACACATAGAACACGCAACCTTCACACACAAAAACAACACACGCAACGAACGCTCACTCACACACAAACACAAGTACACTCACTCACCAATGCTCACACCCTCACACACCAATGTATACACACAAATGGCTCACACACACATCAACAGTCACACACACATACCAATGCTTTCTTATATATCAACGTTCACACACACTCCAATGCTCACACTGACACAACACGTTCACTCACACAAAATGCTCACACACACAAAATGCTCACACACATAAACACACCATTCTCACACACACACACCATGCTCAGAAACACGACACTCATACACACACAACAAACAACGCTCACACACACATACAACACACCACATTCGCACACACAAACAACTCACACACCGAACGATCACTCACACATAGACAGAGTGCAGACCCACAGAAACAATTCTCACAAACACACACCCAACGTTCACACACATCCCAACACTCACACACACACACACCCACACACACTCACACACACATACCAACACTCACACAAACATACACATGCAAATTCTCACACACACACACACACACACACACACACACACACACACACACACACACACACCTCCACCGGTCAGACAAACACAAACACACAACACTCAATCACTCTCACACAATACACAACATTCACACACTGAACGCTCTTCCACGCACACAACACTAACACACACACACACAATGCTCATGCACACTGACCAACACTCTCACACACACAAACTCTCATGTACACACAAGCAAACACACACACATACCAACACTCAGACAAACACCGAAGTTCATACTCACAATAGCTCACACACATGCCCACGCTCACACACTCACCAATACTCACTCACACACACACACACGCCAATGCACACACACACACCACGCATACTTACACACAGATACCAACGCTCAGACACTTACCATCACTCACACAAAATAACCAATCCTCACACACACACCAACGCTCACACACACACCAACGCTCACACACACATACCAACACTCTCTCTCACATACTGACACACACTCACTTACACACATTCACACTCACACACACTTCACACACTTCACAAACAACACACTCAGATCACACACACGTATACAGACTCACAAACAAACGCTTTCACACACTGACTAATTCTCACACACACACCAACGCGCACACTCACGCACACACACGCACATATACTTACTCACCAACGCTCACTCCCACACATACACAAACTCACACACCAATGCACATTGCTTTCACACTAATGTTAACACACATACACACCAACTCATACGTACATAGAGATACCAACGGTCACACACTTACCAATGCTCACACACACAAACCAACGAGCACACACACACACCAACGATCACACACACATACCCACGCACACACACACTTAGACGCAGACATAGTCACTCACCAACGCTTACACACTCACACACCAACATATACACACAAATGATCACTCACATAGACAGTCACACACACATTCCAATGTTAGCTATTACACCAACGTTCACACACACACCAAACACAGCACGCTCACAAGACACAAAATGCTCACACACACAAACACAGCACGCTCGTAGACACACAACATACTCAAACACACGACGCTCACACACACACAACACAACGATCACAAACACATTCAACACAAAACAATCACACACACAAATAACACACACACCAAACGATCACTCACACACACAACTATCCCATACACACACAATTCTCATGCGCACACACAATGTCCACAAACACACACCCAACATTCACGTACACCCTAACGCTCACACACACATACACCCACACACAGAAACATACCAACGAGCACACAGACTCCAACGCTCACACAGCCTCCAACGCTAACACACCCATACCAAAGCTCTCTCTCTCTCTCTCACACTCACACACACTCACACACACAAATACACATACACACCAGCGCTTTCACATACAGACAAACTCTCTCACCCACACATCAACCCTCACACACACACACACCAACTCACACACCAATGCTCACACACTCACACACCAACGTATACACACAAATGCTCACACGCACACACTGACACAGTCCCAAACACATAACAATGCTTTCTTACACACCAATGTTCATACACACACCAACTCTCACTTACACAAAATCCTCACACACACAAAATCCTCACACACACACAGAAACACACATGCACACACTTGCAAACTCACAAAAATACCCACTCTTAGACACACATCGAAGCTGACACAAACAATCGGTCACACACACACCAACGCTCACACACTCACCAACGCTGCCACACACATACTCAGACACCAACGCAAACACACACACACCAACGCCTATGAACACATTTATACCAACGCTCACACACATACCAATACTCACACACACATACCAACAATCAGACACACACCACCGCACACACATACATACCAACGCTCACACACACACACGCACACATACTCACTAACCAACAATCACACGCTCACACACCAAGATATACATACAAATGCTCACACACATACCAATGCTTGCTTATTCACCAACATTCGACCACACAATATTGCTCACACAGACACAAAACTCTCACACTCACAAAATGCTCACACACACAAACGCACCATGCTTACACACAAACACCATGCTCAAACAAACGATGCTCACACACACACAACACAACGCTCACACACACACAACACAACGCTCACACTCACATACAACACACAACATTCACACACACAAACAACACACACACCGAACATTCACTCACACATAGACACAATGCTCCTGCACACACAATGTTCACAAACACACACCTAACGTTCACTAACACCCCAATGCTCACACACACATACACCCACACACAACCGCACACACATACCAACGCTCACACACAGAAACGCTCACACACGCACCAACAGTCACAGAAACACCAACGTTCACACAAAACACACACATGACATGGGCGTGCACTCTGGTTCAAAATTCTCACTCACACAAATACCCACACAAACGCTGACACACTCACACACCAACGCTAATAGACACACACACATACATTCCAATTCTCTCACACACATTCACATGCCAATTCTCACCCATACTCACACACGACAATTCTCACACACACTCAAACACACACACACACTCACACTGACTCACACAGACGCACACACCACCGCTCACACAAACACAAACACAATGATCACACACACACAGAGAATACATGACGCTCACACACACAAACAACACACACACCCAACGCTCACTACCGCACACAACACTCCCACACACACACACAACACTCCCACACACACACACAATGCTCACATACACAAATAATTCTCATTAACACACACTCAACGTTCACACAGCCCAACACTCTCACTCACACAAACCCTGATGCACACACAAGCAAACACACACACATACCAACACCCAGACATACACTGATGTTCTAACACACAATCCCTCACACACTAACCAACGCTCACACACACACCAACACAGATGTACACATAGATACCAACACTCAAACACTTTCCAACGCTGACACACACATACCAATGCTGACACACACATACAAATGCTCACACACACACCAACGCCCGCACACGCACGCCAACACTCACACACACAAACATATACTCACTCAACAACGCCCACATACTTACACACCAACGTATACACAAAAATGCTCACACACACAACGACAGTCACACACATATACCAATGTTTTCTTATACACCAACGTTCACACACACACCAATGCTAACACAGACACATAACGCTCACTCACACAAAATGCTCACACACACAATCACACCACTCTCACACACACATACACCCACACACAACCGGACACACATACCAACGCTCACACACAGAAACGCTCACACACACACCAACAGTCACAGAAATACCAACATTCACACAAAACACACCCAACGCACGGGCATGCACTCTGGTTCAAAAATGCTCACTCACACAAACACCCACACCAACGCTGACACACTCACACACCAACGCTAATAGACATACACACATACATTCCAATTCACACACACACATACATATGCCAATTCTCACACACTCACACACACTCACACACACTCACACACTCACACACACACACATACTCACACACACTAACACACACACACTTACAGACACTCTCTCACACACACACACCACCACTTACATAAACACAAACACAACGCTCACACACACAGACAACACACAGACCCAACTCTCACTCCCGTACACAACACACACGCATACACAAACAATGCTCATGTACACATAGAGTGATCATAAATACACACTAAACGTTCATGCAGTCCATTACTCTCTCCCACATAGACACTGATGCACACACAAGCAAACACACAAACATACCAACACTCAGACAAACACAGATGTTCTGACCCAAAATCGCTCAACGCTCACACACTCACCAACACTCACTCCCACACAATCACACACACCAACGTACACACACACTCCAACGCATCTGTACACATAGATACCAATGCTAACACACTTACCAACGCTCACATACATACCAATGCTCACGCACATATACAAACGCTCATACACACACCAATTCTCACACACACACACGCATATGTACTCACTCACCAACGCTCACTTACTCACACACCAATGTATACACACAAATGCTCACTCACACATCGACAGTCACACACACATACAAATACTTTCTTACACACCAATGTATACACACAAGTGTTCGAGCAGTGGTGTGTGGGTGTGTGTGCGAGTGTTGGTAGGTGTGTGTGTGAGAACGAGCGGCTGTGTATGTTAGTAAGAGCGTTGGTACGTGCCTGTGAGTGTTGGTGAGTGTGTGTTAGTGTGAGTGTTGGTGTGTGTGTTTGTGTACAAACATTGGTGTGTGAGTGTGTCTGTACGTGTGCGAGCGCTGGTGAGTATAGTTCAGTACAAGCGTTGGTGTGTGTACATGTGTGTGAGTGTTATTGTGTGTGTGTGTGCATGTGTTGGTGTGCGTATGTGTGTGCGAGCGTTGGTGTGTTTGTGTGTCTGTGTCTGTGAGCGAGTATTTGTGTGTGTTGTGTGAGCATTGGAGTGAGTGTTGTTCGAGCGTGTTGATGTGTGTGTGTGCAAGCGTTGGTGTTTGTGTGTACGAGCGTCGGCGTCTGTGCGTGCGAGTTTTGGTTTGTGTGTGTGTGTGCGAGCGTTGGTCTGTGTGTGTGAGTGTCCGACTGCTGGTGAGTTTTTGTGTGTACGAGTGTTGTTGTGTGTATGTACGAGAGTTAGTTTGTGTGTGTGTGTGTGCAAACATTGGTCTCTGTGTGTGTGTGTGCGAGAGTTTGAGTATCTGTGTGTGTGAATGGGCATTGGTGGGTGTTTGTGTACGAGCTTTGGGGAGTGTGTTTTTGTGTATGAGTGTGAGCGATGGTGTGTGTGAGTGTTGGTGTGTATGAGAGTGTTGGTGTGTCATAGTGAGTGTTAGTAAGAGTGTGTGAGTGTGTCTGTGTGGGCGAGCGTAGGAGTGTGTTAGTGCAAGTGGTGCTGTGTGAGCGCGAACCTTTGTGTGTGCGTTCGAGTGTTGGTGTGTGTGTTTGAGAGCGAACGCTGGTGTGTGAGTGTGTCTGTGAGTGTGTGAGTGTTGGTGTGTGTATATGTGTACGAGTGTTGAAATGTGTGTGTGTGTGCGTGCGTTGGTGTGCATATGTGTGTGAGAGCATTGGTGTTTGTGTCTATGTGTCTGTGTGCGAGCATATGTGTAAGTTGTGTGAGCATCGAAGTGAGTGTTGTTCGAGCGTGTTGGTGTGTGTGTGTGCAAGCATTGGTATCTGTGTGTGTGAGCATTGTTGTCTGTGTCTTCTAGTGTTGGTTTGTGTGTGTGTGCTCGAACATTGGGCTATGTGTTTGTGTACGAGCATCGGAGAGTGAGTGTGTGTGTGTGTATGTGTGTTCGAGTGTTTGTGAGTTTTTGTGTGTACGAGCGATGTCGAGTGTGTGTGCGAGAATTGGTGTGTGTGTGTGTCCGAGCATTGGTGTTTGCGTGTGTGTGTACTAGAGTTTGTGTCTGTGTGTGAGTGTACAAATGGGCATTGGTGTGTGTTTGTGTGCTGGCTTTGGGGAGTGTGTTTGTGTGTGTATGAGTGTGAGTGATGGTGTGTGTATGAGTGTTGGTGTGTATGAGAGCTTTGGTGTGTAAGTGTGAGCATTGCAGTGTGTGTTACTATTGGTGTGATAGTGAGTGTTGGTAGGTGTGTGTGATTATGTCTGTGTGGGCGAGCGTTGGAGTGTGTTAGTGCGTGCGGTGTTGTGTGAGTGCGAACCTGCGTGTGTACAATCGATTGTTGGTGTGTGTGTTTATGTGCGAGTGTTGATGCGTGTGCGTGTCTCCGTGCGACCGTTGGTGAGTGTATTTATGCGCAAGCGTTGGTGTGTGTATATGTGTGTGAGCGTTGGTGTGTGTGTGTGTGCGAGCGTTGGTGTGTGGATGTGTGTGTGAGTGTTAGTGTGTTTGAGAGTGTCTGTGGCTTCGAGCGTTGGTGCGTGTGTGTGTGTGAGTGTGGGTTTGTGTGTTTGTGAGTGTGTGCGAGTGGTGGTGTGTCTGTGAGTGCCAGCGTTGGAGTGTGTGTGTGTGTGGCTGAGCGTAGGTGTGCGTTTTTGTGTGCATGTGTGCTAGTGTTGGTAAGTGAGTGTGAGTGTGTGTGTGACAGAGAGCGGCTGTGTATGTTAGTGCGAGCGTTGGTATGGGTGTGCAAGCGTTGGTATGTGTGTGCGATTGTTGGTGTGTGTGTGTGCAAGTGTTGGTGTGTGTGTTTGTGTGCGAACGTTGGTGTGTGAGTATGTCTATGTGTATACGAGTGTTGGCGAGTGTATTTCTGTACATGCGTTGGAGTGTGTATATGTGTACGAGTGTTGATGTGTGTGTGTGTGTGCGCTAGTGTGCAAATGTGTGTGCGAGCGTTGGTGTGTTGGTGTTTGTGTGTCTGTGTGAGAGCATTTGTGTGTGTTGTGTGAGCATTGGAACGAGTGTTGTTCGAGTGTGTTGGTGAGTGTGTGTGCAACCGTTGGTGTCTGTGTGTGTGAGTGTTGGTGTCTGTGTGTACGAGCATTGGTATCTTTGTGTGCGAGTGTTGGTCTGTGCGTGTGTGGACGAGCATTGGTCTGTGTGTTTGTGTGCCAGAGTCGGAGTGAGTGTGTGTGTGTGTGTGTGTGTTCGAGTGCTGGTGAGTTTTTGTGTGTGCGAGCATTGTTGTGTGTGTGGGGGAGTTGGTGTGTGTGTGTGTGTGTGAGCATTGGTGTCTATGTGTGAGTGTACGAGAG
This sequence comes from Aristolochia contorta, assembly GCA_022405105.1. Taxonomy (NCBI): domain Eukaryota; kingdom Viridiplantae; phylum Streptophyta; class Magnoliopsida; order Piperales; family Aristolochiaceae; genus Aristolochia; species Aristolochia contorta. Next base: position 20,261,451 of record CM039667.1, read on the forward strand.
TTTGTGTCTGTGTGTATGTGTGCGAATGGGCATAGGTGTGTTTGTGTGTGTATGAGTGTGAGCGATGGTGTGTGCATTGGGGAGTGTTGGTGTATATGAGACTATTGGTGTGTGAGTGTGAGCATCGGAGTGTGTGTGTGTGTGTGTGTCTTCAAGTGATGGAAAGTTTTTTGTGTATACGAGCGTTGGTGTGTGTGCGTGCGAGAGTTGGTGTGTGTGTTTGTGTGACAGAGCTTTGGTGTCTGTGTGTGTGTACGAGAGTTTGTGTTTATGTATATGTGGGTGCGAATGGGCATTGGTGTGTGTTTGAATGCGAGCTTTGGGGAGTGTGTTTGTGTGTGTGTGAATGTTGGTGTGTATGAGTGTTGGTATGTATGAGAGCTTTGGTGTATGAGTGTAAGCATTGTTGTGTGTGTTAGAGTTGGTGTGATAGTGTGAGTTGGTGTGTGATAGTCAATGTGGGCAAGCGTCGGAGTGTGTTAGTGCGAGCAGTGCTGTATATGTGCAAACCTTCGTGTGTGCGTTCGAGTGTTGGTCTGTGTGTTTGTGTAAGACCGTTGGTGTGTGTGTGTGTGTCTGTGCGAGCCTTGGTGTGTGTATTTATGCGCAAGCATTGGTGTGTGTATATGTGTGTGAGGGTGTGTGTGTGTGTGTGCGAGCGTTGGTGTGCGGATGCGTGTACGAGGGTTGGTGTGTTTGAGAGAGTCTATGAGTGCGAGCGTTGCTGTCACTGTGTGTGAGTATTGGTGTGTTTGTGTGTCTCGGTTTGTGTGTTAGTGAGTGTGTACGAGCGGTGGAGTGTGCGTGTGTGTGTGCGAGCGTTGGTGTGTGTGTGTGTCTAAGCATAGGTGTGTGTCTGAGCATAGGTGTGTGTGTTTGTGTGCATTTGTCCGAGTGCTGGTAAGTGTGTGTGAATGTATGTGAGCGAGATGGTGTGTATGATAGTACGTGCGTTGGTATCTGTGTGCGAGTGTTGGTGAGTGTGTGTGTGGCCGAGTGTTGGTGTGTGTGTTTGTGTGCGAATGTTGGTGTGTGAGTGTGCGTGTGTGTGTGCGAGCATTGGTGACTGTATTTCTATACAAGCGATGGTGTATATGTGTGCAAGTGTTGGTTTGTGTGTGTGTGTGTTGCGTTGGTGTCCGTATGTGTGTGCGGGCGTTGGTGTGTTAGTGTGTGTGTGTTTATGTTTGTGTGTTTGTGTGTGTGTATTTGTGTACGAGTGTTTGTGTGTGTTGTACGAGCATTGGAGATAGTGTTGTTCGAGCACGTTGGTGTGTGTGTGCAAGGGTTGGTATCTGTTTGTGCGAGCGTTGGTGTCTGTGTATGCGAGTGTTGGTTTCTGTGTGTGTCCGTGTGTGGTCGTTGGTCTATGTGTTTGTACGCGAGAGTCGGAGTGTGTGTGTGTGTGTGTGTGTGTGTGTTTAAATGCTGATGAGTTTTTCTGTGTACGAGCGTTTGTGTGTGTGTGTACGGGAGTTGGTGTGTGTGTATGTGTGCACGAGCATAGGTGTGTGTGTGTACGAGCATTGGTGTGTGTGCGAGTGTTGGTGTGTTTGAGAGTGTCTATGTGTACGAGCGTTGGTGTCACTGTGTGCGAGTAGAGGAGTTTGTGTGTGTGCGAGCATGGGTGTGTGTGTGTGTATGAGTGTCAGTTTGTGTGTTTGTGAGTGTCTACGAGCGGTGGTGTGTTTATGAGTGTGCGAGCGTTGGTGTGTGTGTGTGCGTGTTTGACCGTAGGTGTGTCTTTGTGGGCATGTGTTCAAGTACTTGTAAGTATGTGTGAGTGTGTGTGAGACCGAGCGGCTGTGTATGTTAGTGTGAGCGTTGGAATGTGTGTGCGAGTGTTGGAGTGTGTTTGTGTGCGAACGTTGGTGTGTGAGTGTGTGTGTGTGTTTGTGTGTGTGCGGGCGTTGCTGAGTGTATTTCTGTACATACTTTGGTGTGTGTGTATGCATGTGGGTGCGAGCGTTGTTGAGTTTGTGTGTCTGTGTCTGTGAGCGAGCGTACGTGTGTGCTGTGTGAGCATTGCAGAGAGGGTTGTTCGAGCGCGTTGGTGTGTGTGTGCAAGCGTTGGTGTCAAGGTGTGTGAGCTTTGGTGTCTGTGTGTCCGAGTGTTGGTTTGTGTGTGTGTGGGTGAGAGTATTGGTTTGTGTTCATGTGTTCGAGCATTGGTCTGGGTGTTTGAGTGCGAGCATCGGAGTGAGTGTGTGTTCTTGTGCTGGTGAGTTTTTGTGTGTACGATTTGTGGTGTGTGTGTTTGTGTGTAAGTGTCGGTGTGTCGGTGTGTGTGTGTGTGTGTCCGAGCGTTGGTGTGTGTGTGTGTCCGAGAGTTGGTGTGTGTGTCTGTGTGCATTGGTGTCTCTGTGTGTGTTTACGAGAGTTTGAGTTTGTGTGTGTGCGCGAATGGGCGTTGAGGTGTGTGTGTGTACGAGCGTTGGAGAGTGTGTTTGTGTTCGAGCCTTGGTGTGTGTGTATATGAGTACGAGCGTTTGTGTGTGTGTGTGCAACCATTGGTGTATGTATATGTGGGAGAGCGTTGGTGTGTGTGTGTGCAAGCATTAGTATGTGTGCGTCTTTGTGAGTGTTGGTCGGTGTGTGTACGAGCATTGGTGTGGGTGTGTGTACGAGCATTGGTGTGGGTGTGGGAGCATTGGTATGGGTGTGTGTGCGAGCGTTAGAGTGTGTATTTGTACGCAAGCGTTGCAGTGTCTAAATGTGTACGAGCGTTGGAGTATGTGTGTGAATGAGCGTTGGTGTTCGTATGTGTGTGCGAGTGTTGGTGTGTTTGTGTGTATGTGTGTCTGCGTGTGAATGTTTGGGTATGTTGTGCGAGTATTTGAGTGAGTGTTGTTCGAGTGCGTTAGTGTGTGTGTGTGTTCAAGAGTTGTTGTATGTGTGTGCGAGCGTTGGTCAGAGTGTGTGTGTGTGTGTGTGTGTGTCTTCAAGTGCTGGTGAGTTTTTGTGTGTACGCGCGTTGGTGTGTGTCTGTGCGAGAGTTGGTGTGTGTGTGTGTGTGTGTGTGTGTGAACGAGAGTTTGTGCATGTGTGTATGTGTCCGCGAATGGGCATTGGAGTGTGCTTGTATGCGAGCTTTGGGGAATGTGTTTGTGTGTGTATGCGTGTGACCGATGGTGTGTGTATGAGTGTTGGTGTGTATGAGAGCGTTGGTGTGTGACTCTCAGCATTGTTGTGTGTGTTAACGTTGGTGTGATAGTGTGAGTTGGTGTGCGATAGTCAGTGTTTGTGTGGGCAAGCATCGGAGTGTATTAGTGCGAGTGGTGCTGTATATGTGCGAACCTTCGTGTGTGCGCTCGAGTGTTGGTCAGTGCATATGTGTGTGCGAACGTTGGTGTGTTTGAGAGTGTCTGTGTGTGTGTGTGTGCGAGCGTTGGTGTGTGTGCATGCGAGTCTCCTTTTGTGTGTTTGTGTGTGTGTGCGAGCGTGGAGTGTGTGTGTGTGTGCGAGCGTTGGTGTGTGTATGTGTGTCCGAGCGTAGGTGTGTGTCTTTGTGTGCATGTGTGCGATAGTTGGTAAGTGTGTGTGAATATGTGTGAGAGCGACCCGTTGTGTATGTTAGTGCGAGCATTGGTATGTGTGTTCGAGTGTTGGTGTGTGTGTGTGTGTGTGCGAGTGTTGGTGTGTGTGTTTGTATTCGAACGTTCGTGTGTGAGTCTGTGTGTGTGTATTCGAGAAGTGGTGAGTGTATTTTTGTTCAAGCGTTGGTGTGTGTATGTGTGTGTGGGCGTTGGTTTGTTAGTGTATGTGTTTCTGCATGCCAGCGTTTGTGTGTGTTGTGCGAGCATTTGAGAGAGTGTTGTTCGAGCGAGTTGGTGTCAGTGTGTGCAAGCGTTGGTGTCTGTGTGTGCAAGCGTTGGTGTGTGTGTGTGCGAGCGTTGGTGTCTATGTATGCGAGTGTTGGTTTGTGAATGTGTCTTTGTGGCAGCGTTGGTCTATGTTTCTGTGTACGAGCGTCGGAGTGTGTGTGTGTGTGTATCAGTTCGAATGCTTGAGAATTTTTATGTGTACGAGCGTTGGTGTGTGTGTGAGAGAGAGTTGGCGTGTGTGTGCGAGAGTTGGTGTGTGTGTGTGTGTGCGAGCATTGGTGTCTGTGTGTGTGTGTGTGCGAGCATTGGTGTCTGTGAGCGTGTGTGTACGAGAGTTTGTATCTGTGTGTGTGTGTGTGAATGGGCATTGGAGTGTGTTTGAGTCCGACCATTGGGGAGTGTGTTTGTGTGTGTATGAGTGTCTGCGATGGTGTGTGTATGAGTGTTGGAGTGTATGAGAGCGTTTGTGTGTGAGTGTGAGCATTGCTGTGTGTATTAGCGTTGGTGTGAAGCCGTGAGTTGGTGTGTGATAGTGAGTGTTGGTATGTGGGTAAGAGTGTCTTTGTGTGGGTGAGCGTTGGAGTGTGTTAGTCTGAGAGGTGTTGTGTGTGTCCGAACATTCATATGTGCGTTCGAGTGTTGGTGCGTGTCTTTGTGTGCGAGCATTGGTGCGTCTGTGTGTGTGTGTGCGAGCGTTGGAGAGTGTATTTAAGCGCAAGCGTTGGTGTGTGTAATTTTTTGTGTGCGTTGGTGAGTGTGTGTATGTATGATCGTTGCTGTGCAGATGTGTATGCGAGTGTTGGTGTGTTTGAGAGTGATTGCGTGTGCGAGCGTTGGAGTAACAGTGTGCGAGAAGTGGTGCGTGTGTGCGGGCGGTGGAGTGTGTGTGCAGGCGTTGGAGTGTGTGTACGCGTAAGTGTCGGTTTGTGAGTGTTTGTGAGTGTCAACGAGCGGTGGTGTGTGTGTGTGTGTGCGAGAGGCGGTATGTATGTGTGTGTCCGAGCATAGGTCTGTGTCTTTGTGTGTCTGTGTGCGATTGTTGGTAAGTGTGTGTGAGACCGAGCGGCTATGTATGTTAGTGCGAGTGGTGCTATGTGTGTGCGAGTGTTGGTGTGTGTGTTTGAGGGCGAACGTTGGTATGTGAGTGTGAGTGTGTGTGTGTACGAGCGTTGGTGAGTGTATTTCTGTACAAGCGTTGGTGTCAGTATATGTGTGTGTGTGTTCGTGTGTTGAAGTACGTATGTCTGTACGAACGTTGGCGTGTTTGTGCGTGTGTTTGTGTGCGAGCGTTGGAGTGTGTGAGAGCGTGCGTTGTTGTGTGTCTGTGAGTGAGTGTCGGTTTGTGACTGTTTGTGAGTTTCTACGAGCGGTGGTGTGTGTGTGTGTGTGTGTGCGAGCGGTGGTGTGTGTGTGTGTGTGTCCCAGCGTAGGTGTGTGTCTTTGGGTGCATGTGTTCGATTGTTGGTAAGTGTGTGTGAGTGTGTGTGAGACCGAGCGGCTATGTATGTTAGTGCAAGTGTTGGTATGTGTGTGTGAGTGTTGGTGTGTGTGTGTGTACGAACGCTGGTATGTGAGCGTGAGTGTGTGTGTGTGCGAGCGTTGGTGAGTGTATTTCTGTACAAATGTTGGTGTGTGTATATGTGTGTGTGTGTTTGTCCGTTGGTGTATGTATGTGTGTGCGAATGTTGATGTGTTTGTGTGTGTATCTGTGTGCGAGCGTTTGTGTGTGTTGTGCGAGCGTTGGCGAGATTGTTGTTCGAGCGCGTTGGTGTGTGTGTGTACAAGTGTAGGTGTATGTGTGTGCGAGCCTTGGTGTCCGTGTCCACGAGTGTTGGTTTGTGTGTGTGTCTGCGAGCGTTGGTGTGTGTATTTCTGTGCAAGGGTTGGTGTGTGTATATGTGTGCGTGTGTTGATGTCTGTGTGTTCGTGCGTTCGTATGTTTGTGTGTGCGTTTGTGTGTGATGCACAAGCATTGGAGAGAGTGTTGTTCGAGCGCATTGGTGTGTGTGTGTGCCAGTGTAGGTGTCAGTGTGCGCGAGCGTTCGTGTCCGTGTGTGCGAGTGTTGGTTGTGTGTGTGTGTGTGAGCGTTGGTCTGTGTGTTTGTGAGGTAGCGATGGTCTGTGTGTTTGTATGCGAGTATCGGAGTATGCGTGTGTGCGTGTGTGTGTGTTCTAGTGCTGGTGAGTTTTGCGTGTACGAGCGTTGGTCTGTGTGTGTGCGAGGGTTACTGTGTGTGTGTGTGTGTGCATAGGTTTCTGTGTGTGTCTGTGTGAACGAGAGTTTGTGTCTGTGTGTACGAGAGTTGCTGTGTGTGTGCGAGCATTGATGTCTGTGTGTGTGTGTACAAGATTTTGTGTCTAGGTGTGTCTTCGAATGGGGCTTGGTGTGTGTTTGTGTTCGAGCTTTGGGGAGTGTGTTTGTGTGTGTATGAGTGTGAGCGATGGTGTGTGTATGAGTGTTGGTGTGTATGAGGGCGTTGGTGTATGAGTGTGAGCATTGCTGTGTGTGTTAGCGTTTGTGTGATACTATGAGTTGGTGTGTGATAGTGAGTGTTTGTCTGTGTGGGAGAGTGTTGGAGTGTGTTAGTCCGAGCGGTGCAGTTTGTGTGTGAACTTTCGAATGTGCATACGAGTGTTGGTGTGTGTCTTTGTGTACGAGTGTTGGTGTGCGAGCGTTGGAGAGTGTATTTATTCAGAAGAGCATTGGTGAACGTATGTGTGTGCGACCGTTGGTGTGTTTGTGTGTGAGTGTCTGTGTGCGAGCATTGGTATGTGTTGTGCGAGCTTTGGAGAGAGTGTTGTTCGAGTGGGTTGGTGTGTGTGTGTTTGCAAGTGTAGGTGTCTGAGTACACGAGCGTTGGTGTCCGTGTGTGTGATTGTTGGTTTGTGTGAGTGTGTGTGAGCGTTGATCAGTGTGTTTGAGAGGGAATGTTGGCCTGTGTGTTTGTATGTGAGTATCGGAGTGTGTGTGTGTGTTTGAGTGTGTTCTAGTGCTGGTGAATTTTGTGTGTACGAGTGTTGGTGTGTGTGAGTGCGAGAGATGGTGAGTGTGTGTGTGTGCATTGGTGTCTGTGTGTGTGTACGAGAGTTTGTGTCAGTGTGTGCGAGAGTGGCTGGGTGTGTGTGTGCTAGCATCGGTGTCTGTGTGTGTGTCTGTACTAGAGTTTGTGTCTGTGTGTGTGTGTGCGAATGGGCATTGGTGAGTGTTTGTGTGCGAGCTTCGGGGAGTGTGTTTGTGTGTGTATGAGTGTGAGCGATGGTGTGAGTATGAGGACATTGGTGTATGAGTGTGAGCATTGCTGTGTGTGTTAGCGTTGGTGTGATACTATGAGTTGGTGTGTGATAGTGAGAGTTTGTCTGTGAGGGAGAGTGTTGGAGAGTGTTAGTTCGTGCGGTGCAGTGTGTGTGCGAACCTTCGAATGTGCATTCGAGTGTTGGTGTGTGTCTTTGTGTATGAGTGTTGGTGTGCGAGCGTGGGAGAGTGTATTTATGCGCAAGAGTTTGTGAGTGTTTTAGTGTGCGAGCGTTGCTTTGTGTGTTTGTTTGCGAGTGTTGGTGTGTGAGTGTGTGTGTGTGCAAGCGTTGGTGAGTATATTTCTGTACAAGAGTTGGTGTGTGTATATGTGTGCATGTGTTGAAGTGTGTGTGTGTTCGTGCATTTGTGAACGTATGTGTGTGCGACCGTTGGTGTGTTTGTGCGTGTGTGTGACTCTGTGCGAGCATTTGTGTGTGTTGTGCGAGCTTTGGTGAGAGTGTTGTTCGAGTGCGTTGGTGTGTGTGTGTGTGCAAGTGTAGGTGTCCGAGTACACAAGCGTTGGTGTCCGTGTGTGTGATTGTTGGTTTGTGTGAGTGTGTGTGAGTGTTGGTCAGTGTGTTTGAGAGGGAATGTTGGTGTGTGTGTTTGTATATGAGTATCGGAGTGTGTCTGTGTGTTTGTGTGTGTTCTAGTGCTGTTGAGTTTTGTGTGTACGAGCGTTGGTGTGTGTGTGTGCGAGAGTTGGTGTGTGTGTGTGTGTGTGTGTGTGTGTGCATTGGTGTGTGTGAGTGTGTGTGTACGAAAGTTTGTGTCAGTGTGTGCGAGAGTTGCTGGGTGTGTGTGTGCAAGCATCGGTGTCTGTGTGTGTGTCTGTACAAGAGTTTGTGTCTCTGTGTGTGTTCGAATGGGCATTGGTGTGTGTTTGTGTGCGAGCTTTGGGCAGAGTGTTTGTGTGTGTATGAGTGTGAACGATGGTGTGTGTATGAGTGTTGGTGTCTATGAGGGCGTTGGTGTGTGAGTGTGAGCATTGATCTGTGTGTTAGCGTTGGTGTGATTCTGTGAGTTGGTGTGTGATAATGAGTGTTGGTTTGTGGGTTATAGACTGTCTATGTGGGCAAGTGTTGGAGTGTGCTACTCCGAGAGGTGCTGTGTGTGTGCGAGCATTCATGTGTGTGTTTGAGTGTTGGTGTGTGTATTTGTGTGCGAGCGTTGGTGCGTGTGTGTGTGTCTATGCGAGTGTTGGAGAGTGTAATTATAAGCAAGGTTTGGTGTGTGTATTTGTGTGTGAGTGTTGGTAAGTATGTGTTTGTGTGATCGTTGGTGTACAAATGTGTGTGCAAGTGTTGTTGTGTTTGAGAATGTCTATGTGTGCGAGCGTTGGTGTAACTGTGTGCGAGTAGTGGTGTGTGTGTGCGAGAGTTGTAGTGTGTGCGCACGTTCGTTGGTGTGTGTGAGTGTGTGAGTGTCAGTTTGTGAGTGTTTGTGAGTTTCAACGAGCGGTGGTGTGTGTGTGTGTGTATGAGTGCGAGCCATGGTGTGTGTGTGTGTGTCCGAGCGTACGTGTGTGTCTTTGCGTGGATGTGTGCGATTGTTGGTAAGTGTGTGTGAGTGTGTGTGAGACCGAGTGGCTATGTATATTAGTGCAAGTGTTGGTATGTGTGTGTGTGAGTGTTGGTGTGTGTGTGTGTGTGTGACTGTTGGTGTGTGTGTTTGTGTGCGTTGGTTTCTGTGTGTGTGTGCGAGCGTTGGTGTGTGTATTTCTGTACTTGGGTTGGTGTGTGTATTTCTGTACTTGGGTTGGTGCGTGTATATGTGTGCGTTTTTTGTTGTGTGTGTGTGTTCTTGCATTGGTGTGTTTGTGTGTGTGCGTTTGTCTGTGTTGCATGAGCATTGGAGAGAGTGTTGTTCGAGCGTGTTGGTGTGTGTGTGTGCCAGTGTAGGTGTCAGTGTGCGCGAGGGTTGGTGTCCGTGTGTGCGAGTGTTGGTTTGTGTGTGTGTGTGTGAACGTTGGTCTGTGTGTTTGTGAGGGAGCTATGGTCTGTGTGTTTGTATGGGAGTATCGGAGTGTACGAGTGTGTGTGTGTGTGTGTGTTCTAGTGCTGGTGAGTTTGGCAAGTACGAGCGTTGGTCAGTGTGTGCGCGAGAGTTGGTGCGTGTGTCTGTGTGCATTGGTGTGTGTGTGTGAGTAAGAGTTTGTGTCTGTGTGTACGAGAGTTGCTGTGTGTGTGCGAGCATTGATGTCTGTGTGTGTGTGTACTAGAGTTTTTGTCTGTGTGTGTGTGAGAATGGGCATTGGTGTGTGTTTGTGTGCGGGCTTTGGGTAGTGTGTTTGTGTGTGTACGAGTGTGAGCGATGGTGTGTGGATGAGTGTTGGTGTGTATGAGGGCGTTGGTGTATGAGTGTGAGTGTGCATTGGTGTGTGTGTGTGTGTGTGTACGAGAGTTTGTGTCAGTGTGTGCGAGAGTTGCTGTGTGTGTGTGTGCAAGCATCAGTGTCTGTGTGTGTGTCTGTACAAGAATTTGTGTCTCTGTGTGTGTGCGAATGGGCATTGGTGTGTGTTTGTGTGCGAGCTTTGGACTGTGTGTTTGTGTGTGTATGAGTGTGAGCGATGGTGTGTGTATGAGTGTTAGTGTCTATGAGGGTGTTGGTGTGTGAGTGTGAGCATTGATGTGTGTGTTAGTGTTGGTGTGATTCTGTGAGTTGGTGTGTGATAGTGAGTGTTGGAAAGCGGGTTATAGTGTGTCTGTGTGGGCGAGTGTTGGAGTGTGCTACTCCGAGAGGTGCCGTGTGTGTGCGAGCATTCATGTGTGTGTTCGAGTGTTGGTGTGTGTCTTTGTGTGTGAGCGTTGGTGCATGTGTGTGTGTCTGTGCGAGTGTTGGAGAGTGTAATTATACGCAAGGTTTGGTGTGTGTATTTGTGTGTGAGCGTTGGTAAGTATGTGTATGTGTGATCGTTGGTGTATGGAAGTGTGTGTGAGTGTTGTTGTGTTTGAGAGTGTCTGTGTGTGCGAGCGTTTGTGTAACTGTGTGCTAGAAGTGGTGTGTGTGTGCGAGCGTTGTTGTGTGTGTGCACGTTCGTTGGTGTGTGTGAGTGTGCGAGTGTCGGTTTGCGAGTGTTTGTCAGTTTCTACGAGCGGTAGTGTGTGTGTGTCCGAGCATAGGTGTGTGTATTTGCGTGCATGTGTTCGATTGTTGGTAAGTGTGTGTGAGTGTGTGTCAGATTGAGCGGCTATGTATATTAGTGTAAGTGTTGGTATGTGTGTGTGTGAGTGTTGGTGTGTGTGTGTGTGTGTGCGACTGTTGGTGTGTGTGTTTGTGTGGGTTGGTTTGTGTGTGTGTGGGAGCGTTGGTGTGTGTATTTCTGTTCTTGGGTTGGTGTGTGTATATGTGTGTGTGTGTTGTTGTGTGTGTGTGTGTTCGTGTGTTGGTGTGTTTGTGTGTGTTGCACAGGCATTGGAGAGAGTGTTGTTCAAGCGTGTTGGTGTGTGTGTGTGTGAGCGTTGATGTGTGTGTTAGCGTTGGTGTGATTCTGTGAGGTTGTGTGTGATAGTGAGTGTTGGAAAGTGGGTTATAGTGTGTCTGTGTGGGCGAGTGTTGGAGTGTGCTACTCCGAGAGGTGCTGTGTGTGTGCGAGCATTCATGTGTGTGTTCGAGTGTTGGTGTGTGTCTTTGTGTGCGAGTGTTGGTGCGTGTGTGTGTGTCTGTGCGAGTGTTGGAGAGTGTAATTATACGCAAGGTTTCGTGTGTGTATTTGTGTGTGAGCGTTGGTAAGTATGTGTATGTGTGATCGTTGGTGTACGGATGTGTGTGCGGGTGTTGTTGTGTTCGAGAGTGTCTGTGTGTGCGAGCGTTGGTATAACTGTGTGCGAGTAGTGGTGTGTGTGAGCGAACGTTGGAGTGTGAGGGAGCGTTTGCGTGTGTGTGCGCGTGTGTTGGTGTGTGTGAGTGTGTGAGTGTCGGTTTGTGACTGTTTGTGAGTGTACGAGTGGTGGTGTGTGTCTATGTGCAAACGTTGGTGTGTTTGTGTATGGGCCTCTGTGTGCGAGCGTTTGTGTGTGTTGTGCGAGCATTGAAGGGATTGTTGTTCGAGCGCGTTGGTGTGTGTGTGGAAGTGTAGGTCTCTGTGTGTACGAGCGTTCTTGTCCGTGTGTTCGAGTGTTGGTTTGTGTGTGTGGGTGTGAGCGTTGGTCTGACTGTTTGTGAGAGAGCGTTGGTCTGTGTGTTTGTGTGCGAGTATCGGAGTGTGTGTGTGTGTGTGTGTGTGTTCTAGTGCAGGTGAGTTTTGTGTGTACGAGTGTTGGTGTTTGTGTGTTTGTGCATTCGTGTCTGTGTGTGTGTGTGTACGAGAGTTTGAGTTACTGTGTACGAGTAGTGGTGCGTGTGTGTGCGAGCGTTGGGGTGTGTGTGTGCGTGCGTTGGTGTGTGTGAGTGTCTGACTGTCGGTTTGTGAGTGTTTGTGAGTGTCTACAGGCGGTGGTGTGTGTGTGTGTGTGTGTGCGAGCGGTGGTGTGAGCGTGTGTGTCCGAGCGTAGTTGTGTGTCTTTGAGTGCATGTGTGCGATCGTTGGTAGGTGTGTGTGAGTGTGTGTGAGACCGAGCGGCTATGTATGTTAGTGCGAGTGTTGGTATGTGTGTGCGAGTGTTGGTGTGAGTGTGGGTGTGCGAGTGTTGGTATGTGTGTTTGTGTTCGAACGTTGGTGTGAGTGTGTGTGTGTGCACGACCGTTGGTAAGTGTATTTCTGTACAAGCGTTGGTGTGTGTATATGTGTGTGGGTGTTGATGTGTGTGTGTTCGTACGTTGGTGTACGTAAGTGTGTGTGAACGTTAGTGTACGTATGTGTGTGCGAACGTTGGTGTGTTTGTGCGTGTGTGCATGTGTGTGAGCATTGCTGTGTTGTGGGAGCATTGGAGAGACTGTTGTTGGAGCGCGTCGGTGTGTGTGTGTGTGCAAGCGTAGATGTCAGTGTGTGCGAGCGTTGGTGTTCGTGTGTGGGAGGGTTGGTTTGTGTGTGTGTGTGCGAGCGTTGTCGGTGTGTTTGTGTGCGAGCATTGGTGTGCGAGTGTGTGTGTGTGTGCGATCGTTGGTGAGTGTATTTCTGTACCGGCTTTGGTGTGTCTATATGTGAGCGTGTGTTGATGTGTGTGTGTGTTCATGCGTTGGTGAATGTGTGTGTGTGCGAGCGTTGGAGTGTTTGTGTATGGGCGTCTGTGAGCGAGCGTTTGTGTGTGTTGTGCGAGCATTGGAGAGAGTTTTGTTTGAGCTCGTTGACGTGTGTGTGCAAGTGTAGAAGTCTATGTTTGCGAGTGTTGGTTTGGGGGTGTGTGTGTGAGCATTGGTCTGAGTGTTTGTGAGAGAGCATTGGTCTGTGTGTTTGTGTGCGAGTATCGGAGTGTGTGTGTGTGTGTGTGTTCTAGTGCTGGTGAGTTTTGTGTGTACGAGCATTGGTGTCTGTGTGTGTGTGCATTGGTGTGTGTGAGTGTGTGTACGAGAGTTTGTGTCTGTGTGTGTTAGAGTTGTTGTGTGTGAGTGTGTGTACGAGAGTTTGTGTCTGTGTGTGTTAGAGTTGCTGTGTGTGGGTGAGAGCGAGCATTGGTGTTTGTGTAGTGTGTGTGTATGAGAGTTTGTGTGTGTGTGGGTGTGTGCGAATGGGCATTGGTGTGTGTTTGTGTGCGAGGCATGGGGAGTGTGTTTGTGTGTATGAGTGTGACAGATGGTGAGTGTATCAGTATTGGTGTGTGTGAGAGCGTTGGTGTGTCAGTGTGAGCATTCTTGTGTGCGTTAGCGCTCGTGTGATACAGTGAGTTGGTGAGTGATAGTGAGTGTTGGTACGTGTGGGCGAGCGTTGGAGTGTGTTAGTCCGTGCTGTGCTGTTTGTGTGTGAACATTCATGTGTGTGTTCCGGTGTTGGTGTGTGTCTGTGTACGAGCGTTGGTACGTGTGGGTGTGTCTGTGCGAGTGTTGGAGAGTGTAAATATACACAAGGTTTTTTTGTGTGTATTTGTGTTTGAGCGTTGGTAAGTATGTGTATGTTTGATCGTTGGTGTGCGGATGTGTGTGCGAGTGTCGGTGTGTTTGAGAGTGTCTGTGTGTGTGAGAGTTGGTGTCACTGTGTGCGAGTAGTGGTGTGTGTGTACGAGTGTTGGAGTGTGAGGGAGCGTTGGGGTGTGTGTACGCGTGTGTTGGTGTGTGTGAGTGTGTGAGTGTCGGTTTGTTACTGTTTGTGAGTGTGCCAGCGGTGGTGTGTGTCTGTGTGTCCGAGTGTAGTTGTGTGTCTTTGTGTGCATGTGTACGATTGTTGGTAAGTGTGTGTAAGTGTGTGAGAGACCAAGCGGCTATGTATGTTAGTGCAAGTGTTGGTATGTGTGTGCGAGTGTTGGTGTGTGTGTGTGTGCAAGTGTTGGTGTGTGTGTTTGTGTGCGAACGTTGGTGTGAGTGTGTGTGTGTGCAAGAGTTGGTGAGTGTATTTCTGCACAAGCGTTGGTGTGTGTATATGTGTGTGTGTGTTGATGTGTGTGTGTGTTCATGCGTTTGTGTACGTAAGTGTGTGCGAACGTTGGTGTGTTTGAGTGTGTGTGTGTATGTGTGCGAGGCGTTTGTGTGTGTTGTGGGAGCGTTGGAGTGACCGTTGTTCGAGTGCGTTGGTGTGTGTGTGTGCAAGCGTAGATATCTGTGTCAGCATGGTTTGCGTGTCTGTGTGCGAGCGTTGGACTGTGTTTGTGTGCAAACATTGGTGTGTGAGTGTGTGTGTGTGTGCAAGCGTTGGTGAGTGTATTTCTATAAAAGCGTTGGTGTGTGTATATGTGTGCGTGTGTTGATGTGTGTGTGTGTGTGTTGGTGTGCGAGTGTGCCAGTGTTGGTTTTTGTGTGCGTCTGCAAGCGTTGGTCTGCGTGTTTGTGTGCAAGTATCGGAGTGTGTGTGTGTGTAAGAGCGTTGGTGTGTGTGTGTGTGTGTGCATTGGTGTCTGTGTGTGTGTGTGTGCGAGTGTTGTTGTGTGTGTGTGTGTGTGCGAATGGGCATTGGTGTGTGTTTGTGCGCGAGCTTTGGTAAGTGTGTTTGTGTGTGTATGAGTGTGAACGATGGTGTGTGTATGATTGTTGGTGTGTATGAGAGCGTTGGTGTGTGAGCGTGGGCATTGCTGTGTGTGTTAGCATTGGTGTGATACTGGGAGTTGGTGTGTGATAGTGAGTGTTGGTATGTGTGTATGAGTGTGTCTGTGTGGGCAAGCGTTGGAGTGTGTTAGTCCGAGCGATGCAGTGTGTGTGCAAACATTCGTGTGTGCATTTGAGTGTTGCTGTGTGTCTTTGTGTCCAAGCGTTGGTGCGTATGTGTGTGTCAGTGCGAGCGCTGGAGAGTGTATTTATGCGCAAGCGTTGGTGTGTGTATTTGTGAGTGAGCGTTGAGTGTTCGTTGGTGTGCGGATGAGTGTTCGAGTGTTCGTGTCTTTGAGAGTGTCTGCGTATGCGAGCATTGGTGTCACTATGTGCGAGTAGTGGTTTGTGTGTTCGAGCGTTGGTGTGTGTGTGAGGGAGTGTTGGTGTGTGTGTGTGTGCGCATTGGTGTCGGTGTGTGTGTGTAGGAGAGTTTGTGTTCGTGTGTGCTAGAGTTGCTCAGTGTGTGTGCGTATGGGAGCATTTGTGTCTGTGTGTGTGTGTACGAGAGTTTGTGTCTGTGTGTGTGTGCGAATGGGCATTGGTGTCTGTTTCTGTGCGAGCTCTGAGGAGTGTGTTTGAGGGCGTTGGTGTGTATGAGGGCGTTGGTGTGTGAGTGTGAGCATTGCTGTGTGTGTTAGCGTTGGTGTCATACTGTGAGTTGGGAGTGATAGTGAGTGTTGGTAAGTGGGTAAGTGTGTGTCTGTGTGGATGAGCGTTGGAGTGTGTTAGTTCGAGTGGTGTTATGTGTGTGGGAACATTCGTATGTGCATTCGAGTGTTGGTGAGTGTCTTTGTGTGCGAGCATTTGTGCGTGTGTGTGTGTCTGTGCGAGCGTTGGAGAGTGTATTTATGCATAAGCGTTGGTGTGTGTATTAGTGTGTGAGAGTTGGTCAGTGAGTGTGTACGATCATTGGGGTGTGGATGTGTGTGCGAGTGTTGGTGTGTTTGAGAGTGTCTATTTGTGCAAGCATTGGTGTCACTGTGTACGAGTAGTGGTGTGTGTGTACGAGTAGTGGTGTGTGTGTGCGAGCGTTGGTGTGTGTGTGTGCGAGCATTGGTGTGTGTCCGTGAGTACGTCGGTGTGTGTGTGTGTGTGTCGGTTTGTGTGTTTGTGAGTGTCTACGAGCGGTGGTGTTTGTGTGTGCAAGCGGTGGTGTATGTGTGTGTGCCCGAGCGTAGGTGTGTGTCTTTGAGTGCATGTGTGCGATTGTTCGTAAGTGTGTGTGAGACCGAGCGGCTGTGTATGTTAGTGCGAACGTTGGTGTGTGAGTGTGTGTGCGAGTGTTGGTGTGCGTGTTTGTGTACGAACATTGGTGTCTCAGTGTGTGTGTGTGTGTGTGTGTGCAAGCGTTGGTGTGTGTATTTCTGAACGAGCGTTGGTGTGTGTATATTTGTGCGTGTGTTGATGTGTGTGTGTGTTCGTGGGTTGGTGTACGTATGTGAGTTCGAGCGTTGGTGTGTTTGTGTGTATGTGTCTGTGTGCGAGCGTTTGTGTGTGCTGTGCGAGCATTGGAGAGATTGTTGTTCGAGTGTGTACGTGTGTGTATGTGCAAGTGTAGGTGTCTACATGTGCGAGCGTTGGTGTCCGTGTGTGCGAGTGTTGGTTTGTGTGTGAGTCTGCGAGCGTTGGTTAGTGTGTTGGTGTGCGAGGGTTGGTCTGTGTGTTTGTGTACAAGCGTCGGTGTGTGTGTGTGTTTGTGTGGTCTAGTGCTGGTGAGTTTTTGTGTGTGCGAGAGTTGGTGTGTATGTGTGTGTGAATTGGTGTCTCTGTGTGTGTGTGTACGAGAGTTTGTGTCTGTGTGTGCGAGAGTTGTTGTGTGTGTGAGTGTACGAGAGTTTGTGTGTGTGTGTGCGAATGGGCATTGGTGTGTGTTTGTGTGCGAGCTTTGGGGAATGTGTTTGTGTGTGTATGAGTGTGAGCGATGGGGTGTGTATGAGTGTTGGTGAGAATGAGAGCATTTTTGTGTGAGTGTGAGCATTGTTGTGTGTGTTAGCGTTGGTGTGATACTGTGAATTGGTGCGTGATAGTGAGTGTTGGTATGTGTGTATGAGTGTGTCTGCGTGGGCGAGCTTTTGAGTGTGTTAGTCCGAGGGGTGCTTTGTGTACGAACATTCGTGTGTGCATTCGAGGGTTGGGGTGTGTCTTTCTGTGGGAACGTTGGTGCGTGTCTCTGTGTTGTGCGAGCTTTGGAGTGTGTATTTATGCGCAAGGTTTGGTGTGTGTATTTCTGTGTGAGCATTGGTAAGTATGTGTATGTATGATCGTTGGTGCGCGGATGAGTGCAAGTGTTGGTGTTGTTGAGAGTGTTTGTGTGTGCAAGCGTTGGCGTCACTGTGTGCGAGTAGTGGTGTGTGTGTGCGTGCGTTGGTGTGTGTGTGTGTCCGACTGTAAGTGTGTGTCTTTGAGTTCATGAGTGCGATTATTGGTAAGTGTGTGTGCGTGTGTGTGAGACCGAGCGGCTATGTATGTTAGTGCAAGTGTGGGTATGTGTGTGCAAGTGTTGGTGTGTGTGTGTGTGTGTACGAGTGTTGGTGAGTGTGTTTGTGTGCGAAAATTGGTGAGTAAGTGTGAGAGTGTGTATGTGAGAGCGTTGGTGAGTGTATTTTTGTACAAGCGTTGGTCTGTGTACGTGTGTGTGAGTGTTCGTGCGTCGGTGTACGTATGTGAGTGCGAATGTTGGAGTGTTTGAGTGTGTGAGTGTCTGTTTGTGTTTGTGAGTGTCTACAAACGGTGGTGTGTGTGTGTGCATGTGCGATCGGTGGTGTGTGTGTCCGAGCGTAGGTGTGTGTGTGTTGGTGTGTGAGTGTTGGTGTGTGGTTTGGTGTGTGTGTGTGTGTGCGCAGTGTGGTGAGTGTGTTTGTGTGAGAACGTTGGGGTGTGAGTGTGTGTGTGCGAGCGTTGGTGTGTTTGAGTGTGTCTGTGTGCGAGCGTTTGTGGATGTTGTGCGAACATTGGATAGAGTGTTGTTTGAGCGCGTTGGACTGTATGTGTGCATGTGTAGGTGTCTGTGTGTGCGAGTGTTGGTGTTCGTGTGTGCGGGTGTTGGTTTTGGTGTGTGTGTGTAAGCATTGGTCTGTGTGTTTGTGAGGGAGCGTTGGTCTGTATGCCTGTGTACGAGTGTTGGAATGTGTGTGTGTGTGTGTATGTGTGTGTGTGTTCTACTGCTGGTGACTTTTCTATGTACGAGCGCTGGTGTGTGTGTGTACGAGACTTGGTGTGTGTGTATGTGCATTCATGTCTGTGTGTGTGTGTGTAGGGGAGTTTGTGTCTGTGTGTGTGAGAGTTGTTGTGTGTGTGTGTGTACGAGCATTGGTGTCTATGTGTGTGTGTGTGTACGACAGTTTGTGCGTGTGTGTGTGTGTGTGTGTGTGTGTACGAATGGGCATTGGTGTGTGTTTGTGTGCGAGCTTTGGGGAGTGTGTTTGTGTGTGAATGTGGGTGAGCGATGGTGTGTGTATCAGTGTTTGTGTCTAAGAGAACATTTGAGTGTCAGTGTGAGCAATGCTCTGTGTGTTAGCCTTGGTGTGATACTCTGAGTTGTTGGTATGTGTGTATTAGTGTGTCTGTGTGGGCGAGGGTTGGAGTGTGTTAGTCCTACTGGTGCTATGTGTGAGTTCATAGCACATTCATGTGTGTGTTCGAGTGTTGGTGTGTGTCTTTGTGTGCGAGCGTTGGTGCATGTGTGTGTCTATGATAGTGTTGGTGAGTGTATTTATGAGCAAGGTTTGGTGTGTGTATTTGAGTGTGAGCGTTGGTAAGTATTGTGTGTATGTATGATCGTTGGTGTACGGATGTGTGTGCGAGTGTTGGTGTGTTTGTGAGTGTCTGTCTGTGCGAGCGTTGGTGTCACTATGTGCGAGTAGTGGGGTGTGTGTGCGAGCGTTGGTGAGTGTGTGCTAGTGCGTTGGTGTGTGTGGGTGTCTGAGTGGTGGTGTGTCTGTGTGTGTACGAACGGTGGAGTGTGTGTGTGTGTGTCCACGCATAGGTGTGTGTCTTTGCATGCGTGTGTGCGATTGTTGGTAAGTGTGTAACAGTGCGTGCGTGTGTGTGAGACAAAGCGGCTCTGCATGTAAGTCCAAGCGTTGGTATGTGTGTGCGAGTGTTGGTATGTGTGTGTGTGTGCGAGTGTTAGTGAGTGTATTTGTGTACACGTGTTGGTGTGTCTATATGTGTGTGTGTGTTGATGTGTGTATGTGTTTGTGCGTTCGTTGGTGTGTTAGTGTCTGTGTGTCTGTGTGCGAGCGTTTGTGTGTGTTGTGTGAGCATTGGAGAGAGTGTTGTTCGACCACGTTGGTGTGTGTGTGAAAAAGTGTCGGAGTGTGTGTGTGTGCGTGTGTGTATTCTAGTGCTAGTGAGTTTTTGTGTGTTCGAGCGTTGGAGTGTGTGTGTGCGAGAGTAGGTGTGTGTGTGTGTGCATTGGTTTCTTTGTCTGTGTGTGTACGAGAGTCTGTGTCTGTGTGTGCGAGAGTTGTTGTGTGTGTGTGTGTGTGCGAGCATTGGCGTCTGTGTGTGTGTGTACGAGAGTTTGTGTCTGTGTGTGTGCAAGCTTTGGGGAGTGTGTTTGTGTGTATATGAGTATGAGCGATGGTGTGTGTATGAGTGTTGGTGTGTATGACAGCGTTTGTGTGTCAGTGTGAGCATTGTTGTGTGTGTTAATATTGCTGTGGTACTGTGAGTTGGTGTGTGATAGTCAGTGTTGGTATGTGAGTATGACTGAGTCTGTGTGGGCGAGCGTTGGAGTGTGTTAGTCCGAGCTGTGCTGTGTGTGTGCGAACATTCGTGTGAGCGTTCGAGTGTTGGTGTGTGTCTTTGTGCGCGAGCGTTGGTGCGTGTGTGTGTGTCTGTGCGAGCGTTGGAGAGTGTATTTATGCGCAAGGTTTGGTGTGTGTATTTGTGTATGAGCATTGGTAAGTATGTGTATGTATGATCTTTGGTGTGCGGATGTATGAGCGAGTCTTGGTGTGTTTGAGAGTGTCTGTGTGTGCAAGCGTTGACGTCACTGTGTGCGAGTAGAGGTGTGTGTGTGCGTGCGATGGTGTGTGTGTGCGCGTGCATTAGTCTGTGAGAGTGTGTGAGTGTCTGTTTGTGTGTTCGTGAGTGTCTACGAGTGGTGGTGGTGTGTGTGTGTGTGTGCAAGTGGTGGTGCGTGTGTGTCCGAGGGTAGGTGTGTGTCTTTGCGTGCATGTGTGCGATTGTTGGTAAGTGTGTGTGCGTGTGTGTGAGACCTAGCGACTCTATATGTAAGTGCGAGTGTTGGTATGTGTGTCCGAGTGTTGGTGTTTGCGTGTGTGTTTGTGTGCGAATGTTGGTGTGTGAGTCTGAGTGTGTGTTTGTACGAGCGTTGGTGAGTGTATTTCTGTACAAGCGCTGGCGTCTGTATGTGTCTGAGTGTGTTGATGAGTCCGTGTCTGTGTGCGAGGGTTTGTGTGTGTTGTGCGAGCATAGGAGAGAGTTGTTCGAGCGCGTTGGTGTGTGTGTGTGCAAGTGTCAGAGTGGGTGTGTGTGTGTGTTCTAGTGCTGGTGAGTTTTTGTGAGTACGAGCTTTGGTGTGTGTGTGCGAGAGTTGGTGTGTGTGTGTGTGCGAGCTTTGGGGAGTGTGTTTGTGTGTGTATGAGTGTGAGCGATGGTGTGTGTATGAGTGTTGTAGTGTATGACAGCGTTTGTGTGTCAGTGTGAGCATTGTTGTGTGTGTTAGTGTTGCTGTGATACTGTGAGTTGGTGTGTGATAGTCACTGTTGATATGTGTGTATGAGTGAGTCTGTGTGGGCGACCGTTAGAGTGTGTTAGTCCAAGCTGTGCTGTGTGTGTGCGAACATTCGTGTGTGCGTTCGAGTGTTGGTGTGTGTCTTTGTGTGTGAGCGTTGGTGCATGTGTGTGTGTCTGTGCAAGCGTTGGAGAGTGTATTTATGCGCAAGGTTTGGTGTGTGTCTTTGTTTGTGAGTGTTGCTAAGTATCTGTATGTATGATTGTTGGTGTGCGGATGTGTGTGCGAGTGTTGGTTTGTTTGAGATTGTCTGTGTGTGCAAGCGTTGGTGT
The DNA here is from genome assembly GCA_022405105.1 of Aristolochia contorta. Taxonomy (NCBI): domain Eukaryota; kingdom Viridiplantae; phylum Streptophyta; class Magnoliopsida; order Piperales; family Aristolochiaceae; genus Aristolochia; species Aristolochia contorta. The sequence continues at coordinate 20,281,719 of CM039667.1, forward strand.
CATTGTGTGCGAGTAGTGGTGTGGGTGTGCGAGTAGTGGTGTGGGTGTGCAATCGTGGGTGTGTGTGTGCGCGTGCATTGGTGTGTGAGAGTCTGTGAGTGTCTGTTTGTGTGTTTATGAGTGTGTGTCTGTGTGCGAGCGTTGGTGTGTGTGTGTGCAAGTGTCGGAGTGGGTGTGTGCGTGTGTGTTCTAGTGCTTGTGAGTTTTTGTGTGTACTTGCGTTGGTGTGTGTGTTCGAGAGTTGGTGTGTGTGTGCATTGGTGTCTGTGTGTGTGTGTGTACGAGAGTTTGTGTGTGTGTGTGCGAGAGTTGTTGTGTGTGAGAGTGTGTGCGTAAGCATTGGTGTCTGTGTGTGTACGAATGGGCATTGGCGTGTGTTTGAGTGCAAGCTATAGGGATAGTGTTTGTGTGTTTGAGTGTGATCGATGGTGTGTGAATGAGTGTTGGAGTGTATGAGAGCATTTGTGTGTGGGTGTGAGCATTGCTGTATGGGTTAGCATTGGTGTGATACTATGAGTTGGTGTGTGATAGTGAGTGTTGGTACGTGTGTATGAGTGTGTTTGTCCGAGCAGTGCTGTGTGTGTGCGAACATTCGTGTGCGTTCGAGTGTTGGTCTGTGTCTTTGTGTGAGAGCGTTGGTATGTGTGTGTGTCTGTGCGAGTGTTGCAGAGTGTATTTATGCGTAAGGTTTGTTGTGTGTATTTGTGAGTGAGCGTTGGTAAGTATGTGTATGTATGATCGTTGGTGTGCGGATGTGTGTGCGAGTGTTGGTGTGTTTGAGAGTGTCTGTGTGTGTTATTCTTGGTGTCACTGTGTGCGTGTTGTGGTGTGTGTGTGCGAGTGTTGGTGAGTGTGTGTGCGTGGGTTGGTGTGTGTGAGTGTGTGTGTTGGTTTGTGTGTTTTTGAGTGTCTAGGAGCGGTGGTGTGTGTGAGTGTGTGTGCGAGTGGTGGTGTGTGTGTGTGTGTCCTAGCGTGGGTGTGTGTCTTTGTGTGCATGTGTACGATTGTTGGTAAGTGTGTGTGAGTGTCTGTGAGACCGAGCGGTTATGTATGTTAGTGCGAGTGTTGGTATGTTAGTGCGAGTGTTGGTGTGTGTGTGTGTGCGAATGTTGGTGTGTGCGTGCGAATGTTGGTGCGTGTGTTTGAGTGCGAA
>CM039667.1:20307871-20427871 GCA_022405105.1 Aristolochia contorta
TCTCACACACATACCAACGGTCACACACACACACCAATGCTCTCCCACACACCCACACACACACTCTCATACAAACGCCCTCACACACACACCAATGCTCTCCCACACACCCACACACACACTCTCATACAAACGCCCTCACACACACACCAACACTCACAGACACACTCACACCAACGCTGACACACACACACACCAATGCTCACAGACACACCAACTCTCTCACACACGCACCAATGATCACACACACACCAACGCACTCACACACATACCAACGCTCACACACACGAATAGTCTCCCACACACCCACTCACACATTCGCATACCAACACTCACTCACATACACAAATCACACACACACACACACTCACATCTCATACACACACAAACGCTCAAAACCACACACCAACTCTTTCACACATACACCACCCTTACACACAAACACCGAAGCTCACACACACACACAAATTCACACACTCGCACACACGCTGATACACCAACGTTCCCACACCGACGCACGCCCACCAATTCTCACACACACACTCACACACACATACGCAGTCACACACTCATACCAATGCTTAAACATGCAGTAACGCTCACCCATACACCAATGCTCACACACACAAAACATTCACACACAGCAATGCTCGTGCATACACACAGAGACATACCAATGCTCGTGTGCACACCCACACCCACACCCACCAACGCTCGTGCGTACACACTCACACTCACAGCAATACACATGCACACATACACACACAGCAACACTCGAGCGCGCACACACACATTCACCAATGCTATAGCGCGAGCACACACACTCACACGCCAACGCTCGACATATACACCAATGGTCGCGCACACACCCACACAGACACACTTGAACGCTTGGGCGTACACACCAACACACCCCAACTTTCTCACGTACTCTAGTCATGTGCTTTAGAGGTTTCTGCACCATGCGGTGCCACCTTCTAGCGACTTCTTCTTCTAGGGGTAGTTACCTCATTTCTCCTCCCTTTTGCATGAGACTTCCATTTTCCTCTTCTTGAAATTTTGCATCAATTCTTTTCATAAAAAAGGCAAAATTAAGACAAATTACTACAAAAATGAAAATTTTGGGTATAATAAGACTTGTAAAGTCAACAAAAGACCAATCTATTCACAAATTTAAAAGAAATATGTCGTTTGTTGATTGATTTAGTATGGAAGTATACATCACATTTAGTCTCTCACTTTATTGTTTGACATAAACTAATGGATGGAATTGTCCATAACCCTTATTTGTTTAGGTGCGGGCTATATTAAAAACGAATAAATGGAAAACAACTATTATTTAGTCGATTAATGCTTCGCGCATCTGCACAGGGTACCCCTATCGGGTACTCTTTGACGTCGATGCCACACATCAATGTCTAAATGCTCATCTAAGCTTGGCTCTCGCCTGCCGGAATCAGAACTATAACCTTATCAACACTAGAAAAGCTCTTTGAGGAGCTCTGGGAGGAGGACAGCCCTAATGCCATCAATATCTTCTTCTTATGGACCGTCAACATTGCGGCCAAGTTCCCAGTGGCAGAGCTAAGGGATGGTATGATCTAGAGGAACTCTGGAAGAAAGACCTGGCATGTAGGTCCCCTCTTTGTCATCAACAAAGACATGCCAGAGATCACTAAAATAGAGAAGAAAGTTCCCACCATCGGTATGCACCGCCCCAGACTGCACCAGGAACGACACCCAGAAATCCAATTCAGTCCTCTACATGTGTTTTGGATGCCTCATCAGCTTTGCAATGTGGTGATAGCCGTCGAATCCAATGGCTGCTCCTTCCTGTGGATTATCAAACATGTCAAGGAATTGAGTGATTGATTCGTACAGAGATGGAGGGGCAAAGGGTTCATAATCCTGAGATGGGTGCTCCCTGTTCAGATTCTACACCAAATTAATGATGAGCATTTTTTAAAAATGATGAATCGATAAGCAGAATTCATCGGCAAATAGAAGATAATGTAGTATGTTAGTTCTTAATGAAAATTTACTTCTCTAAGAAATAAAGATATAATAATTATTTTTTTAATGTAAATAAGTTCGTTTACCATATCAATTATAGGTTCCCAAACTCCAACAAGAAAGAACAGTGCTCAGAAAAAACTTAAAATGAACTAAACAATTATGAAACCCATACCATTTTTCCTGAGAACCTCTTTACTATCATAATATGTAATATTTTATATTGTTTAGGGGCATTTTTGTTTTTTCACTTTGTATAAGAGTTGTATATAAATAGTTTAGTTATTAATACAAAATAACCTGTTTTAGTATGTCTATTATAAGTTTAACGTGGTATCAGAGCCACACGGCCCAGACTCGGACAATCTCAAATAAAATCGAATAGACGAGATTTACTCGGCTACCACTCATCGTACCCAATTTGAAGCTACGTTTTGGTGCAGACCTTTCTAGTGTTTCTGACAACGCTTCCGATTCCACTACTATCCAGCTCGAAAATCATTGTTTGTATGCATTTGTTCGCATCATGGCCTCTTACAGAAATATTGAACTGATACTCTTGAAGAGATGCGAACAACAAGGCGATTTCGGGATTTCTATTCGCCCTTTTCAATAACTTCATCTGGTCGGGTATTCAACTCTCCTCTCTCAACTTCTGATTTTTGACCTCCAACTTCAACTCTCTCTTTATTTCAACTTCTAAAAGTCTGACCAGAACTTTGTTTTGTTTAGAGTCCTCGGCCAACAACAAGAACGACACTCAAATACACATATTCGGACTGTGACTTTCAAATATTCCTGAGACTAAGCATCCTCGCTGTTTTTTTCTTGTTTTGCGAAGTTTGAATTGGATGTGCTCTTTGTTCTTCTTTGGTCTGTTCGAAGTTGTTTTTCTTGTTTGTTTGTATTGGGTTGAGATAAAAGAGTGCCACATAGCACATAGTGAGTAGATTGGCCCTCATTCGTGCGATTTCTTGACTGGTGTGGGCAACCATTGCCTATCGGTTTCATCCAAGAAGAGATTGTTCATCTTTGATCCTCTGTTTTGACCTTTCAATCTAGTGAATTTTTCTTTTGGGCTTCAATTGTTATAACTTTTTTAAGCCATTTGATATTTTGTGAAAACGAACGGATGATTGTAAGATTCATCAGATTCACTGGTAAGTAGCATTGCTTGGGTTGAATTATTTCGGTCTGTTCTTGATTGTGCTCTTGTTTGTGTTACAACTGACACTATGACTTAGGTAACTGACCTTGCTCCAATCGTGCCTGTTTAACTAGACAAAACTAATTATCTTCACTCACCATCTCTTATGCGCAATTTTTTGAGGGGTTGAAATTAGTGGAAATATGTCCCTTATGATTATATGATGCATGTCAATCATGTTGATGGTTCTACATCTAAAGCTATTGAAGAATGGGAGATAATAAAAAACAAGGGCGATATCTTGGTTGGCTAGTATTTCCCTTCACCTAGTCTACAAGTCAGAAAATTTGAGAATCCTAGAGAGGCATTGTTATTCTTGGAGAACATACACATGAGAACCAATTTTGCACAGAAATACAAGTAGAGATGGATATTTAGTCCTTAAGACATAGTCCAAGACAATATCTTTGATTCTATGCACAGAAGTCTATGTTGTGAGATCAGTTGGCTGTTATGGATCTGATGTTTGTCTGTCATGTTAATAAAGTTGTTTTTCAAACATTTGTCGAGGAGGATATAGTTGAGTTCTTAATGGCACCTCTGGATGATTATGAGTCCATTCGAACATCTATTCCTTAGAGGAACCTTTTGCTTTCTGTCGAAGCTGCTTTAATAAAATTATTAGCAGAGGAGACACGTTGTCTTACTGGGGGACTATTAGTTTGTCAATCAAAGGTACTAATACTATTCTTACGATTACTCGGCGGCCTCCTTCTTCCACGAAATATAAGTTTGGTACTTATCGTGATATGACTCATGTGAAGTGCAATTAATGTAAGGAATTTGGGCGTATGAAATATATTTGTCCAGCTAAATAAAAGAAGTCTCAGAGTAGTAATTCTACACGATGACTTACCACAGATTTTGTCTCTACTGACAGTTCATTTAGTGTGGCCCAAGTTCCCACTCCTACATTGAATCTTGCAGATGTCCAGGATATGATTAAAAAATTCTTGCTTGCCTTGGTCAAGGTACTTCCTCAACCTCTGCATTATTTGCCAATTGGGTATGGGTTTTCTAATCGTTGACTCTGGTTGGTTCAAATCATATGTTGCTTTATTCTTATATTTTTATTTCTACCTCCCCTTCTGCACTGGGTTATTCGCCTATTTATACTCCTGATGATTTCAAACTCCTTGTTGAATATTCTGGTTCAATTTGTACGTCTACTTGGTTTCTATTGATCTAATGTTCATTGTATCCCTCATCTATCCATAAATTTATTATTTGTTGGTCAATTGTGTGATCTTGGTTTTCATTTTCAATATTCTTCTTTTGGATGTCAGGTACGGGATCCATCAAAGCGGAAGGTTTTTGGGATGGGGCGTAAAGTTGGACGACTTTTTGAGCTTATTAGTCTGAATATTCCTTCTGGTGCTAACTCTTTGTTAAATTTATTTTTAACTGCTAGTTCTAGTTTCGATTTTTCACTTTGGCATAGTCGTTTAGTCTTGATCTCACTTTACTTTTAATAAATTTATTAGTACTAGTTATTTGAGACATGTTTCTTCTAAATTATTGCATCGTCTTAGTTGAAAACTTAGTAAAGATATTATTTTACAATTTAATAGAAGTGATATGTATTCTTTAGCTCCATTTTATATTATTCATTTTGATATTTGGGGACCATTTTTCCCCCAACAACGGGAGTTCTTGTTATTATGTTTTGTTCATTCATAATTATTCCTGATTTGTTTGGGTTTATTGGTTACGATCTTAATCTGATTTTTATAATACTTAAGTTGAATTCTCCACCATGGTTCATACCCAATTTTCTAGAAATATGAATATTTTTCGATGTGATTCTTGAGGTGAATATATTTCAAACAAGTTTTTTTGTTGCTTAAATCTCTCGTTTCTTTGTAACATTTTTTAATCCTTACACTCCACAATAAAATCGGGTTGCAGAATGCAACATAGACACATCATTGCAACTACATGTACTCTTTTTTTGTCATCTTTTTCACCAAAACAATTAAGAGGTGAGGCTGTTTAGACTTCTCTCTACCTTACTAATTGGTTGCCTTCTGTGGCTTTCAAGGGCTCTACGCCTTTCAATCATATGTATGACATATCTCCTGATAACTATTTTGTTCATGTCGTTTGTTGCATATGTTTTGTTTTACTTCATGCACGTGAATTCAATAAGTTATCTGCGAAATCTATGATGTGTGTTTTTCTAGGTATGGTTTTCAGCAAAAAATGTTTTTTATATTATGATCCTCAAGGTAACAATTTGAATTTTTCACAATATGTTACTCTAAGGGAAAATTTTCTTTTTACTCTTTACCCTCTCATAGATCCTAGTTTGTTGTTTCTCCCACAGTTCCCTTTGATTTTTCTTCCAAATGATTTTTCTTCTTTCGTGTGTACTATGCCTGATTCTGTAATAGGCTCATCGTCTGAAGTTTTCCTCTCCCCAATGCCCTCTCTGCTTATTGCCCATGTACCTTCTTCAGATCAACCTTCTAAGTCCTCTCTACCTGGTGATCCCATGTTGTCTTTCGATTCATCTTCAATCTTGTCTACCGATTCCTCACTGGATGATCCTGTAGGTCAGTATCACTATCCATCTCACAATCATCAGCCTCCAGTACATTTACTTGACTATTATTGTTATCTGTCAGTTATTACTTCTATTAACGAACCCTCTTCCTGCAGGGAAACTTCCTCAAACTCTCTTTGGCAGCAAGTTATGTCCGAGGATCAACATGTTTTGGCCATGCTCATAGATGGAATCTTATCCTTCTTCCTCCTGATAAATCTATAATAGGTTGCAAGTAGGTTTATAAAATCATGACGACGGTAGATGAATCTATTGATAAATATAACTTGCATCTGATGGCTAAGGGTTATAAACAAGAGTATGCAATTTATTACGAGGAGATATTTGCTCATGTTGCTAGATTGACCTTTGTTTGTCTTTGTAATTTCTTTTGCCTCAATTCGTCATTGAGAACTGTTTTGAATGGATGTAACAACTCTTTTATGAATGATGATTTGTCTGAAGAGGTTTATAGGTTGCCTCCCCTAGGATTTCAGCATCTCTTTGGGCAAGTATGTCAACTTCGTTGTGCATTATATTGTTTGAAGCAAGCACCTTATGCTTAGTTTTCTACTTTTAGTTCAAAGATTGTGCGGTATGGTTATTGACATGGCATTAATAATTCTGCATTGTTTACTCGTCAAAATTCTTAGGTTATTTTGTTTTTTTATTATATGTTGATGATATCGTCATTGCAGGTGATGAACTACAAGGCATCTATGATCTTAAGGCATATCTTCGTTCTTATTTTGAAATAAAAGATCTTGGTCATTTGTGTCATTTTCTTAGCTTCGATGTTCTTCCCTTATCTGATGGTTATGGTCTTTCACAGGTCAAGTATGCTTCTAACTTGCTCAATTGGGCAAATTTGATAGATAATACAACTTGTGATACACACTTTGAGCTTAATATTAAGCTCAAGGGAACAAATGGAGAGGGACTATCAGATCCTATACTTCATCGACAGTTAATTTATTTAACCATTACTCATCCTGGTAGCAGTTATGTAGTTCATTTCAGCTCCTCATTCAGTTCATTATGCAGCAGTGTGGCGCATCCTGTATTATGTTAAAGACTGCTTGTATAACGGTTTGCTTTCCTTGTCTGCATATTTTAATGTTAATTGGGCAGGTCATGTCACAGATTGTCCGTCTACTACAGGAAGAGTCTGTTTTTTTAGGTGACCTTTGATATCGTGGTGTAGCAAGAAGTAGTCAATTGTTTCTCGTTCAAATTTTGAGGTAGAATACCAAGCCTTTGTTGATACTACTATTGAGCTTATTTGGCTTCGATGGTTATTGCAGGATATGGGGGTCTCTCTAGATTTTCCTACTCCGCATCATTGTGACAATATGAGAGCTCTTTATATTACTCACAATGATGTGTTTCAGGAGATGACGAAACATATTGAAGTTGACTGCCATTTTGTTCGACCTCTTTGTGTTTTTGGGATTCTCATCTTGTTGTATATACGCAGGTGGCATACACCATACTATTGATTCAATTAACAAGTCACTTACTCATCGCGATTTCGGTACTTGTGATCCAAACTCTAGATGAGTTCTTTTGCTCCATCTTGAGTTTGAGGAGGATGTTAGAATATGTAATATTTATATTGTTCATGGGTATTTTCGTCTTTTCACTTTTTATAAAATTTTTAAATAAATAGTTGAGTTATTAATACAAAACAACCCATTTTAATCTGTCTTTTATCAATTTAACATTTACTAGTTATTTCTTGCTTTGATCTTTCACATAATCTTCAAAGATAACCTCTAGTCACAAGAAAGAAAAAAAAGCAATCAGCAGGAAACTATGTGCCAAGAGATCGTTGACACTGCTCTAGGTTTTCATGGAGCCAGGGATTTAGCTCCTATTGAGCTCGATGTTTTTGGAAGCCCCAGTGGCATGGAAGTCTTGTCGTCCCTCTCCACCTATGTATGTGGTGCGTACCATAGAAGTGCATTGAAGTCACAGACGATGAAGAAGCTAGATAGGACAACCGGGGAATCCTGAACTTGGCCACAATGTCAACGGTCCATAGGAAGAAGATACATGAGATGACGACAACTAGGTGATGCTTCTCCCGGAGTTTCTCAAAAGGTTTTTCCTATGCCAATAAGGTCACAGATCTGAATCCAGCCTGCGAGAACAGATCTTTTATGCAATCTCAGCTCATGTTTTCAGCCAATGGTGGCCGAGTGAAGATACAAAGTTCGCTTCCGACTTCTTTCATTTTTTTATGACGATTTTAACCTGGCATCTATGTGTGCACGTAGCATTACTCCATTTAGTAAAAAGTCATGACCGAACTAACATAGTTCAAGGTACACAGTACAAGTTGTGAACTAGAATAGTACATTGTTACCATTACAAAGGACTATGTTATGAAATAAGATTAATTATGAACTTACATAGTATAATTTTATGTTCTAATATGGTACTTGCTTAGAATCAAATTTATTACTTTTGAACTTATAATATGCATGCAATGCTATTGCAATGTTATGAACTTATATGGTGGAACGAAATGGCTCTTATAATGTTATAACCTAATTTGAATTGTCTTCTGAATTGACCATTACTATGCTATATAGCTCCTGCTACAATATTTTAAATGGAGTTTAGAGATGTGTCCAGTTTTCTTATTCAATCTAAGTATAGCTTAAACTGAGGGTAATTTTGCCTGTCAGTCTATGTGAGTAATTAATGAAATAAATTACAGTATACACCTTGTAACTTCATGATAAAGCAATCTATAATCGGTAAATTTCCCTTAATTAAAATTACTTTACTAGCAACAATGTCCATTACCTACTATTAAAGTAGTTGTTCATAAGGTACAACGGCCTTTCAGGAATCACGATTGTGAGTCTGTAGCACTTCAATCGTGAACCATTGATTTTTCATATTCGTTCAATTTTCCATATCTAAACTCCCTAAAAAACAAAATAAAATAAAGATCATAAAGTCATCAACATAAACTAAGCCTATAACACGCTATACCACATTAATTTTTCGTTGGGCTCAGCGCAGCACCAGCACGCTTGGGGGTTTCTTTTCTATTAATGAATTGGAGGGTGAGGATGCTTCGGCACTTTTTAGATATCACCAGCTTTTTCTAATCAGGCGGCGACTAATTTCTAGATATCACCACTTGTCTACATTAATTTCAGTCAAACTTTGTGGCTGCAGGAGAAATGTTGGGTTAAATTGGCTCCTTAAACAACGAAGACTTTCCATGAAATTTGCTACGCAAAGATAAGTGGATGAATGTGATCATTTACGTTGGTCAAACGTGCCACACATGAATGGAGGGGCCTTAATTCTCAAATGTAAAAGCCTAAGTACTACTCAAATTAACCATATTTTGAAATCAAAAAGAGGAAAAAATGCCAAAGTGTCATGGAGTAGTAGATCTATCTAGTATCAAGCACCAAAAAACTAAAACATGAGACTGTGAACATATATAACTTTTCTTGTTATATTTCTTAGTATCATAATTTTTTCAATTAAACATATACATTTTATTTTCATAAAAAAATTATTTGTGAGCTTGCCTCCAAAATGGTGACTAACTAAAAAAGGAAACCCTTCGTGTTATAAACTTATATAGTAACTTCTCTTTAATTGGATCCGTACGTGGACCATTAGCTGTCCAATACTATTCCAATATAAGTTATAACTTCGACATTATAACCTACTATAGTTTATACCCGTTGACAAGATCGCCTTCTGAATCACTGTTCCAATATTGAAACTCAAAACTTTGATCAAGAACTTCTGTCACCTAACCCGTAAAGAAAAATCAAAATGATTGATGGACTACAACCCTGTTGAAAGAATAAAAAAAGTCTAAACTTTGAAAAAATCCTATCGCATGCATTATTTGAATTTATAATTAAGTTCTAATTAAACTTCGACAAATTCCCATCACTTTCAGGATTGCAAAGGACTTTCAAATTAATTAATATGCGTATAAACAACCTCTTCATGACAAGATATTAAACTTCATGTGTTACTTGTATACAAATTCTATAAAGGCAGCAGAATCCATAGATATATATAATTGAAAGAAATCAAGAACCCATTAACTGAAATAAAAAATGCAACATAATTTAATCTAAGATCCGTTCGTATCCCGGCCAGATCCAATTAATCAAATCCGGCCAACTGCATGCAGTAGAAAAGAAAAAAAAAAGCTCTTTAGAAATCTTAAATAGTCATCTCGAGAAAAATCTAGGAAAGTTCTCCCCATCTTATAATCTTCCTCATGACTGAAAACAGACCTGGACTACGTCGTCCTCATTTGTATTTAGCACCGCCTGAAGAAGTATTCCCCCATCAAAACAGTAGAAGCTGTCGGGCTTCATGTACGTGGAGATACCCTGGTCAAGTATTTAAACACAGAAACGCCCATCGATATCCTATTTGATGTTCAAACGGGATACAACCCCGCGGAATGTTATTTAAAAAACTGATCGAGGTGGTTTTGCTTTTTAGTTTTCTCTTCTCCTCGCGCATGCGCTTCCATGGCTGCCTTCTTCCGTCACCTGCTATCTCCTTTGCTTGTACCTTTCTCCTTTTCATTTGCATTCGCGATCTCCGTATCTCTGCTGTGGATCGGACTATTATTCCAACATTACAAGCAGTGCTCCCGGCTGAAGCCTCCGACGTACCCGTTCCTTGGCTGCCTCATCAGCTTCTACAAGAACAGGCACAGATTGTTGGACTGGTACACGGATTTACTTGCAGAGTCTCCGACCCAGACGATCACCGTTTCACGGCTCGGTGCCACGAGGACGATCGTGACGGCGAACCCGGAGAACGTGGAGTATATTCTCAAGACGCGGTTCGATAACTTCCCAAAAGGGAAGCCTTTCACGGACATTCTAGGGGACTTCCTGGGAAACGGCATCTTCAACTCGGACGGAGTAAATTGGTACGCGCAGAGGAAGGCGGCGAGTCATCGGTTCTCAACTCGGTACTTGAGAGAGTACGCGGCGACGACGCTGGAGAAGGAGGTGAATCGGAGGCTGGTGCCGATCCTGGAGCGGGTCAGTCAGGATGGAGCGGTGGTGGACTTGCAGGAGATGATGAGGCGGTTCGCGTTCGACAGCGTGTGCATCGTCTCGTTTGGGGAAGACCCGGGTTCGTTGCATGCGTCTTTTCCGGATACGCCGCTCGCCGGAGCATTCGACGTGGCGTCGGCAGTCAGCGCCAGGCGCGCTGCGGCGCCGGTGCTCGCGCTTTGGAAGGTGAAAAGGGTGCTCGGGATTGGGTCCGAGAAACGACTCCGGGAAGCCATTGGCCAAGTTCACGGTTCTATAACCGAGCTGATTCGATCCAGGATTAATCAAGCTGATCACCAGGAGAAGAAGATGACCGGGGACGACGAAAAGAAAGATGATCTGTTATCTACACTGATCGAAGATGGTATTCACGACGAGGAGGTCATCAGGGACATGGTGATCAGTTTCATAATGGCTGGACGGGACACCACCTCCGCTGCATTGACTTGGTTCTTCTGGTTGATATCCTGTCACCCGGACATAGAAAAGGAGGTAGTGCAAGAAGTTGAGACGAAGACAGCATTGGATTACGATGCCCTAAAGGAGATGAAGATATTAGAAGCTTGCTTATGCGAGACCTTGAGGCTGTACCCACCTGTGGCCTGGGACTCCAAACACGCTGTGACCGACGACACTCTCCCGGACGGCACCGTCGTCAGGAAAGGCAACCGGGTTACCTATTTCCCATACGGAATGGGGAGGATGGAGAAGCTGTGGGGGAAAGATTGGGCTGAGTTCAGACCAACTCGTTGGCTGGATCATGAGGGTGTTGTTCCTACGAGGGTGTCCCCTTTTAAGTTCCCAGTCTTTCAAGCTGGGCCGAGAGTGTGTTTGGGAAAAGAGATGGCCTTCATTCAGATGAAGTACGTCGCTGCGTCAATGCTGAGGAGGTTTGAGATCAGGCCTGTGTCTCCTCGCCAACCAGTCTTTGTGCCTCTGCTTACTGCGTATATGGCAGGCGGGTTGAAGGTGATTGTTGGTAGAAGATGTAAATTCGGGGTCAGATCTTTGAAACAAATTGTATGGAGTTCATAACTAGCTATTTTTTCAGCCGTGACACGAGGGAGTGGATGGGTATCTACAAAACAATTGATCTTTCTTTCTGAGATAAGATTCGTTATTGATCTATATATATTTTTTATATTTGCTGCGGCGGCGGCTTCCAGACTCTTTGCCTAATTATTTTACCAATACCGACTTTATGAGAGACAAGACAAAAAAGACCATGCATCATTGTGGAACAATGCATAATTCAACCAGTGGTGGAGTCTATTTGTCTAGCTCCCATATATAATGTTATCTTTTGTAACATTTGGCACTGACATTTAAATGGGTTGGTCAGCGGAAAAGTCCGGATTGTAAGCATAGTAAAAAAGGGTGAATTAATGCGTCAAACAAAGTGTCCAACTCTTTACGTCTTTCAGGACATCCACACATCACACATGATTACTGGCGGCCATATTTAACAGATTTATTGGCGGCCATATTTAACAGATTTATTGGCGGCCTATTATTTGGATACCCAAATATTTTTGGTTGCGCATGACAGCAAATCAGATATTTGTAATGGCATATAAATAAAGGATAGGTTATCCTTCTTTATTAACATTAGAAGTCTTTAGTACGTTATTTCTTTCAAGTATTTTAGCACTTTACAAAGAGTTAATGCAATGTAGTGTCTTTTTGATTAGTCAATGAGAGGCCTTTTTGTTGCATGTCCCCCGGTAGATTATGCAAATTTATGTAATATATTGTATTTTACCCTTAAGGGTAATTTAGTCATTTTACACTGTAATTAAGAGCGTATATGAACAAATGGATGAATTAATAATGGTTAACCCGTTTTAACCACTTAGAGCATAAATTGGTTCAACTCGGTTCAAGCTTAGTTCAAGCTTAGTTCAAATAGGTATATTTTTTATTGACTCGTGTTCAGCTCGGCCGAGATGAACGAATCGACACGTCATGACTCGTCGTCTTCCCAATTCAGATTAGGGTTTGGCGACTTTTATTTGAAGATTTCTGGTTAGTGAAAATTATGGTGTATTTTTAGGCTATCTTTCGGTATAATTGTGTTGTAATTTCACTATTTTTTGGTGTTGTTCTCGTACGTTTATGCTCCATATTCAGAAAAACACCAATTGCAAAACGAAAGAGTCAATTGGCACATTTTGGTCCTAAAAGCACCCCATTTTGGAGCAATATTGAAGCCGGCGTTACATGGCGTCAAATTGGAAGCCATGACGCTAACCGGAGAAGCACAATGTACGTGAGGCCACATGGTGCCAGAGCCGAAGCCACGGTATCATAATGACAAATGCAGAAGCAAAGTGGCCGACGCCACATGACAACACGATTGAATTTGTGGCGTCGTGTGAACAAGGACTGCGAGCATGGAAAAAATGGCCAAGTGTCCAGCACCCCACTCAGGACAGGGACGCTGGAAGCAGTAAAACGTTTCTGGTTTGAGTGGCTCGGTGACCAGATCCAACACAAGAGCGCTCATCCTTGTTTATCCAGCGTCTCAATGACCGATCTCAGCACAGGAACCCTCGTCCTCGCAAGTGCAGCGCCTCGACGATGGAATGCAGTGCAAGTGAGCTAGCAGTACAAAGGAATGCAAAGTGTGACTCCACGGAATCGTATGGGACCATGCTCGAAGCCAAGACCTAGCACCATTGGAGGAGTCCGATGATGCGTGGTGCCGGATCACTTTGGACACTTAAGAAAGGGAAAAATTTCAGACTCCCCTATGAATAGGCGTAATATACGCACTTTGGGTATCACGCCTCCACGCCTCAAAAGCGGAGCTAGCATTAGGAGTGAAGCAGAAACACACTTGGAGCTTAAAGGAAGAAGAACGAGTCCTAGAGCAAAAAAGGAAGCATTTTCACCTTGGTCTATCTTTTCTCTTCATTTATTTGTGTGTGTCTCGTCTACCATGTATATAATTTTAATGGATAGGGATTCTTCCCTATTTCAAACTATGTGTAGCTAAGTTTCATTTAGGGGTAAGGGATGCAATATGATTTCGGGTGTGAATTCATGTTATTTTGGCTATTAAAGTTAAACTAGTGCAATCCATCTTTAATTTAGTGTGAGTAGCTGTTAGGGAGCTATTCGCATGAGAAGATTGATGACTCCACATGTGCATCTTATCGTTTGGTTGAGATCGAGAGGTGATATGAAAGGATACCTCCCCTCTGCATGTGATCCCCAAAAAGACTGCGTTCAATCAGTGGCAGGTGAGGGGTACGCTGGTGGACTTCGAGAGAAGCATCTGGACATGCGTGGTCGTTTAGGCAGAGCTACATGGTCCCTTGATTTAGACCTGTGACCTCAAGAGACAAATCAGGGTAAGGAGGGGGGCACGGTCGTATTGCCTCGAGAGAGGGTTACGTGTAGGGGATTCCAGACACACTAACAAGCGATAAGTTGCACACTTAGTTTAAATTGCATGAATCCTACCCTTAATTATATGAATCACTTCCCCATGAGCGTGTATCACTTTAGGAACTATTGTAGTTAAAGAGTTAGTTTCTTTTGTACTTTTAACATTAGGATACTTGTGACAAATCTTTTTAATTGATGTAGTTAGATATAACTTTAGAGGATTCAGTGGTTAGTAAGTAGTAATACTCCTCGTGGGATCGATCTGGACTCGTCCAATATATTATTTGGTGTGACGCGTGCACTTCCGCATGGGCAGATGTTTATAGGGTCGTTTGCGCCCAACCAATTTTTTAGCATCGTTGTCGGGTACTGGTTACAACTATTAGCTTGGGCTCTTTAGCTGTAGTGTAGCTTATAGTAGTCAATATAATTTGACTTACATAGTTTCATGCTTAGTGTAGCTTAATCTAGCTAATTTGCATTATAGTGTAGTTATTTCTGATGGTTACACTGCTAAAAAACTAGTTTTGCCCTACGGTTTATGCACAAACTATAGGCAAAAGTTTAGTTTCTGAAAAACACCGAGTGGTGATGGGAATGAAGAAGTTTCAATTAATTCCAACAAGAATTTGGTTTCTAATGCTGTGATTGCAAATCCTTTGTCAATGCCTGGCGGCCTTCTATGTGCAAAGGTGTGTGTGCTACTTAATTTAGGAGGGTTCCGAAGCTACTTTGAATTTTTGGTTTTTTAAAAAATAAATTAAAGTTTGTATTTTTGGTCTAATTGATGTTTCTTTGGAGTTATTGTTGTAGTATGCTAAGTTCTTATTGTTTTTAAAACAACTTTCAAGACTGCTTTCAAGACAGTGTAGTTCCTACTGCTTTCAAGACTACTTATATTACTGCCAATACATTCACCTCTGCCTTGTTTGAGAGATGCACATTCGAAGACTACCACTCTTTTGTCTTTGTCAGGCAGAAGTTATGTCCAATTTTTTGGTTGGTTGATGAAATAAAAGGAAGCTTAACTAAGGCTAGTAAATCTACTAATGTTGTTCATTTCTTTGTCAAATTTTATGTTTCTGAAAAACATTGAGTGGTGATGGGAATGAAGATGTTGTAGTTTCAATTAATTCCAACAAGAATTTGGTTTCTAATGCTGTGATTGCAATTTCTTTGTGAATGTCTGGCAGCCTTCTGTGTGCAAAGGTGTGTGCTACTAATTTAGGTGGGTTCCGAAACTACTTTGGATTTTAGGTTTTTTAAAAATAAATTAAAGGTTGTATTTTTGTCTAATTGTTGTTTCTTTGGAGTTATTGTTGTAGTATGCTAAGTTCTTATTGTTTTTAAAACAACTTTCAAGACTGCTTTCAAGACAGTGTAGTTCCTACTACTTTCAAGACAGCTTATATTACTGCCAATACATTCACCTATGCCTTGTTTGAGAGATGCACATTCGAAGACTACCACTCTTTTGTCTTTGTCAGGCAGTCGAAGTTATGACCAATTTTTTGGTTGGTTGATGAAATAAATGGAATCATGACCAAGGCTAGTAAATCTACTAATGTTGTTCATTTCTTCTGAATAGTTTAATTATAATATCCCCAAGAATTTCAAGGTTTTTAGCATACTACCTTTTCCAGTGATGACAATATTCCCCAGTGCAAAAGCTTGATGTAAGACGGAATGCAATCTGCGGAAGTACTTGTACCTTCTTCAACTGAAGTTATAGGAATTAAGGGTGACTCTAGTTGTGCACAGAAAGGTCAGCGTTTATTTTTGTATAGGTGCAATGAGATGGATTTGATGTATCAACAAGAATGTTAAATTGATTTTTTCGACCAATAGGATTTTGGGGTATATATAAAAGGAAGAAGAAGATGCTGAAAAGAGAGAGAAAAAAGGTCGAGGGCCAAAGAATGTGGAAAACGTGGCTATTGCTGACACAATAGCTCAATGCAAATTTCTCATCTTCTTCAGGTTTGATATGATAGTGATTCCCTTTTATAGTGAATTCTTCAAATTGTATATACTTATTTACTACGGATTATTGCCTACAGGTCACCCATTGCCAATAGTTATTGCCTACGGTAATATACCTTACTTATTTCCAACAGTTCATACAAATAGTTTAAAATCATAGGCAAAGACTACTATTTTCCCTCTGGTTTACCCAACCATCGGCAATAACATTGCTTCCCTTTGATGCGGAAATTGAAAGGACAACAAAAATGAATCTAAGGCAGCAAAGGCTATCAAGGAGAGGAAGATATGGCTGAAGAAGAGCCAAGATGTTTGAGAGAGTTTTCAGTGCCTTGGCTGGAGGTACACACTCAAGTATAAGAAGACCGAAAATTTTAGCTAACATTTTTGAGATGAAACCGACAATTATCTAAATGATCCAAGCCTCAGTTCAGTTTAGCGGATTGCCAAATGATTTCCTCAAGATTTACGATACTTTTAAGCACAATGGTGTATCAGGAGATGCAATAAGAATGAGATTATTCCCATTCTCGTTGAGAAACAAGGCAAACCACTAGTTAAACTCGTTGCCTTCAGGATCCATTACTACGTGGATGGACCTTGAGCAAAAAATGGTGCAAAGGTGGTGCCCTCAAATGATCAGGAATCTTTGTATGAAGCGTGGGATCGATTTAAAGAGTTGCTAAAGAAGTGCCTTCACCATTCAATAACAAAATGGTCACAAGTGCAAACCATCGATAATGGTATGCAAAACCAAAGTAGAACTATCATTGATGCAACCGCAGGAGGGGCACTTATGAACAAATCCATTGATGAGGCATATGACCTATTGGAAAATATGGCAGGCAACATCTACCAATGGAACACTGAAAGACCAAAGAGTATGCCTGAGCAAGGTCAACGTTGAAGCAAGGTAATTGGTTATATGAAGTAGACACCAACAGAGCGATAAGAATTCAGATGGATGCCTTAAAAAATGAAGATAGCAGCCTTGGAAGCAAAGCCTGCACATTGTCCATTTGTATGTTGTGAATTATGTGGTGGAGTTTGACACAGAGTTGAAGTATGCACATCCACTATGGAAAGTGTGCAATATGCTCAAAACATAAACGACCCGTACTCCAACACCTACAATCCTGGCTGGAGAAACCATCCGAATTTTGGATGGAGAAATGAGCAAGAAAATGCTCCAACACCAACATAAGGGAATTACCAAAATTCTGGACAACAAGGAAGGTTTCAAAATCAGCCTCAAGCTGAGAGACCAAATTCTAACCATTAGTTGTTCCTTAAATTGGTGCAAAGTCATGATGCATCCTTAAATTGGTGCAAATTCTAACCATTAGTTGCATCCTTAAATTGGTGCAAAGCCAAAGCCATATATGAAAAGCTGAAAAGATATCTCCCCAGTGACACAGTGGAGAATCCAAAGAAAGAAGATAAGGAAGATGTAGAGCGCTGCAATGCAGTGTTGGCTAGGGAGTCTCTAGCTCAAATGGAGATTGAAGAAGTGAATTAAGAGTTCACTCAGGGAGAAGAACACGAGTATGATTCCTTCTCCTTTAAACTAAACCAATCTCCTTTTTCTATAAAGAGAATGAGGCAAGTCAATCTCAGACATTTCCATTCAAATGAGTTGAGATCAAAAGGACAGATTTGTATAATCAAGAAAGCAAAGAGGAAAAGTTGTGTTATCAGTCCCAACCAACACGAATATGGAGACTGGAGGAAGAGCTCCACAAAAATCTAAGTCTGATGGAGACGAAGCAGATTCCTCCCCTATTGGATTTGAGAAAAGAAGAGTACTTGAATTGGTCAAGTGAAGATGAATGGCGAGAGAAGAAGGTTTGAGAACCACCCTATGACGAAGGAAGAGCAATTGGGGAAGTAGATGTGGTCAAGCATAAGCCCCTTGAAGCTTTCAAAAAGCTTCAAATTGACATACCATCTTATGAAGAATCTGAGTACAAGATGTATAATTCAGATTGGAAGATGCCTAAAGAAGAAAAATACAACAATTGGAGAGAGAAGTGCTACCGAAAGGTAAAAGATCCTGGGAGCTTTGCCATACCATGCACCATTGGGACCTAGAAGATCAAGGACACTCTAAGTGACTTGGGAGCTAGTGTGAATATCATGCCTTTTGGCATATTCAACGAGTTGGGTCTCAGCGAACCTCCCCCCAAAGAAGTGAAAATCATGTTTGTTGATGGTTCCATCAGCCATCCAAGGGGCATTTTGGAGAACGCAATGGTAAGGGTAAATGGAATCTTCTTCTAGTTGATTTTCTCGTGATTGATAAGGAAGAAGGCACTAAAATGTCTAAACCCTAAACTCTCATCTTGGGAAGATCCTTCCTTGCTTCAACTCGAGCAATTATCGAAGTAGAAGAGTGGAACAACACCATGAGATCGGCCAGTGGAGAAGAAGTCAGCTTCTTTATGCCTCAAGCCATGAGGAGAATTAGGAAGGGATGTCAAAGGGTGAAGCACCCTTTGGAATTGGATAGAGAGGTCTTTAGAGGTAGACCTCCATCTAAAAGATTGGATCCGTGCTTGGTAAAAGGTAATTTCACATATGAAGAAAAGAGGTGGTTAAAGTTGATGAGTCGTGTGAAGCCACAGGAGAAGTTGGAACAAGCTCAGACCTATAATTAGTCGAGCATGGGAAGGGTGAATATGCTCAAGGAGCTGAGACGGCTGGTGGAAGAGGAATTAAGTACCCCACCAAAAATGAAGAAGAAAGAGGCTTCACCTCTATGCAAGCCTGTTGAAAATGTCAATGGGAAGAGCTTGAGTAAAAGAAGACAAGTTGTAAGTTACAATGTCCCTTCAAACTCAATTTTGGTTCCAGGATAGGTTTGAAAGAAGTTTGAAAAGTTTTACCAAAGACTTTAAAAATTGGCCCTTCTTCGGAGGTAAGCCATGTTTTGTACATACCAATTTCGGAAAGTTAGAATATTAGACAGTGTTATGTTAGGAAAGACTCAATTTTTGTAGTTGCATGCTTAAATTGTAAATAACAACTTGTATGAAGCATGTTTGAGTCAAAATTTCAAACAGTTAGCATGAATCATGAGATTGCTCGAGTAGTTTTCGTTTAGGTAGTAAGTTTTGGAGATAGAATAATTTCTGCTTGAAAAGAGCAAGCCATGAAGTCACATATCACGGCCTACAAAAAACTGCATCTCCAAGATGGTGACACCACGGCAGCCAATTTGGCACTACGCGGAGTCGGTGTGATACTGTGAGGAGGTTTCTGGTGCCATATGGCATCATTGCGATGCTGTCAGTGGGTTAAGTGAAGCCACACGACTCCAATTTTCGGAAGAGAATTTTAAGTGACTTGGCGCTGTCCGAGATAGAGCACGTCGCCACTTGGCGCGGTGAGACTTGAGCGAAAACTATAAAACACTCAGCTTGCACGACGCCACAAAGTGCTGAACCGAGCCGAGAGCGTCACACGAGAGCCTATAAAACCCCAACACCTGAAATCAAAGATAAATTGTTTGCCAAACCAAATCTGAGTGAAAACCTCACGTTTTCTCCGTTGTTTCACCGAGTTTTGAGTTCGCTCGAGTTCGTGCAATCTTCCCCCTCACGATTTTCGTGCTTTGATGGGAAGTTTTTGCAGCATTGGGCTCGGCCGAGGTCTTCTTCAAGGTCGGGAGCAACATTTGAGGTCGGCATTCTTATCCTATTCATCCATTGTTTATATCTGAGCTCAATAACAATGATGGAGAGAGGAAAGAAAATCGCCCACGAGAACAAATGGGAAAATGGCCCGAGGAAAGAAGGAAGCGATCCATGAAAGGGGATTCACATTTAATGACATGGAAACACATTCCGCCCAATGGTTTTTGCATGGAATTGGGGTAGGTTCTGTATCCAACCCCTACCCACATGTACTCGGATCGTTGAAGAATTTTATGCTAACCTGAGTATGAGGGGTGCAGCAAGAGTGAACCCTGTAGGACACCAAGTGTGCATGGTTTGAGGGAAAGCAGTTAGGTTTGATAGAGAAGCCAAAAATGGCCACTTTGGATTATAAGGCACAGAAGATGGAATCGAGTCACTAAAGAACTCATTGCCAGTCGAAGAGCTGAGACACTTTCTATGCATTCACCCATCAAAATGGGTAAGGTCAGCAGAAGAGCAATGAATGACATGCTCAAGCATCAAGAGAGTCGTCAGTTTTGTCACTTAGGATAATTAGGTGTACTTTGAACTAAGTTAAAACAAGTCATTAGCATTTTGTAAAGCAAACTGTTCAGTTTTAATGAAATTCACTTGTTTGATGTACTCTCTTTACCTCCTTGAATGAACATAAAAAGGTTGTTCCTTAATGAATATGATTTGCAGAATTTCTATCTCCAAATTTATTTCGTCATAATCTTCTTAGTTAGTATTTATCTTTTGAATAAATTCTTTAACGAAAATTTCGGTTTTGCATTACAAATTGAGAACCACATGGAGCAGCACACAAGAGCCGTCTGCTGAACAGAAAACAGGGAGTCTCTCACCCCCTCTCTATTTGAACTTTTCAAATTTAGGGAATAGCATGCTCAGCCTTAAGTGATCAAGTTCAATGTCAATGTGAAATGATGAAATAGCTTATAATGCTCTCTTACAGTACTAAAAATGAAGCATTCTCCTTGATGGGAATTGTTTTATAGTTGGTATGAGGGAGTCTAGCAAGCCTTAAAAATTGTTTTCTATCTAGCCACTCACTAGTTATTGTTATAACTATCTCATTGATGCTGGGTATGTGGCTGGATTGGTAAAGATACGCAAACTTACTTCACATCTAGAATTGCACAGAAAATACTATTTATCTCAAAGAGGTCTGTGGCAGATTTTGGGAAAACGTCAACGGCTGCTGGCTTATTTGTCAAAAAATAAAAATAGAGTACGTTATAAGGAATTAAATGGTCAGCTGAATATTCGGGAGCTAAAATCGTGTGCACTTAATACTCTAAGAATGCTAGAACTAGTTTCAAAAGAAACTCAAGGCGAAATAGAATAGAGAGTTGATTCCATGGAAATGACTTAGGCGGTCTTTTGACTGGTTGGGCTTTTCTTAATCTATCCCATGTAAATTTCCTAGTTTACTCAAACTTTGAGCCTATGATTATCCAATTTTTTTCAAGAAAATCTCTTTTTCAACTTACTCATCTAGCTTATTTGTATATTGACTTTCTTCTTTTTTGAACCTCCATTCAAACTGCTTAACTAAATCAAATTGGAGTTGAGATTCCCAGAGAGCTATGAATAAAATCAAATCGTGGAGAGAAAGCAATAAAAAAATCAACAACAAAAAAAAAAAAACTCTTGCAAAGCAAAGGTAATGTAAATACTCAGTCACACATCTAAGAGATGACTGAACTGCTGTATAGAAAGTCTGATTTTAAAACAAAGTACGAGCTGAAAAATGATCTATAAATTGTCCAAATCTTAAGTTTGAGGGAGTAGCTGTAGATTATGAGGGGATATCAATTAATCAATCTAGTTGAGTCTAGCATTCTAAATGGTTCAAACCTTTACGATTAACCTTTTTGACCTACTAATGTCCCTAGCCCCATTACAACCTAATGAAGTCCTAAGGATCTTAGGATCACTTCTCTACAATTAGTGGGGAGTGGACTTTGAAATTAGCCTATGGGATTTTAGGAGTAAAATTCAAAGTGCATAGAATGTGGATTGATGGAAGGAGAACCTAATGAGAGACATTATAGAAATATCTACAAAGTTTGGCCTAGGTCTTTCTCAATATGACTAGCCAAAGTTAGAATGCCTCTTTCCAACTAATAAGCTAGGATCTTTTTACCTCTTTTACCTATGTGGGACTATAGTCTAACACTCCCCCACATGTATGGACCTTCTTTTGGGCTCCTACACGTGGACAAATGGGGTGGAGGCCTACGTACAAGCACCTGCTCTGATACCATGTAAAGTTGGTGAAGGAAGATAGAAGATGAAAGAAAAGTGAAGAAATAAGAAGAAGGGGAAGAGAGAAGGTGACAAAAAGGTTGTAAGGTCTTAATTACATACAAACCTAAAACATGTATTAATAGAATCCGAAAATACAAAATTACAATGATGTCATTCATTGTTTGAGGAGCAAGAAAAAAAACAATAAATAAATAATCACTAACTGAAGTTTAGTAACAACTAGATAGTCAAATCTTTCTCTAGAGTATGAAATTCAGACCAGAAAATTTGTTGACATCAACCCTAGTATGATGAATTCGGAACACCAAAAAGTATGAAAGAACACACCTTTATGCTTCTAAAACCCTGGAGAAGCCTCTGACGCCTAGAAAACACCTTTCCACAACCTTTGGTTAGGTAAAATAGTCTAGCACAATTATAGAGACAACAGTACGAGTCTTGTGACTCAGCAGCAGTAGAAAGCCCTTTTTAAGGGCAGTAGGTTGTGCATCTAGCACTTACACATGAATTTAAACTATCAGCCTTCCTAAAGTGGCACAAGAAAAAGAAAAAAATGAATCTGAAGCTTCTGACCACACAACAGATAACGTCAACAACAGTAGCACCAACAACAGCAAGGGCTAGAATTCAGAAACACTAGAAAACGCTTCTAATTCATTAAAAACCGTGGGCACGGTTCCCGATGAAATGTAAATAAACAAGTTTGACATACCTATAAGCTCTGAAACACGTTCAGAACTACCTATGACTAGAATTGGCTGGTTTTTGCAACTCAAAGACAAATTATTTGGTTGGTACAAATCCCGATGCAATGTAAAAATTATATTTTTTACCAGCTGCAGTTGTAGCAGTCTCAGGTACAGGATCCTAAGAACCCAATACCAGCAAAGGAATTCCCTTTAGTAGTAAACCCATATGCACAACACTTCAATCAATAATAGAAGCCATTATCAAGGGATAATGGCAAAAAAACAATGAAAAAGGACAAACTTTAAGGATCGCCCACAATCAATAACCTTTCCAGAACATTGAACTTATACAATGAGCTTCGAGGATGAAGGTCCCATGACCTCTGTAAGTGACGAGACATCACATACACCCCCGCTCTGATACCATGGAAAGTTGGGCCGAGGCCTTTACGAAAATGTCTAGCATAAGTTAGGAATCCTCTTTCCAACTAATAAGCCTGGATCGTTTCTACTCTTTTATCTATTCGGGACTATGCTCTAACACTCCCGCGCAGTGTGGGCCATCATTTGGGCTCTTACACGTGGAGAACTTGGGTGGAGGCCCACGTACGAGCACCCACTATGATATTATGTAAAGTTGGGCAGAGGCCTATCCCAAAATGACTTGCCGAAGTTAGGAAGCCTCTTTCCAACTAATAAGTCATGATCTTCTACTCGTTTATCCATGTGGGACTAAACTCTAACATGGGCTGAGTACTCGTGTTGTGCACGTGTAGGAACCCAATGGAAGGCCCACACATGTGGGACAGTGCTAGAATTTAGTCCCACATAGAAAAACCAGTAGAAACGATCCTGACTTATTAGCTGGAAAAAGGCTTCCTAACTTCAGCTAGTCATTTTATGATGGACATTGGCCCAACTTTACAATAATTGAGTAGAGGGGCAAGATAGAGAGTTTCACTCTGCCAAGCAAAAACTCTTAATAAGACTATAGGAGGAATGTACCATCAATCGGAACCTTAAATTTTTTTTTTTTGTAAATGAGTGTTGTAATTTCACTAACTTTTGGTGTTGTTTTTGTAGGTTTATGCACCATATTATGAAAAATACCAATTGTAAGGAATAAGAGTCAACTTGCACGTTTTGGGCCTAAAAACACCCCATTTTGGAGCAATACAGAAGCCGGCACCACAGGGCATCAGATTGGAAAACTATAGCTCTAAGCAGAGAAGCACAATGTACGTGACGGCATATAGCACCAGAACCGAAGCCACATGACGCAATGATCGAAGCAGCCGCATCGCACGATGGAGGATAGCGAGCATGGTAAAAATGGGTTGAGCTCCCGACTCAGCGCAGGGTCACTAGGAGCAACCGAAAGTTTCTGGGTTGAGAGCTCAGCGACCGGATCCAGCGCAGGAGCGCTCATGGCACCACCCTCACCACCAAATCCTAGAACCACTGGAGGAGTCCGACGCTGTGTGGCGCCGGATCACTTAGGGCTCTAAAAAGAGGGAAATCTTTCAAACTCCCTTATAGATAGGCATTATAAACGTATTTTGAGCATCATGCCTTAACGCCTCAGAGGCTGAGCTAGCATTAGGAGTGAAGCAGAAACACACTTGGAGCTTAAAGGAGGAAGAAGGACGAGTCCAAGAGAAAAAAGGGAAGTTTTTCTCCCTTGGCCTATCTTTTCTCTTCATTTATTTGTGTGTATCTCGTCTACCATGTATTCAATGTTAATGGATAGGGCTTCTTCCCTAATCCAAACTATGTGTAGCTAAGTTTCGTTTAGGGTAAGTGATGTAATGTGATTTTGGATTTGGATTCATGTAATTTCGGCTACTTCAATTAATCTAGTGCAATCCATCTTTAATTTAGTGTGAGTGCCCATTGGGGAACTATTCGAATGAGGAAATTGATGACCTCCACATGTGCGTCTTATCTTTTTGTTCTGACTAAGAGGTAATATGAAAGGATACCACCACTCTGCGTGTGATCCCCAAACCGATTGTGTTCAATCAGTGGCTGGTGAGGGCTGGTGGACTTCGAGAGAAGCATCGGAACACGTGTAGTCATTTAGGAAGAGCTACATGGACCCTTGATTTAGACCTGTGACCTCGAGAGACAAATCAGGCTGAGGGGGGCAAGGTCATATCACCTCGAGAGAGGGTTACGCGTAGGGAATTCTAAACCCATTAATGAGCCAGAGATTGCACACTTAGCTAAAATTGCATGATTCCCACCCTTAATTACAAGATATCACTTCCCCCAACTCCAAATTAGCTTAGCCTCTAGCTTGAGCGTGTATCACTTTTGGAACTGTTGTTGTTAATTAGTATTCTTTTGTAGTTTTAACATTAGGATACTTGTGACCATTCTCTTTAATTACAGTAATTAGATATAGTTATAGGGAATTCAGTAGCTAGTAAGTAGTAATAGACTTTGAAGGATTGATCTGGACTCGTCCGGTATAATACTTGGTGTGACGCATGCACTTGCGAACAGGGAGATTTTAATAGTATTGTTTACGCCCAACCAATTTTTGGCTCGATTTCAGCCAATTTTTGAGTAAATCACCTCGGAAAACTATCGTAAATCTTTGTTCATTGTCTGAATCTTTGGATTGAAGAAGCTTTTGACGATTTCCCTTCCGATTTTGTCAATCACGGGTTTCAGTGTAAACCCTCTCTAGTTTTTGGAGCGACTATTTGGCAATATCATTTGTCATCAGTCTTTGAAACACGAAGGAAGCCTTCGATTTCTTCAGATTGCCCTTCGATTTTAGTATGGGAGAAGAAGATTTTTGATTCAGGTGAAGTTTTTGGGGATTGAGCTCTGGTCTTGACGATTCGAGAGAGTTTTTTTCTATTCGGGTTTGATTCTTCACTGTGTCTGTCGGATCTCGAGTTTGGCTCTGTCACCATCGTCGTTTGATGACGTTCATCTCTTTCCATCTTTCTCTTGCCGCTAGTGATCTTCGTTTTTATGGATATTTGAGTTTGTTCTCTGTTCTTTTCAAGTATTTTTGTTGGGTGTGTCCTCTCTGTTACTGGAATTTCAGACATAATTGCACCGCTTTAGACCAGACCAAACCGGACGAAACCAAACCAGACCGGAGCAGACAGGACCACCTCAGACCACAGTTTTTTTTTCTGGTTTCTAGTTCTTGTTAGTCCATTTTGTTGCTTGTCACTTCAGATATTTTGGTTGGTTTTATTTTATTGTGATCGATTGGGGAAGAACGCAGATTATCTGTCATCTGACTTTTTCAATGTCTTCTAGTGATATGACTCATGCGCAGTGCCATTATTGTATTAAATTTGGACATATGAAATATACCTGTCCAGACAAGATAAAGAAGACTCGGCCTCAAGTTCAGACTCCCACTTCTACATTGATCATTTTAGATATTCAGGATCTGATTAACAAGGTCCTTGCTGGCCTTCGTCAAGGTACTCCCTCAGTTTCTGCTTGTCTGCTCATTCATATAAGGGCTCTTGGATCGTTGACACTGGAGCCACTGGTAAAAAAATGAGCTCCGCCGGCGGTTTAAATTTGCCGCCAAATCAGAAAAAACCCGGCGACGGAAAAACCATCGTCGATGGGTGACGCATCGGCGGAACAATTCCGCCAATGAAAAGAACCGTCGGGAGGCAGTTTTACTGTGGCTGGCGGTTCAAAGCTGCCGGCTTCGGGAGAAGGTGTCTCTGCCGGCAACAAGGCGTCCGCCGGAGAGTGGCAACTCCACCGACGACAAGACCTCCACCGGTGGAAGGCAGCTCTAACGGCGAATGCTCAACCACAGGCGGAATCCTCTTCCACCGGCGAAAATGTTGGCTGGCAGAAAGTTTTAAAAAATCAAGAAAATATGTGGACTACGGAGGAGAGAGAGAGAGAGAGAGAGAGAGAGAGAGAGAGAGAGAGAGAGAGAGAGAGAGAGAGAGAGAGAGAGAGAGAGAGAGAGAGAGAGAGAGAGAGAGAGAGAGAGAGAGAGAGAGAGAGAGAGAGAGAGAGAGAGAGAGAGAGAGAGAGAGCAGAAAGCTATGATGAGAAGATCTGTTGCTCGACTAGTAATCCATGTTCCAGAATGATGCTATTAGAAAAGGGCTAGAAGAAAGGAGCAAGTCAGATTTGTAGTGTTAAATAGACACAATCTGCAAGTGACACAAGAAGAATAATTTGAACAGATGCTACAGTGTAACTACTCATTCATCCACGTACATAGGGGCACCAAGGCCAAACTTAATAACAAAGCATAATACAAATTGCTTCAAGTGACACTGGAGAGTAATTTGAGCAGCCACTTCATAAGAGGATCAGTTGCCGAATGGGAGCCTGTGGCAAGAGAGAAAGCACAAAGGTAGAATATGGAGAAGATTATAACCGATACCAGCATGCAGAGACTAATTATTAATTAGCTTCCCTAGTTAATGGATTTGGATAATTGCTAAAACCATCTTTTCTACTTACCCTAACTTGCGAGATGTATCGGAGCTATCAGAATCTGGAGGAGGCCCGGCTGAAGCAGAAACATCAGTCATGGAGTCAGCCGTTGGCCCATCCTTGCAGACAACAGTCTCTGGCACCATTTGTGTTATCATTCCAAATTTGAGTAGATATATAAGCAGTTTATTAGGATGTTTATTTCACAAAATCAAGAAGAACAATAGTCTTGAAAGCCTTACTCACTGTCTCACTCTCACATTCTCTTCCATCAGTTGGACTCACTGTTTGTTTCAGTACTAAAATATCAGTGGAAGGATACAACTTCAACATTACCCTTCTTAAAATGATAATTAACTAATGTATGCAGTGTGGACAAGGCAATCTGGAACTCCTTACCCTAAACTGAAGGCCATCAATTTCTTTCCTGATTTTTGCTCCCTGCAATATAATTATCAAAGACTTCATGAGCACCAACTAATTAAACTTTGGTCCTTAAAATTCTAAATCAAACATCAATAGACAGCCCAATTCTTGGATTCTACCATTGAATAAATTACACTAAGCATTTACCTTTAGAAGTAATGAACTACAGATAACCAAATAGATAACCCATATAACAAAATCAGATAACCAAATCAGATAACCAAAATAACTAAATCAGCCTAAAAAATCAGATGAAAAAATCATCTGGCCAATCACCTGGCTCCATGGCACCTGGTCATGCTTTTCAACATGGAAGAAATCAATTGTAATTCATGATTTGAAGTGAGATACTAAAAAGTAGGGGTGTAAACGGTATCCGATTATCCGCTCTACCGTCCAACCGATTACCGTTCTACCGTCTTTAAACAATAAATAATATTATCCATTTACTGTTCTACCGATTACAGTTCTACGGTTTAATAAATGGGACGAAAACGGAAATAAAATTTCCGTATATGTTCTACCGTTCCACCGTTTAAATAGGGTAGTATGGTAAATTTATCAATCTTTTTTATGTTTAACATTTTGTTTTTATTAATTGATTATTTTGCCAAGTATACTCTTCACACAATGAGATATCATATAAATATTATAGAAAAAAATAATATTTTACTTATTTATTTGTTTTGATAAAATAAAGTTAAAAAAATTATATTTGTATAATTATTTTAAAATTTATAATATTTTGTCATAACAATTGAGTATAATGACTAATTGAGTATAATGACTAATTGAGTAATTGATTTAGAATCTTAATTTCGTATGAGCTATATCTTATATGAGTTATTGAATATAATAACTCATTACCCATTAGCTTAGAGATTTTAGAGTTTTATACATAACAATTGTCAAAATAACTTATTTGAAATACAAGTTAAGTTTCTATTATGATTTTTATTATGCAATAATGAATACTTTTTTGTAACAATTACAATATGCGAATATTATTAAATCAACCAAATTTCTTTAATTTACTTACACAAATTATTATATTACTATAATTGAATGAAAATTATTAAACTTATTATTGACTACAAAATTACCTCATTAAGCAATAGTTAATACCTATCTGTCCTTAATTAAATCAAATAAACATTTAATAAACAATCTTCCACAGTTTTACTTATACATCAACTAAAATAAAATTTATTTGCCATTGATTCATTTATTAGAATACATACGTTTTTTTTTCATTGACCATGGGTCTATGAGTCAATTATCAAGAACCGCATATTAAATAAAGTAACACTTTCATAACACCCAAAAATTTCTAATTTTATGATTGTTTATCATATTTTTTTAAAACAAATTATCATCATTCTATTACTCCAAAGTTCTTAAAAGCAAAGATCCAATTAATAATTTCTAACATATTCTAAAAACAAATCCCTAAAATCTACCATGTTATAAAAATATGATATGTCTTATGTAAATCTATAATAGTAACTACACTCAGTGACTCACTGTCACTAGTCAAGCCCTATAAAAGGGTAAATGCACTAATCCAGCGTCCCATGCAATTGTGCAAACCCTAAATCCAGGCGAGATTGAGAGGCAAGTCAGGTGACCATCGAGCTACCACTGACCTCTTGGCAAACTTTGTCTAAACCCGAGGTATTTTTCTTCTTCCCTCTGATTCCTCTCTCTTTCGTCTGATTCCTCTCTTTTTCGTCTGATTCCTCTCTTTTCCGTCTGATTCATCTCTCTTTTACCTCTGATTTCTGTAATTCGTGATTCAGTGATTCCATTCTCACCAGTCTCATTTCCATTTGTCTGTTCTCAGAGTCTTCACACCGTTGTTACATCGATGCGCCTCCTCCTCCTTCCGTTTGTCCTCGCTATTGCAGAAGTGGTCGTCTCTCGTCGAAATCCTTTCCAGGTACCCTCTCTTCTCCTCCCTATTTCTCCCTCTCTTTTGCCCTTCAATTTTTCACTTTTCTTGTTTTATGGCTAAAATTTTTGTTTTCAGTTTTCTCTTTTATCCTCCCTATTTTTTCTATTTTTCTATTCATCCTCTTTGCTGTCGATTTTTTCCCTTCGAGCCTGTTTTACTATAGCTTCTATTCTATCTATGCTCTTTTTCTCTTATTATTTTCTCTGTTGTCTGCTTCACATCTCTTATAGTTCGTTGTTCATTTTCTCATTCATTCGGGATTATTATCTCTTAATCCACAAATTCATCTCTGTGTTTGAATGGTTAATCTCAGCCTCTTAACCAATAGAAAGGGTTTGTCTGGTCGACTGCCGACTGGTACCAAGAAATCCAAGAAATGGTACTGCCGAACGTATCAGGAAATTTCCCAATAGGAAATGGCAGATGAGTAGTCTGTGTTTGCATGCATGTAAAGTTTATTGACCATGTACTTTATAGGAAAATAATCTTACTGTATATTAATTTTCTTTGTAGATACTCTTTTGATAGTTAGTGTATTTTATTTGTAGATACTGTATTTTATTTATGTTAATTGACTATAAATTTTGAAAGTAACTCTTTTAATTGATTGCATTATACACTACAACACCATTTGATGATGACGATATTGATGGTGATGGGTATGTAACTAACTATGGTTGTACTTCTAAATTTTTATATTTTATTTTGAGCAAATTCTTCTTACTCATAGCTCATTGTAGGGGAGATGGAGATGATTAGAATTGAAGTGCTCCAGTTGTACAGTTGTACTGTTGTAGGTTTGGATTATATATGCGTTTTTTATCACTAAAAGTCTTGCTTTGATTAAATTTTATTAAACTACTGTTTAAACAATTTTTTTTTCTTCAGAAGAATGAAGGGTAAATATCTATTTTGATTATTTCCCTATTTTCTGGATTTGATTAAAATTACTCGTGTCTTTTTTCAGGTAGACAAGACTGACCCATGAAGGTAATCCTACATTAAAATTTTAAAAGGTTTGAACTGTTTTACCTTTTCATGGATTGTGAGACATGTAAAATTTTTAGTGTGTTTTATTTTCTTTGAATTTGGTATTTCGAAAGCCTCTAATTTTTTATTTGGTATTTCTAATTCTCATCTGCTTGGGGAACTCATTGTATTGAAGAGGTTTGTATTGTGATTTGTGAGGTGGAGAGACCTATTGTCAGTACTTTGTTTGGTTACAGTCTTGGAATAGGAATATTTATGGAGATTTATTATGTATTGTTTTGTTAGTCTATCTTTGGTAGGTTATGTATGTAATTATTTTTTAAGGGACATTTTAATTTTAGTGTCTTTTATTTTTTTGAATAGATTTTGTTTCAATTTTTTTTATTTAAATCAAATTTTTAACTATATTTGTAATTTATTTGGTTTTTAAAATTATTTTTAATTACTATCCAAATAAATCTTAATTAATCTGACGAAATAATCGGGCGATACAGAACGAAAGTAACTTAAATAGAACAAAAATTAACGGGTGTAAGAAAAGTCATATTTTAATCGGATGAAACGAAACTAATCGGGCGAAAACGGTAGAAGCGTTTTCATCGGATGAAAACGGTAAAAAATGAAGCGAAAATAATCGGGCAAAAGCGGTCACGGTATAAGATTTCGTAATGGGATACGGTAAACAAAAATGATATTTTCGTTACCGTTTAGTTCCGTGTACACCCCTACTAAAAAGGGAGAAACCAATGGATAGAAACAGTAAGAACCGAGAGGGAACTACCTGCGAGGGAACTACCTGCGACGGCGAGGGAGTAGGCTTTTTCGTGGGATTAAAGGGGCTTCCATCAATGGCGAAGAGGTAGGAGGAGGTCGACAGCGAGAAGGACACTGGAACATGCAGAATGCCGACGGAACGTGCATAGAAGCTAGGTTGAACTCGGCGAAGATGGAAGGCAGAGAAGCTAGGTCGTCGTGTAAAGACCGGGGAAGCTGCCGTGAGAAGGGCGCTGGAGGAGAACGAGAGTGAAGGGTTTTCGATGGGGCCATGTTTACCGAAAGAGAACAAGAGCGAAGGGTTTTCGAAAGGTTTCGGTCGGAGGAGAACGCCAGAGGGGTAGAGGGAACATGAGGGCATGGGACTTAGAAATTTTAGTCAATCAAGCGGGATCAGGAAGTAGGACTTCGAGGAAAACAATAAATTAATGTTACATAGTGTAACGGTAGGGAAATTTAGTTAAACGAACTTAGGTAAATTGAAAAAACTGAAATGACATTATGTGTTAAGGACCAGAGTAGCACATTGGTTTTGGATAAAATGTCAGTCCCAATTGTCTGCCGACAGGGGTTTATAAACCCATAGAATCGGCAGGCGGATGGGCCAGATCTGCCAGTCGATTCTCATTGCGCCAATGCTTCCGTCGGCGGACAGGTTTTTTAGTTGTGTTCATCAATTAACATGACATGTGATTCTTCTATTTTAGTTTCTAAGACTTCTTCTCTTTCTTCTTCACCTAATTTTATAGCTGATCGTTCGAAACTTCTTGTTTCACATTCTGGTACACTTCGCACGAATTCTGGTATTTGTTTATATTATGTTCTTTGTGTTCATAGTCTATCCATGAATCTGTTGTCAGTTGATCAGTTGATCTTGATTTTAATGTTCTTTTTACTTCTTCTAGTTGTTAGGTATAGGATCCATCAACAAGGAAGGTTTTTGGGATAGGGCGTAAAGTTGCCAACTATTTGAACTTGATAATCATTATATTCCTTCTAATGTTATCTTTGTTAAATTGTAGTGTGACTGCTACTTCTAGTTCAGAGTTTGCCCTTTGGCATAGTCGGTTGGGTCATGTCTCTCACTCTAGACTTACCAAATTGATTCATGCTGGTCAGTTGGGACGTGTTTTTCATAATTGTTGCACAGTGGTAGTTATAAACTTGGCAAACATATTGTTTTACCATTCACTACAAGTGTTGGATGTTATTCATTCTGGTATTTGGGGACCGTGTTTGTTTCCATCAATGGGTGGTTCTTCCTATTATCTTTTGTTTGTTGATGATTATGCTCGTTTTATTTGGATTTATTTGTAACCGTCTCATTCAGAATTTTACAATACATATGTTGAATTCGCCACCATGGTCCGCACTCAATTTTCTAAAATTATTAAAGTCTTTTGCTCTGATTCAGCAGGGGAACATTGATCACATCGGTTTCATATGTTGCTTAAGTCTCATGGTTCTTTACAATAACTTTCTTGTCAATATAACTCTGTAACAAAATGGGGTTGTTGAACACGAACACAAACACGTCATAGAAACTGCACGAACTAGGTTGTAGTTAGTCTTGAAGAAGAAGGTGGATGCCTTGAATGTTAACTTAGTGCAAAGTCCATTTGTAACTTGTGAACTATGTGGTGGTGCTGGACATGGGATTGAAGATTGTACGTCCACTATTGAATGTGTGAAGTATGCTGGAAACAAACAAGGTCAAATAATCCTTACTCCAACACCTATAACCCAGGTTGGAGAAACCATCCGAATTTTGGATGGAGAAATGAGAAAGGGGTTGCATCAGCTCAAAAGCAAAACAACTTTCAGAATTTTTGGCAATAAAACAGATTCCAAAATCAGCCTCAAGCTGAGAAGGTAAGTCCTATTGAAGAGTTGTTGCTCAAAATGGTGCAGAGCCATGATGCTTCCCCAAGGAACATCGAAGTCCAGATGGGACAATTGGTAAAAGCCATTAGAGAGAGGATGCAAGGGTCCCTTCCAAGTGACAGAGTAGAAAATACCAAGAGAGAAGGGAAGGATGAAGTGGAAGAATGCGATGTGTTGTTGATAAGGAAGGCTCAACAGCAAAATGAGTTGGAAGAAGTGAATGAAGAGTTCACTCAAGAAGAGAATTTTAAGACTGATTCCATCTTATTGGAGCAAAGCCACATCGCTTTGTGGGGGTAGAGGTTGATATGATGAAGACAATAAGGTGGAAGAGTTGGACATTGTATTTCATTCAACACCCCAATGGAGAATAAAAGAGATGCTCCAGAAAAATTTAATTGTTGAAGAGCTGGCCCAACTTCCTCCTATGTGAGAGTGTAAAGATGAAGAATATTTGAGTTGGACAAATAAGGAGAAATTAGAAGAGAAGAAAGTTTGTCATCCACCTACACCTGAAGGTAAGCTAGAAAGGCAAGAGGATATAAAACCTATAAAGCCTCTTGAAGTTTTTAAGAAACTTCACATTGACATTTCCTTATTATAATCATTAGAGGATAGTTTTGGCCATGCGAGATTCAAGGAACATGTCTTATCCAAAGAGCATGAGATGGAATGCTCAGAATAAAAGGCATATAGTATATAACACAGTAGAAATTAGAGAGAGAAGTGTTCTCCCAAAGTGAAAGATCTTGGGAGCTTTATCATACCTTGTCCCTTGTAATCAAGGATGCCTTATACAATTTAGGGGCTAGTGTCAACATTATGCCCTATGAATTATTTAAGCAATTGGACCTGAGCTTCACCCACTGATGTGAAGATCATGCTAGCAGATGGGTCAATCAGCTATCCAAGGGGTTTAATGGAGAATTTCTTAGTCAAGGTAAGTGAACTCATCTTCCCAGCTGATTTCTTGAGGATAGACATAGAAGAGGGAACACACATGCCTCCCATACTGGGGAGACCTTTCCTAGCTACCACTAAGACCCTCATAGATGTAGAGGAAGGAAAGATCACCTTGAGGTCAGCTAGTGGTCAAGGTGTCATCTTCAATATGCTACAGGCAAAGAAAGAAAATGGGAAGAATTAAAGAGTAAAGCACCCTTTAGAGTTGGCTAGGGTTTTTAAAAACAGACCTCCGTAAAAGTGCCTAGATACTTCTATTTTTAAGCCAATTCGCCCCTTATGAGGAAAAGACGTGGTTGGATATGGATGAGTGACCCCACACCACTCAAAGAGGAGTTGGTATAAGTGGCAGGGACCCATACTTAGGTGGCTAGGGGAGGCCAAGGAAAAGGAAGCTTTAGAAATTAAGAAATAGGTGGAATAGAGCTTAGGCATCCCACCAAATTTAGATATTCAAAACAAAGGGCCTTCACCCCCTAGGAACCTCTTCAGGTCATTTGAGAACAGCAATGGGAAGTACCTCAGCAAAAGGGGACAATTGTTTAAGTTATAATATTCCTTCCAACTCCTTGTTAGATCTGTTGAATGAATGGCTGAAAAGTCTTGCCAAAGACTTTAAACACTGGTCCTTGGGAGGTAACCCATGAGTTTTAAAACTTTTGACAAAAGCATAAGATTAGAAAGATTGAATTCAGAGTAGTGGTAGAGAAAACTTGTCTTTTTCTTTGAATTTGAGCATTTGAATCTCAGATAGCATGTTGAATTAGAATTTAATGTTTGGTTTCTTTGATATAAGCATTTGCATAAGTATTCCCCATGCATGTTAAGAATGAATTGTGAGATTTTGAATGATTAATGGGTTAATTATGTGTTGCTTGATTGATTTTGAGTGTAGCCAGTCATTCTTGGATATATAATAAATCTTTGCATGGCATGAGTTCGCCAAAATTTCAAAAACTCATTATGCTTGAAAATTGACTCCGCGGCAATAATCTGGCACCGCACTGTGTCAAATTGACGCCTTCGAAAAATATTGAAGCTGCACAGTGCCTCGCATCAAAGGAGAACTTTAAGTGGCGCGGAGCTGCGTGAAGGCTGGGCGCTGCGGCACCGAAGGGTTTAGGAGAAAACTATATTGGTGTTAATCCAAATCTATTTGTGTGGAATTTGTGTCATATATCTCCAATTACATTTTGGTACTAGCTTGTAGTTAGTTTTTTTTATCTTTTAAATAAATGATTTTAATGAACCTTTTAAATTTTGCATTCCAGGAATCACACTGAGCACAAAATGGCAGCACAAGGAAGAGCTTTATGCAAAAGTACACCAGGGACTCCCCTTACCCCATTTGTATCTAAATTTTCAATTTCAAACATTGAGGACAATGTTTAATTTAAGTTTTTGGGTGGGAATAACATGTTAAGACTTAAGTGATTCAATTCTATCTTGCATGATTGAGGTTATTGAAAAGTGAAGTGATGAATAAATATTTTTAGGAATTCTCCTTTACATTTCCAATAATTAAGTAGTCCAAATGATGATAATTCATATTATGGTTGTATAAAAGAGTCCAACTAACCTGAAGATAATTAATAAGACATGTTATTCTTCTAATATAGCTTTCTCGTTAGTGCTTGGTATGTGAATTGAATGGTTGTTAGTGTTACTTTAGGATGCTGGAACTAATCTGGTCAAGTTTTCGTGCTGAATGAATAACTCTTCAATTTTTAGGTGAGTAACACTCTTAAGAAGACCACAGAATAAATGAACCATCAGTTGAAATTTTAATTTTTCTTTTGTAAGTTTGAATTGCATGCATTCCTGATCACATTTTGATCAGCAAGATGAATGATTGGTTTTTGTTTTTTTGTTTTAAGGCATTTTCTCTAGGACGAGTAAATACTTAACTTTTGAGGTATTTGATTAGAGTAAAATTTTTATAATTTTTAGGTCAAGTTTTATTATAAAATGAGTCTATTTTCACTTTTTTTGGTGTTTTTCCGTAGGTTAAATGTTTAAAACATGGAAAACACTAATAAGATGTGAGTTGAGCTCAACTACGCAAAAAATGGGCAAAAACAACCCCTAAAAGAAGCAAAAACAGAAGCCGACACCAGACGACGCCAACGCAGAAGTCACAGCGCCATGTGATCAGAGGCAGTAACAGGAAGTGACGCCGCATGGTGCCAACATCGAGCCACGAAGTCACCTAATTAGATGGATCACAGTAGTCGATGCCACACGGTGCCAACACCAGTGCCACGGCATCAGCCTGTGATGGGTTTTTACAAAAGAAAAATTGCTAAGTACTTAGCGCCTGAGCTCGTAGATCAATGCAGGGGCACAAGGGGAAGATGATAGTTTCTCGGTTGAGCAACTCAGCACCCAAAACCAGCGCTGAGGCGTCCCAGAAGATTGGCCCCAATGTAAGGCATTGGCAGCCACAACACATGACAGTCTTGATGCCATGACACCGGGAAGCATCATGCTGGTGCCACGGAAGGCCCTCGGCACGCAAGGTGCCAGACCACTTAGGTGACAAATAATTAGTGAATTGCGGACATTCCCCTATAGATAGGCATTGAGAACCCATTTTGGGGATCGCACGTCCACGCCCTGGAGGCTGTACAAGCATTGGAGAAAGGGAGAATCATACTAGGAGCTCAAAGAAAGAGATTAGGAGCAGATTGGGAGTAGTAGGGAAGCTTCTACTCTTCTTCTTAATCAATTTCTCATTATGTTTCAGTATTTTAGCTTGAGATGCATATTAATGTAAAGGATTGGGATTTATTCCCAATCATTTGCATGTCTAGCTAAGTTTCCCCTTAGGGGGTGTGATTGTATTGTAAGGGTAATCAATCTGAATCATCTTAGTGTGATTCATGTGGGGCTTTGAATGTTGATTGATTGGCGACCAATTAGATCTATCTTGACGTTCTAATTGAATCCAGGGATTGGTGGATTAAAGAGACACATATTAAGTAGCTAGTAATTTCCTAAACGAGCAAAGTCAGTATAAGGAATGTGGGAGTTGACTTCAAGTGAAACGCTTGATGCACGTGGTCATGGGAGCCAAGTGCAAGGGACTCTCTACCGATCAATAGATAATAGAGCTAACCAAGGGGGTACGGTTGTAGCATCCTCAAAAGGGACTGCACTTACAGAATTCTCCGATCCACTAACTGTGCGTAGAATTACACAATAGAATAGACTTGTGTGGGGCTTCATTGATTGCATGAATCACTCCTCCCAACTTTCTTAGTATATAATTAGGGTTTAGCATGCCCCTTGCATTAGTGCATTTGGGTGTTTGTGACAATTCCTCTTGATTGCGTTAGTTAGACATGTGTCGAGTGTTAATTTTAGTACGTAGTTCCAAAGCCCTTGTGGAGACGAACAGGACTCACCGAACTCGCCGGACTCGCCGGACTCGCCGGAATTTATTACTTTTGGCGACACGTGCGCTTGTATTCATGTGAAGTTTTAGAAGGTCTGTTTGAGCCCAGCAACGATGCACATGGTTCAAGAGATCGACAAAGAGGAAGAAGAATATGTCGTAGCAGATAATCGGGGAGTGTACCTAAGAATCCTCTGTCTTTTACCTTTCTGAGGTTCCAAACGGCTATCTCCGGTACACTTCCTTCTCTGTGAAGTCTTTATGTTCCCTCCACATGGCAAGTGCTGGGCTGCCTGTCCGGCAAGACTTTTCCGGTAGCTTCTCAGTCAGTCTTCCTCTCCTTTGTTTGGAGGAAATTGCAGGCTCTAGGGTTGCTTCCCTTGTCCGTCCAGAAAATCACCTCGTTCACTTCAGTATTGGTGGATCTTTTGGGTTTTTTATCCCTTGTGAGGATCTTCAATGACCAGTTGTGTTTGTCATCATTTTGATAGGATTTCTTGCATGTCTCTTGGGTTTGTTGAGGGTATTTTACATTGGGTGGCCCATGGGTGAGTTTCAGGAGTATGTTGAAGATATATAATCCGATCTGGATCATTTTGTAGAAGAAGGTGGCATAGATTTTCTATTTTCGGTTGTGCTCCATGTTTTATCTATGTGTGCGGCTTGTTTTGTGGAATGACTTTTGATGTTTTGTTTTGGGTATGGTGATCTGTCAGGCTTTGTTTGAAGGCCTGTTTTTTTTTTCTCCTTTGAGGATGCATGGTTCTTGGTTTTGATGAATTCGGAGATTCTGGTTGTAGTGGAGAGTTTGGTTGTAGTGTGAATTTTTGGTTTCTTTGGGATTCTTGGAAGGCAAATTTGGCACGAACAAATAGGGTTGTTGCTTTCGCATCCACAATTGTTGAGTCTCAAATGTCGATCTGCTGTTGTATTTTTTACTGGGTTGTTGTGTTCTTTTGTGGGATTATTGAAATATTTTTCCTCACTCGGAAGAGATTTTCTCCATTGTCGAACAACTTTGTCTCCCAATTTATCTGACTGGACCTATCGAACTTGGACCTTTGGTACCCGAGCTGGTTCCCACCTCCGAGCTCATAACCATATATGGTTCAAACACCAAATTTAGGTAAGGAAAATGCTAGCTGCACCTATTTGCGATACCTATCTCACGTATCAGCCAATCCAAAACACAGCTGCCAAGGGTTTATCTTTTAGAATTAAAGATTTTAAAAAATATTTTTTTTATTTTTTTAAGAATTTTGATTGGCTAGTGTTGGAACTGGTGAAGCATGAACATCAGATTATAGACAATTCAAAGAATATAACAATTCAACAAAACGGCCTAAAGAAAAATAACTGTTTGATTTATCACTATTTTCAAGCACAACACCTTAGGTGCAATGAACAATTCTTAAAAGTGTAGACTGGAAAAATATAGATTAAACAAAACTTGTAAAGTTTAATCAACACTCAGCCACATACATTAACCAAAACAATAATTACTTGACAATAGAAATCAAAACATGCAACTACATAATTGAACAATAAATCAAGAAATCTAAGTTCTATTGTATATCTTAATCAGTTCTAACAGTAAATATATTTTCTCTATTTAGAAACAAATCAGAAACTTAATTTTTCAATCTAGATATTGAAAGACATATAGGGTAAAACAAATGGACTAGTAAATATCAATTGTGCATCTCTCACGGTCATTCAATTCATAAAATACCTAGTAATGTACAATTTGATTCAATTAGATTAAATCATTCGAAAACTAAAGTAAATCATCATCTAATATGAAAAAAAGAAATTGAAATTAGACATATCGGACAGAGGTTTTGATTGAAGCTGCGGCGTGGAGAAACCACTGCCTTAAAGAGTGAATCGGCAATCTTTGGTGTACAATTAGAGTTACGACAGTCTCTCAAGGTGGCACAGCTCTTCTCTAGGGAGGTGCACTCATCGCCGGAAAAGTTGAGTCATCGAGAGAGCCCAGAAAACAGAGAGACAATGTTCACATAGAGGGAAAGATTGAATCGAGAGATTAGAAATCGAGAGAAAGAGAGATTTGCATGCCTTTGAGTTCTCAGGAGAACCCTATTTATCTCCTCTCCTATAGCATCAACGGTGGCCAATGGTTTAGTAGTAGAAAATGCCGAAAAATCACCTTGCCAAGGCCATTGGGTGAAGAGACGTTGTCGAACGGATCTTTTCCCACTTTGCCTCTTCGCTCCAAAAGCATATTCTCCCAAATCAGTGAACATCCCCGTAAAACCTAGAAGGAGATTAGGCCATGTCCTAAGGACTCAGTCGGGTCCTCAATAAGAGGATTCAGACCCGAACCCAGACCTGAGTCAAGGGAATAATGCACACGCACGCATGCGCCTAGGCGTGTCATTTTTCCCAACTATCCCCCACAAAATGACACACACAGAAATGATTTTGTTTTGGGTATAACAAGAGCTGAATACTTAAGTATCAATATCATTTCAATTGAATTGGTACGCAGTGAACTGAGGCAATAAACAGATCCACCAAGGGAAGTACTCTTGAACTTAGTGAACTTTTTTGAGATTCTTACAACACGAATCGAACTCTTACTCTCGAACGAACTCTGCGATATAATGTTGTGATTTTATAAGGCCATGCCCAAACCTCAAGATTCTCATGAATGCTCAAGAAAGACAAGCCCCAAATCTTTCATAGGAGGCTTCCACAACCCTACACTCACGTAGGTGGATCCATGAAGTGCATCTCTCCAGCACCACCACACAAAGGGCTATTGACCCATTAAGAGCAACTACATGCTTAACCTTACAAAACTGATGAAACCGTCAAGTCCTCACTAGGACCACCCAAAGAAAGGATACAGTTTCTCATGTTAGAGCCAGATGGAAAAATAATATTAAGAGAGAAATTGGCTTTGTTTGACATCAAGAGAGGTATACACCATTTTCTTCTCAATGACAGGCCTTAAGGCACATCCCCCTCAATGTCTCCAAAACTAATTTTCTTGTTAAACCCTAAGAAAAAGGGTCAGCTAATTTTGTTTCGTATTTCACATAATCAAAAGAAATTACTCCATTTCTAAGCAGCTACTTAACCGCACCGTGTCTAATGCGTATGTCTCCTCTAGCCATTATATACACTATTTTTGGCAACTCCGATTGCAGCTTGACAATCAGAGTGAAGGAAGACAAGAACACTCGATCTCACCCACAGTGGCACATCCGTTAGTAGGTTTCTAAACCATTCTGCCTCTTGACCTTCCAACTCTTGTGCGATAAACTTTGACTCCATGGTAGAGCGAGCAACGCAGGTCTGCTACCTTGACTTCTAAGAAATCATTCCACCTAAAATGAAAACATAGGCATTTGTGGAACTCACTTCATCATTGTCTGATACCCAGTTGGCATCACAGTAGCCATCTAATATAGCAAGCAAACTTACCAAAATACAATCCCAAATCCATGGTGGCTTTCCAAAATTTCGTTAAACGATAAAGTGCAGTCTTGTGTTTGATACTAGGGTTATGAGTGTAGCGACTCCGTCTGCGTGTGCATACGCAATTGGAGACACACTCTTGCCTTCATTCTTCTTAAGGTGGACGATTAGATCATAAGGAGTCTTCATAGGCAGCAAATCATAGTAGTTGCATCAACATCCTTTCTACATAATGAGACTAATTCATTAAGAAACCTTGCTCGGGTTTTGTTAATTTCAAACCAAGAATTACGTCGGCTTCTCTCATGTCTTTCATGTCAAAGTTGGAGGACAAGAATATCATGGTCTCAATCACAACATTCTCCTTGGTACCAAATATTAACGTGTCATCCACACATAGACATATTATTACACACCTTATACTCTTGACCTTGAACCAAACCCGTCAGGTTGTTGTATCTTAATCTCCTCTTCCAAATCACCATTGAGGAATGCATTTTTAACATCCATCTGATGCACAACCAAGTTATGTACAATTGCCAATACAACTAAAAATCTTACTATTGGAATTTTGGTCACAGGAGAATAGGTGTCAAAATAATCGATGCCTTTCTTTTGTGTATAACCTACAATGACTAGTCGGGCCTTGAACGTATCTATGGAACCGTCAGGCCTTAATTTGTTTCTAAAAATTCATTTACATTTAATTGGTTTACACCCCTTAGGCAAATCCACTAAGTCACATGTAAGGTTTGACATAATTGAGTCCAGCTCATTGTTAATTGCCACTTTCTAAAAACTAGCATCTATCGATGATATTGCTTCAATATAAGTCCTAGGATCATCACCAATTAAGAAAGATGAAGCCACATTTTCATCAATCTTATCAGGGTTCTCAATGAAGAATGCAGTAATAAAATCCGATCCAAAACTAGTTTTTGTCCTCTTTGTTTTACTTCTCCTTGGTTCATCTACATTTACATTCACTCTAGTAGAAGAACAGGGCAGAGAGGAAGGTATACTATATGGACCAAGATCTAGGCTAGTGTTTTGTTACTTCCAAGGAACCAGATGCTCAAAAAATTCTTCATTTCTAGATTAGAAAATAGAATTGTCATTAATGACACAAATCTATATGTCGCTGAATTCTCTGCATAGCCTATAAACATGGTATCATAGGTTTTAGGTCCTATGTTAATCCTCTTAAGAGTTGGTAAATTCTCTTTGGCAAAACACTCCTACACTTTACGCAATTTTATGTTAGGGGTGAATCCATTCCATAGCTCATATGGATTTTTATCCAATTTGCTTTGAGGAACTCTGTTAAGGATATAACAAGCTGAAAGAACAGTTTCCCCAAGCATAGCATTCATGAAATCCTTGAGGGTTCTATTTTTCCTTTCAGCTATGCCATTCTATTGTGGAATGTTGGGGGCACTAAACTCATGTATAATTTCGTTCTTTTCCCATAACTTTTTAAGGAAGAGAGGTCCATA
Organism: Aristolochia contorta; assembly: GCA_022405105.1. Classification (NCBI taxonomy): domain Eukaryota; kingdom Viridiplantae; phylum Streptophyta; class Magnoliopsida; order Piperales; family Aristolochiaceae; genus Aristolochia; species Aristolochia contorta. Next base: position 20,350,502 of record CM039667.1, read on the forward strand.
TTCTCCTCCTCTATCGGACCTAACTCTTTTAATTTTCTTATTTAACTGATTTTCGACTTTTGTCTTATACTTCAGAAACATTCCTTCTGCTTCATCCTTAGTTTTAGGAGGTAAACTTTAGGGTAACTAGAGAAATCATCTATAAAGGTAACATATTACTTTTTACCTCCTTTATTGATAGTGTTCCTGAAATATGCTAAATTCGAATGGATTAATTTTAACACTTTAGTTATTCTATTCTCAACTGATTTGAATGGCTTCTTTGCATATTTGGCTTCTACATAGAAAGGACACTTAGAAAATTATTTTACATCTACCGAGGGATTTAAGTTAAGTTTTCTAAGTCTTTTAATACAAGCCACATTCACATGACTGAGTCTTCCTTGCCATAAGTTAATGACTCAGTAATATAAGCCAAACCAAAAGAAGAACTTCCATTGACAATTTGTGATGCATTGTTTAGGACAAATAAGCCCTCACTAAGATAGCCCTTCCCTACAAACTCACCTTTTTTGGTCATTGCAACTTTGTCAGCCTCAAATACAAGTTTTTGACCATGTTTTTTCTATAAGGCACCTGACACTAAATCTCTCCCTATGAACATTGTGTAAAGCTAAGGTTTTGCCAGAGGTTAACTTGAGAATTAATTTCCCTTGCCAAGTACACCTGCTGTACTTTGGTTTCCCATGTTGATGCACTCTCCTTCAGCAACGTCTACAAAGTTATAGAATAGTTCTCTGTTGGCACAGACGTGTCTTGAAACTTCAATAACCAGCACCCAGTTTGTCTTATTTTTTTACTAGGTTGGCTTCAACCACTACTGCAGCTATGATATTATCATCTTCAACAAGGTGGGTCTGGTTCGTTGACTTTCCACCCGACTTGTCATTTGTCCTATGTTGTCGGTCTTTACGTTTGTATCACAGGTAGGCTTTGTGTCTAATTTTCCCACAGACATTGCAATCCACTTTGGTGTTTTTGCCAATCTACCTCACAGCTTTGCCTGTGTCGAACTTCTTCTTATACTCCCCTTTGTTTTGTCCTTGTTTAAATTTGTTCTTACCTGAGGAGTCACCAGATTCAATGAGGTTTGCTTTATAGCCGTTGATAGATGAGGAGTTTGGATTATCTTTGAGGCGATTGGCCTCTTCTATTCTTATATGGCCTATAACTTCTTGAAGTGTCATTATTTTATTTTTGTGTTTAAGTGTGTTTCTTTAGTCTCTCCAAGATGGTGGGAAGTTATCCAGCAAGCAATCAGGTTGGAACACATCACATATCTTGTACCCTTCACAGAGCATTTCTAAAAGTAAGTTTTCATATTCATGCACTTGTTCCATAATGGATTTTTTATCAACCATTTTGAATTAATGGAATTTTCCGGTTATAAATTTTCTTCATTCCGGCTTCATCTCCTCTATTTCTTTCCCCAAAATGCCTAAAATTTCTTTAGCTGATTTTATGTTTACAAACTAATTCATAAAGTTTTCTTTCATGTGGGTTAGTAAATATCCCTTCACTAATTCATTGTCCCTCTCATATTTGGCTTCGGCTTCTAGTTCTGTCTCAGGAGGTTCTGAAACCAAGACATAAGGAACTTCTAATTGCTTAATGAAAAACAAAACTAATTGGGACCATATTTTATAATTTGTCCCATCTAGTGGTTCTAACTTAGGCAGGTCAACTAATACTTTCTTTCCCATCAGGCGATTTATGTAAACACGAATTGGGTAGAAATGAAACAAACAATTGGTTTTAAAAATCTTCAGCTTATCAATTATTTCAAACCAATATGGCACATATAATTCAGAATAAAAGATTATAACTATATCTCTTGCACTCCAATCTAATAACATTAAGCTAAGTCTAATTCAATCTATCAGTTTAAAATCAGATTTATTTAAATAATAAAGAGATTCAAATTTAACACTACAAAAGATCATACTAAAAACACAAGACTTGTTTACCATTCAAAAAACAGTCTTGTATAAGATTTGTTAGTGCAATAATGCACAGACCGTAGATAAAAGAATTTCAATTTAACAATCCTTAAAATAACTAACAGTACAACAATACTATTTCTAATTACTTTGTGGAAATCAGTCATGCACCTAATTTCAGAACTCAAACAGATCCGAATTTTCCAATAAGATTAACAAATCTTCAAAATCTCATGCTCCTAAATAGTATAATAGTTGAGTCTTTAAATTGTTGGAACTGTTGAAGCATGAACAACAGATTATAGACAATGCAAAGAATATAACAATTCAACAGAACAGCCAAACAAAAAATAACTGTTTAAATAATTACTATTTTCAAGCACAACAACTTAGATGCTATCAACAATTCTTAAACATATAGACTTGACAAATACAGATTAAACTAAACTTGTAAAGTTTAATCAACACTCAGCATACAATTGACCAACGGCTAAACAATAATTACTTAACAAAACAAATCACAACATGCAACTAAATAACTGAACAATAAATCAAGAAATTTAATTTCAGATTGGACAACAATCTGAGTTCTATTGTATATTGATATATTGTTGTATTTTTTGACAAGGTTGGTGTGGTTTTTTGTGGGATTGTGGAAAGATTTTTCCTCGCTCAAAAAGGACATTTTCTACGTCGTTGAACGACTCTGTGTCCCGATTGATATGAATGGACCTTTCCAACTTGGACTTTTCGTACCCGAGCCGGTTCCCAATTCCAAGCGCATAAGCATATATGGCTCGAAGACCGTATTTAGGTATGGAAAATGCTAGTTGCACCTATGTGTGATACCTATCTGATGTACCAGCCAATACAAAACACAGTTGCCTAGGCTTTATCCTTTAGAATTTAGGATTTTATAAAATTATTTTTTTTATTTTTTTAAGATTTTTAATTGGCTAGTACGTCAGATAGGTGTTGGTGTTGTGGTTTAGGTGCAGCTAGTATTACTCTTTAGGTATTTCTAGGCCAAGAGCTTAGTAGAAATTTGTCATAATTATTTGAGTAATGCTAGACGTACCTAACGGACGCACCTATTGGACGTACATGTTAATCTAAGCCCTTAAAAATATTATTTTATTATAAAATCCTATTTTCTAGAGGATAGACCCTAGGCATCAATGGTTTAAATTAACAAGTGTGTGAGATTGGGGCGTGGGCTAAGTGCAACTAGCATTATTCTAATTATTTTAGCATGAAGGCAAGTAACTCTTTTTAATGAAAGTTAGATTCTCTTGAAGCGAGGATTCTTGGAGTTATCTTTTAATCAGCCAATATCTGCCAACTGAGTGATCTTGTTAGCAGGCTCTATTCGAAAATTAAACGTACCTACCCATACAAAACACTTAGAAATTAATTATTGGATTGAGTGGTCAAATCATGAATATCTTCTTCGAGATGCTTTGGGATGCTTAGATTTTTGTTCTGTAGCGCTGGACGAGTAGGGTCAGGTTTGTATGGCCAAGACTTCCCCCGCACATGCCCAAAATGAGTATTGACTCATAATCCGTAACCTTTTCTCCATGGAATATCGAAGGCATATATGTGTCATTTTTGTTCTTTCTTTCTTTAGAAACTAAAGTTGATAATTTGACATGAGTCATTTTTCTTCTTCAAGACCAATTTTATATAGAATAATGATTCGGGCACAACGGCTCTCACATAGAATTAAAATAATATATTTTACAAAATCCAAGATTATATTGGCATTGTACTTAAACACATACACCATTGAGATGAGCATGGGAAGGCGAGTAAGTTGGGGCCATTTTATTCTGTCATTGGATATTCTCTAAATTAAACGCATGGATAGCATATACCTTATTACTCTGTCTATGTGAAATAAAATGGAGGATAAACCCCGCCATTTTTCATCATGAGTAGCCGAAAAGGATAAGTCCGAATGCCAATCACATAACCATGATAAGTCGGCTCCACCATTTCGATTAGTGGGTTTCAGATAAGATATCAGGAAAAAAAATCTAATATTTATTGGGTGTATCTGATTATGTATCACTCTCTGTGGCTGTGAATGCAGGTAGGTAATTACAAAACTGATTACACCGGCATAAGAGATCAAAAAATCTAAAAAAATCTTCATGAATTTAATTCACTTTATTTTCTCAATATCAATATTGAATATTGTCAAAATCACCTAGTAATAGATAAAAATTCATTTTATAATATCTTCTGTTTACTAAATATAATAATTATTCTGTTAACAAATACCTACTCATAATTTAATATTATTTTTTTATAAAATCGGTCTTAAGTCAAATTTCAGTTAGTTTAAACATGCTAAAATGAAATTCGATTCCAATGAAATTACTTTCATTTGTACATTTAGACCTGACTTCTGAAATTAGTGTACTCGCACATCAACAAAAAAGTAAATGCATTTAGATTTTAAATACTAATTTAAAAGGTAAACTATAATAATTTTACTGAAGTAAAAATAATTTAAAACTAACGTACATTTGTTCACATTTTTTAAATGTTCAACTAAAGATTTTATTTCAGTTGAAACCAATTATCAGATCTGGATTCAACTCCTTACCCATTTACAGCAACCCCTTAATTTTCCTCTGAAACTTCTAGTGACTATATCTTGACTTTCTGCTGGAATGTCTAATTTGAAATTTATTGATAATATGGCATGTTATAATTAAGGTACGAACCTACACTTATCTACAAAATAAATTACATTTTTTATAAATTTCTCTTTTTTATAAAATATAGCAAATTTCTTATATATAAAAACAACAAACATATTTAGAGAAATTGATAATTTAGCCCCTTAAATATGTTTCGACAAAATTTATTATTTTTTATTTGGACTCAGTTAGATGGTTTTGAAGTCAACAAACTAATATTGAAGAGTGGTGTTATGCGCCTTGTGACCTTTTACTGTAAGTTTTTACAGTATGACGTGGCATCCTCATTGGTAGTCAAGTAAGAGATAGAATAGAAATCTGCTTATTCTATAGGGAAGCCTAAACCCTCGACCTTATCTGGAATGCCACCTAGGCTGCCTGGAGGACTACCACATCAGGATGTAAAACTTCACAATAAAATGTCAAAGTACTGATATCATTTTTCAATATTAAGTTAACAACAAAATTTAAAAGAAAAATGATATTTGCTTTTTACTTTGAGATTTTTATTTTGTGATGTGGCAATCTAGGTGAGAAAAAATATGGGGTTTGGAGTTTCCACATAGAATAGGAAGATAATATTTTATTAAAACTAAAAAACTCTTGCCGATTTTATCTCCGAGTTTATCTCTTACTTGGACAACCACTTGGGCACCACATCAGCTGTAATACTTCAAAATGTATTACCACTCAATATAAATCATCATTATTTATTATAAATAAAAGAAAAATGATATCTGTACTTTGATATTTTACACTAAGGTTTTACATCTTGATGTGGTTGTCCTCTTGGTAGCCTAATTGGCATTCCAAATAAGGTCTAGGGTTTAGACTTCCCTATAGAATAGTAAGATAGTTCCTATTTTATCTCTTACCTGGATTGCCAACGAAGACGCCACGTCCCACTGTAAAAACTCACAGTAAAAAGATGATACACATATCTCCATTCTAAGTAAAATTATGGAAATCATAAATTAACTTTATTTATATATTTTGAATTCAACTTATAGATTTGATTCTCTTCCTATACATAGAGGATTTAGAAAAAAAATGAGTGTAAATTAGGATTTTCTTCCAAAACTAAAATTTGATAGGTGGTTTATTGATTGAGGGTAGAGGAGGTAAAAGAGAACAAGAGTGAAAGGGTGAAAAACCAAGTGAAGAAAGGAAAAAGAAGAAAACGAAAAGAATAGAAGGAAAAAGAAGAAAACGAAAGAATAGAAGGAAAAGAAGAGACAAGAGTAAAATTAATAGGGCAAGCAAGAGAGTCTAACCAAGAGATAGGAAACTTTTACGACTTTTCCAAAGATAGAAAACTTTTACGACTCTTCCTAAGATAGGAAACTTTTACGACTTTTCAGAGGAAACTTTTACGACTTTTCAGATGAAACTTTTACCCTTTTCCAAAGAGAGGAAACTTTTACCACTTTTCCAAAGATAGGAAACTTTTACGACTTTTACGATAGGAAACTTGAGAATCTAATAATTAATCAGCAGAAGATCAAGAACACCGGTAAGCTCTGGAAAGTACGTACTCTGCTTTTTTGCTGTGCTTATCCCCATTATCGGTTCTGTCACTCAACCAGTGAGATTTCGGCGCGCTCCACAACTGCACACGAACCATACACGGAAGTCGCCGTCTGGGACGACTGTAAGGGACCAGCAAATGATGAGGACTTGAGACGTATGTGCATTATGCAAATTCCGGCGGCCTTAATCGACAAGATTCGAGGGGGAACGTCATAGAGGACGGTGCTACTTTTCTGCGGCGCCAATCACTATATCTGCCATTGAACAACAGAAGTAAACCAAAGACCTCTCTAATTTTGATGATCTTCTCCAATATCTTCCGTCGTTTCATTGGTTAAAACTGTGTCGATCAGCTCAGGGCATACCAAAGTCAATCTCATGCACGTGTTCATTTTCCTTTTGCCACCTCATGAACTCTTCAGAGTCAACCCTATGGCCGGTCGGTATCTTCAGTGTATATATACACTTGCTACTCTTCAGCGATTGCTCATCATCGTCAAGTACCTCTCTAGCCCTACAAAGCACCTTCTCACCTTCAACTACTGCCGCTTGTTTACTAATGGGGCTGTTTGAGCTGTTGTTTACTTTCTCGGTCCTGTTTCTAAAGTCCCTGATCTTCTCCTGTCGTGGGTTTCTCCTGCGAGTACTTCGCCGCAGAACCACTTCTGGTGCTCAATACAACGGGCCCCCTACATTGCCTGTTCTCGGATGTCTCCCATCATTCTACAAAAACAGACACCGCCTCCTGGACTGGTACACCGAGCTGCTTGCAGACTCACCCTCACAGACCATTCTCATCGACAGGCTCGGCGCCACCCGCACCATCATAACCGGCAACCCCGACAACGTCGAGTACATTCTCAAGACCAACTTCAATAACTTCCCCAAAGGGAGACCTTTCACCGAACTACTGGGGGACCTCCTCGGCCGGGGCATCTTCAACGTCGACGGCGAGCTGTGGCACAGCCAACGCAAGCTGGCCAGCCAAGAATTCTCCGCCAAGTCCCTCCGTGGGTTCTTGGTGGGAACGCTTCAGATCGAAGTGGAGGAGAGATTGTTGCCCCTCCTCGAAGCGGCATGCACGAACAAAGCAGTGGTGGACATGCAAGAAGTTCTTAGAGGGTTTGCGTTCGATGTGGTGTGCAAGGTGTCCCTTGGAATGGACCCCGCTAGCTTGGAGTACCCTTCGCTTCCAGATTCCCAGTTTGCTAAAGCATTTGACGTTGCGTCGGAGATAAGCGCACGACGAGGCACGGCTCCCCTTTTTGCAGTCTGGAAGGCGAAACGCGCATTTTCGATTGGGTCCGAGAAGCGGCTCAAAGAGGCCATAGAGGTCATTCATGGCTCCGTTATGGAGCTCATCCGAAGCAGAAAGGCAGAGGGCAGAAGTGAAAACAGCAAGAATGATCTTCTATCAAGGCTGGTATGCATTATCCCGGACGAAGAGCTGATACGAGACATGATTATTAGCTTCCTAATGGCAGGAAGAGACACTACATCGGCTGCACTGACCTGGTTCTTCTCGTTGCTCTCAACATCCAATAAGGACATCGAGAAGGAACTCGTCCAAGAAGTCGAAACTGCGGCAAGATCATATTTATTGAACCCCAATGGATCAAATGAAACCAGAAGCACAATAAACTACGAGAACATGAAAGAGATGAGACTCCTCGAGGCCTGCCTGTGCGAGAGCATGAGACTCTACCCACCCGTTGCATGGGACTCCAAGCACGCGGCGGCTGACGACGTGCTCCCAGACGGCACTCGGATCTATAAGGGCGATAGAGTCACCTACTTCCCATACGGTATGGGGCGGATGAAGACGCTCTGGGGCGACGAGTGTTATGATTTCAAGCCATGGAGATGGATAGATATCGGGAAGGAACATCATCATCACATCGTGTCTCCATATAAGTACCCGGTATTTCAAGCGGGTCCAAGGGTTTGTCTGGGGAGAGAGATGGCATTCATACAGATGAAGTATGTCGTGGCGTCGATAGTCCGCCGCTTTGAGCTCGTGCCAGTACGAAGAGACACGCCTGTATTTGTGCCACTTCTGACTGCTCATATGGCAGGCGGGTTGAACGTTTACGTTCGGAGAAGGAATTAGTTGAAGACCTAGCCATGTGCAGTATATAATTAATATTGCATTCAGTCTGTACGTAATTCAATAGTGTTTGGGTGTCGAATTTAAAAGGTGTCATGGTGGTTGACTGTTTGGAGAATTTGTATAATCGGGTTCTTAATCCACAGCGAAAAATAAGGCCTTCACCGGCGGTGTACGGTGTAGGATGAAAAGTGACTGCCGGCGATAGGTGCGTCGGTACATATTTCACCAGCGGTTTCAGCAGCCGGTGTAGAAAATACAAGTAGAAAAGACGCTTGTCCTGGTGGTCAAACACCGTTGGCTCAAGCGCCAAACCCATCAGGTCATAATTGCCCGACGCGAAATAACCGTTGTGTCATTACCGGGTCGGGTAACCCTTTGGCCGACGACATAAGTCCTTCGGGCCAATTAAAAACATTACGACGGCTAATGATAGTCGGCGGTAAAGCAAAGCGATCACGACGGACGTTTAGTGTGTATTAAGGCAACTGACTCCCGACGGGTTTTAAATGTCATGAAAGAAGATTACAGTCAACAGTAAAATTGTCATCAGAATAAAATTTTTGGACCGACGGGTGGACACCGTCGAGCAAGTTAAACACACCCGACAGGTTAGTGTCGTCGACAGAGTTACACCCAGTCGACGAACTTGAGTCGACGAGTCGATGTCGTCGACTCAAATCGATTGGCCCGACGGGAGAAGACCATCGGGCTGACTAGAACTTGCGTTACATGTTTGCCTCGACGGAATGAGACCGTCGGGCATATAATTTTGGACGTGGCACGGCGATTCATGCCCATTGTCCATTAATTTAATATCACGACGGGTTTTAAACGTTGATTAAAATAATTGTCCCGACGGGATATGACCGTCGGGCAATAGAGAACCCAGTCTTAATTTGGCTCGACCGTATAAAACCGTTGGGCTATAAATTAGATGACGATGTGTGCCCGTCGTCCGATAAATTTATCTCACAACGGGTTTTAAACGTCTTACAGGTCCTTAGGCTGACGGAGAAAGTTCGTCGGCCAAATGTAATGTTGTGCTCCTTAGCTCGACGGTACTAGCCCGTCAGGAGCGGTATTTTTGGTTTTTTTTTAAAAATATTTGTTTCATATAAGAGACTCTACCTGATATCAACTGAATATAACTTAAAAATTCCACCACCATCTTCTCATCTTAGCTAATTCACCAACATCTTCTCATCTTAGCTAATTCACCAACATCTTCTCATCTTAGCTAATTCACCAACATCTTCTCATCTGAGCTAATTCACCAACATCTTCTCATCTTGGCTAATTCACCTACATCTTCTCATCTTAGTTAATTCACCAAGATCTTCTCATCTTACCATGTGACTTCGATGTAATGATGCAAACATCTTCTAAAAAATTTAAACATATATAACTTAAAACAAATTCCACCACTTCATCTTAGCTACATCTCCCAACATCTTTGTTAAAGAGCAACCATCATCAAACCGACCTTCGATGCAATGAAGCAAGACAAGTATAGGGAACAGTGGAATAGGGTAACAAAAAACAGCATTGCATAGGGATAAAGCAAAAGTCACATCTGATATAAGAGTTAATAAGAGTTAATAACATGTAAAAAAATCCACCACACAAAAAAAAGAAGCACTGCACAGACATTGCTCTTCGTCTTGTTGACAACATTGCCTGCTTCATTACCCTGTAAATACAAAGACATATTTTATCAGATAAATTTGTTACAATGACTTAAAATTTGAAAACCTGAAGCACATACAAAGACATTAACAAAATTCTGTTTCATATAAAAAAATCTGTTTCACATTAAAATTTGAAAACTTCACAGATTATCAAACATACATAATTAACTTCTAGTAGACGTATACATACATCAAATACTTAAAAAACATATATGGATGATAGAGGCATAGATAGTTGTTAGCCCCGCGTACATTGAACAGATGGTCCCGCTAAAATAACATCATCAGGTAAGTTAGTGAGATGTAGCTAAATTACTGTAACTGATTATTAATTTGTAACAGATATCAAACCTGGAGTTGACTCTCTAGATCTTTGACATTGCATTACAACCATCATATGCTGCTTCATTATTTCTATTTCTTCTTTCATTTTATCTTTGTCTTCCTTTTCTCTCTGCAATGTTTCTCTCAACATCTCCTTATCTCACTTCTTTGCTTCCAACTCTGCTATGAGGTTGGCAATCTCAATGGTGTTCATAGCAGTAGATGTGGACGTACCCCGCCATTGGGGCGCACCAGGCCCAAACCCTCGATCATAGCCACCGTGGTGTCCCCCAAACACCTTGTCCAACACAGGTATCACTTCTGCCGGATCCTTTGACCGGTGTACTTCTTGTTGAATTGCAACCATCTCAACCTGGGTCTGCAAATAAACATATATTAGTATAAGGCATGACTAATCTCGTCTTCTCTTCCTTGGTCATATTGTATGAGGCATGAGGAATGATGACTTTTCCAGCTACTTTACGTGAAGGCTTTGGGTGGAGTGGTTTACATATGTTTAGCCGCTGCAGATCTAACCTGGACTTTATGTTGTCCTTTAACTTGCCATCTTTCTGTAAAATTGTGCTCAAGATACTTTCATAGACGTTCTTCTCGACATGCATGACATCTAAATTGTGACGGATCAATAAAGTGCTCCAGTATTTGAGTTGAAAAAAAATATTTTTCTTAATCCACCTCTCTAGTAAATAATGACCTTTAGCCTTTCTCGTACCACATGCAACATTGTCATGACCTTCTCATATATTTAAGATATCAATGCCTGAAATGCTTGGAGGAGAGGTTTCACGTTCCTCTGTCCCATCGAAAGACTTCTTATCTGCTCGGGATGGGTGATTTTTTGGCAGGAATCTTCGGTGCCGCATGTACACAGATTTAAGACAATGGGGTAGACACGTCGAACGAATGTTCACATGACAAGAAGTGCTATGTATCCCTTTGTACTCCAACCAGATAACATCCCGTATGCAGGGAATGGTCCACATCACTAGTGCACGCATCTGAAAAGAAGACCTGGTATGCGCATCATAAGTCGTCACGCCGGATCCCACAAACCATCAACTCATCGATCAAGGGCAGCAAATATACGCTTTGAAATGGACTAAAACTGTCGTTCGCAAGATCGAGTAGAATGTTTCGTGGATCAGAATTAAAAGTCGGGTGTGAAGAGTTGAAGTACTTCCATGCAACAAAATCTCTTGAGTGAATCATCTTCCCTTCTTCGGTTGCAGGACCAGTTCCATGCCATGTCATCAATTTTGCAATTTTCCTTGACATGAATATCTTCTGCAGCCTCGGTACCAAAGGAAAATGTCAAAGCACTTTAGCTGGCATGCAAGTTTTCCATTCTCTTGGTTTCGTTTTATCTGACAATTTTGACGAACCACAACTTGGGCAACTATCCAAATAGTTGTATTCATTCCTGAATAACACAAAATCACTTGGGCAGGCATGAATTTTCACATAATCCATGCCCAAGTCAGCCATCAATTTCTTTGACTCATACCAGTTCTGTGGGAGAGTATTGTCTGCAGGAAGAGCGTCCTTGATAAGTGAAATCACATCCAAGAATGGCTTGTTTGTCTATTTGTTCAAACACTTCAATGGAAATAAGTGCACCATAAAGGACATCGTAGAATATTTCTCACACCCAACATATAGTGGTTTCTTCGTCTTATCCAGTAACTGTTCAAATCAACGCAATTTTGGGATATCACCTACAGGATTCGTATTGTCGTCTTCAACTTCTTGCATAAAAGCATCAATTAACATTATTCTCATTTGTCCATCATGTCCCGTCTCCAACTGGATGTGTTCTCGTTCATTTGCTGGTCGTTCCCCATGATAGTACCATGTGTTGTACAGTGGGCCAAAACCTTCTAATATTATATGGAACTTAATGGTCTCGCGAACAAAGAAATGTCTGTTTTCACATTTAGCACATGGACACCGCATAGGATTGCTTCCTTCAAACCCAAGTTGTTGTTAAGCATACTCGATGAAGTAATCAATTCCACCCACGAAGTCTGGATGGCATCAAACAGGCTTGGTTCTATATTCGTACATCAATTTCTTGTTGCTGAAATAGTCCATCTCGATGGAAATTGTCAAAGAGCGACTATAGATGACATGAAATGAATGATGAGTATTTCTTACAAGATTACAAGTCCAACCAATTACATCCTATCCACCACTATGTCCCTCTATCCCTCTTTTTGCTTATGTCCGTAGCTACTCAAGAAATGCTATTGCTAACTAAAGAAATGATGTTGTAACCCTATAGCAGTACCAAATATGATTTACTAAGATTATTATATGAGACAAGATCAGGGTGTAAAGCAGATCTGTCTGACGACAGCTACGATGTAGTACACTGGTTTCGATTTCAGGAATAATTAGTTCAATTTTTCACATAATCAATAACTACCAAAAACTACAATCTAGATTTTAAATTATAATTGGTAAAACTTAAAGTACAAAATATAGGGCTTCTACAACTATTTAGAAATAGCAAATGGAGAAACTATAAACCTCAAAGGAAAACTTTATCCAAAAGATGACCAAAACCAGAACTTCATACAATAGCAAAATTGTTTGTTCCTTTCTTCATATATTGCAAGTTCATTAACTGAAACAGAAGGCCGCACTTCTTGCAATGCATTCTCGAAGTCCTACACATTGATTATAGCAAGCTAACATCAGTGCGCAAGTACTGAGAAAGGGCTCCATTTCGACCTGAAGAGTGACAGACCTTCTATCTTCCTTACGAAGGTCTGTGATCTCAATACCTCACTGGAGAAAATGGTCCCTTTGATGCATCCATCTCCAAGTTCTTCATGTCTGATCCCGAATAACCTGGGAAGAAAGGACATTTCAAACAAACGTGCTTAGTTAGCTGTGGATGAATAATGTTTTTCTTTAATTATGTACTATTAGTAACAACAAAGGAAGACAGCTAACCTAATTCCATTGATTATAATACTACTTAAATACTAACTCCATATAGCGAATCGGCTACTTAATTCTAGATTTATACACATTTTTAGCTATTTGAGAGCATAAATGTTAGATAGATATAACCACCAAAACTATGCACACTGGAAATTGGAAAATTGAAAGAACCTATTAACTACTAGAAAAACTCTCTCCACCAGTGGTTGTATTCGTCGGCAGAGAATGTCAAACCACCGGCAGAATATCCACCAGTGGGTGAACACTCATCGGGAGTAGAGGCATCAGCGGAATGTTTCCCTCGACGAAAATAACCGCCAGACAAGAATTTTTCCTCCACTGGCAGTTGAGGAAGAATGTTATCACTGGAACAAACTTCCATCGGCAAAGAAACATTCCGCCGGCAGAACGACGTTTCGCTGACAGCTATTCGCCGTCGGTAGTGCAGAGAGTCTCTCTACCGACGACTATCCGATGTTGGCAGAGACTCTATCCGTCGACGGCTGCCTTTCGTCTACAAAAAGTAAATGCACCGACAAATTTGACTGCCAAGGGAATGACTCTCCACTAGCGGCTTGATTAAACCGCCACCGGCAAAGACTTTATCTATAATGGGTGTCACATCCGCTGGTCGGCCGAGTTCTGGACCTGTAGTTCAGTTGCGCTCTAGACAAGCTCCTCCTGGATAAGAAATAAAACTTGATTAAATCATTCACTTGGTATGAAATTCAGTTTTAAGGAACCTAATAACTTACACAATGTTGTCGTTCCTCATCAGGATATGTCCCATCTTCCACTTGTGTGCCTTGAGGAAAGATCTCAAAAAGACGAAGTTCGGAACATCAGCTTGTCGCTGTATATAATTTAAATTCCTAGAATAAGTATTGTGCAAAGCTTTAAAATGGAAAAATTAATGACAAGACAAATAAAAAATCGTATAAGTAACTCTTCTTCTAAAACATGGGCCCAAGTGTGTGAGTGGACTTCATAAGCTGTTGGTTCGCCTTATTCTTCCCATCAATCTATTTCCTTGTTACCTCATCCCAGTATTCAACTAGCAATTTCCAGTTTTCAAGATATATAGTTGGGATGGGATAGTGTAGGCGTTGCTCTTCTGTCTTGCCATCATAATACTGCTTCAAATATGAGGTACGGTTGTCTCGTATGATTTTCTGAAGAAGCGGTTTGAAGGGCTTTCATCGCCACACTTCAGTCATGGGCTCATCCTTGTCATTAACAAATTTGTTTTTTTTTGCTTCAAATAAAAGATAAATTGGTTAGTACTTACCACCATTACAAGAACAATCATCTTCTTATGTGTCTTAAGTTGATTTCTCTAAACCAGTCTCTGAATGCATTGTGCGGGAGGTCACGCCACTAGACAGGTAGTGGGAAATGCAGTTGTGCCCAAACTTGTGTTCCAATGAGATACGACAGGTCATGTTGCGCCTCAGGGACCATCTGTCCATCCTTGATTATGATAATTACCTCTTTCTCATGCATGAATGACGTCGCTCTCACATTACGCTTGACGCGTGGTTCCTGTGGTTGAAAAGTGTCAATGCCATCAACAACCCAATTTGGCATCTGAGTCTCCATCTCCTCCATTGGGATCGGACCTATAACAAATTCACACTCAGTCAACATTAAAATCACATTTCATTAAGCCATATCAACCAAAATGTACTTGAAATCTGACTCTCAAGTGATTGATAACTTGGGAACAGCTATCTAAAATTGCACATAAATACCTCTAAAATGAATTAAACTCAAATTAAATACGGTAAAATTGCACAAACTACAAGTAAAACAACCATTTGAAAATAAAGTTAAAGAATATGCAAGTACCCTTCAAAATGGAGTCTGATGAAGACGTAGAAAACGAGTCGCACGTTTCGTATGTCTGAATTGAAAGATGGATAGACTAAATCAGAGTGTTTCCAAGCAATAGAATCCCTAGGGTGAATCGTCTTTCCTTCTTCAATTGGGGCAGCCGAGCCATGCCATGTCATAAGCTCTGATGTTTTAGTAGACATAAACAACCGTTGCAATCTTGGAACCAATGGAAATTTTTAAGGATCTTTGCAGGTTTTGCCATAGTCTCACATTTCCCTTTTTTTTTGGGTTGACAATCTCGACAAACCACATCTTGGACACGCATCCAAATCTTTCTATACATTTCTGAATAATAAATTGTAGTTCGTTCGTGCATGCATTTTTTCGTAACTCAAACCCAAATCTCCCATCATTTTCTTTGACTCATACCAACTCAATGGAAGCAAATTATCCGATGGAAGAGCGACTTTTAGAAGTGAAAGGACATCCGAAAGGTAAGAGAGAGAGAGAGAGGGCAGAGAGAGAGAAATATAAGAGAGAAAGAGGGAGAGAGAGAGAGAAAGATAAGAGAGAGAGACAGTGGGGGAGAGAAAGAAAGATAAGAGAGGGAGAGAGGGAGAGAGAAAGAGAATTAGAGAGAAACAGAATTTGAGAGAAAACTGAGAGAGAGAAAGATTTAACCATAGAGAAATCAGAGAGAGAAAAAGAGAGAGAGAGAGAGAGAGAGAGAGAGAGAGAGAGAGAGAGAGAGAGAGAGAGAGAGAGAGAGAGAGAGAGAGAGAGAGAGAGAGAGAGAGAGAGAGAGAGAGAGAGAGAGAGAGAGAGAGAGAGAGAGAGAGAGAACTGAGAAATAGAAAGGAAGTCAGTGAGAGAGAAAGATAAGAGAAAGAGATAGAGGAAAGAGAGAGAAAACTGAGAGATAGAGGAAGGAGAGAGAAAACTGAGAGATAGAGGATGGAGAGAGAAAACTGAGAGAGAGAGAGAGAGTGGAAGTCAGAGAGAGAGAGAAAGAGAACAGATAAATAGAGGGGAGAGAAAGAATTTGAGAATGAAAACAGGATTTGAGAGAGGGAGAGTGTGAGAGAGAGAAAGAGTTTTACTAGATTTAAATCTGAGACATAGAGAGAACACTAGAAAATGAAATGGTAAAAAGTAGTGTCAAAACTTTTTTACTTGAGATATGACCATATATATATACAAAAACATTAGAAAGTTCAAAGAATAAAGGATCCACCTTAAAATTCATCTCCCTACTTATAAGAAACCAAAGAACACTAGATTACTTCGCAAGTTAAAAAAATCAAATGAAACATGTACTGGTAAATATTGATTGAATTCCTATCAAATGCAGAAATCAGTTTGTCAAAATATATACGAGTAATCAAGCTGATTTTAATAAATGAATCTTACACGTATTAAAGAAAAGAAAATTGGAATAATCAAGTTTTTCAAATCGGTTTTGCTAGAAAGAAAACACAGAAACAAGACGAGAAGAAGAGATCATAATAGGAGCAACTGAAACAATTATAATCGAATTAAAGAATGAATTATACACACATTAAGAAAAAAAAATCATCCAACTATAAGATTACTCGACCATTAAATTAAACTACCTCTACATAAAATTCATCCACTGTACTTCAATCTATCGAAAATGAAACAAGAAGATGCAACACAATACATATGCTCACAACATGCATACTCAACCAACTATGCAATTAAACACAGCACCTAAGGAAACAAGAAAAAACCTAACATTGGACACGTGAATGCCTCAATGCTCCTCGCAGAAGAAACTATTTCGTCGCCAGAGAAGCTTGTCGCCTAGAGACACGGAATAGCCAGAAAGCTTGTTGGCCTAAAGCATGTTGGCTCAAAGCTCGTTGCTTTAGAAGCCCTTCAATTGGGGGAAATCATGAGAAATGGGAAGATCGCAACGGAAGCAGAGACAAAGGAAGGTCGTTTCGAAACTGGAGTACCACTGGAACAGCAGAGCTCGGCCGTGGGAATGTTGGAGCTCGGCCGCGAGAACGCTGCATCTCGGCCGCGGGAATGCCTGAATTTGGCCGCGGGATTGCCGGAGCACAGCTGTGGGAATGCCAGAGATCAGTCGCGGAAAGAAGTCGAAACAACGAGTGCGGGGGAAAACAAATTTTCGCGGGTGACAGACGTAACAGGTCACAACTAAGGAAAAATAAAATTAAACGGGCATTATAAATGGACATGGGCTTCAAAGGCCCATGCCCATGAGTAAAGAGGGAGCCCAACTGCCGAATACCTTTCCGCCAGCGGTTGGGTGATTTAGTTCGATATTTGGCTAGCGAAAGAGCCACTCCGCCAGCCGAAGAGACTTCCGCCGGTTCGTTATTCATTTAGGTCTGCAAGTTAGCTGACCTTCTGCTTATCTGCATATGGATACAATTTGTTCCTCTGAAAGCTTGATCAAACCATCCTTCTCCAAAAGAGTCCAAACAATCCTGGCTCTTGCATCTTCCCAAGGAAACAATTTCATCAACATATTCCATGATACATTTTCCCAAGCTTAGGCTTATGTATTGGAAGCAGATTGATGAAATTCAATAATGGAATGCCCCCCCCTTCTAGTCCTCTGAGAGGTCCCCCAGAGCACATATTGAAACTTAACATTGATTGTTCTTCCTTTGGCAATCCAGTCCCAGTCATAATTGATGGCTCCATCCTTGTTGATGTTCTCAGGCTACATATGTACGTTGTGTCTCACAAAACTGAAACCTAAGTTCTACTTTCAGGCATCCCTCTGCATAGTAAGTGCCTCAGCAAATAATTCTACAAGCTGGATGAGAAAGAAATTAGGCTCCTTGAAAATTAAGGTTTTTTTTAAACTAGATATTTTCTTAATTGCCGAATATACTCGTGGGTGGCAGATCCAATGGAAAGACATCCTCAGATCGGCAAACCCTATTCTAGAACAGCTTGTTAAAAATTGCTTTCTAGGCAGTCCGTCTATCGTTCTTCCCTTAACTCTCTAATAATTTGAGATCTATGTATTGTTTGCTTTGTCATATCCGTGTACAGTAGCTTATAGCAGAATTCATGTAAGTCAATGTTTCGAGTCAAATGTAATTTGATAAATATGCCGTATTGAGTTAGTTTCAATTTAGTCTTTATTAGACTTGAGTGTTGTTTATTATTTTCAATAGTAGCACGTGTGTTAGAACTTTATTTCTGTTTATTTTTTTCATTAAGCACCTTAATGGTTTTTTTTAATTTGATGTAACTACAGCCTATATTAATACAATTAGGGTTCTGGGTCAATCAAACTTCACAACCGCTTCTCTTCCGTGATCTTCTTCCTGCTCTCTCCTTCTCTCTATTCTTCTTCTTTTTCTCTAAATTTCACAAAGTATCATAGCAAGTCTGTATGTGACAACTCGTCACTTGCAGAGGTCAAGGATATTTGTTTTCTTCTTTTCCCTGCCATGGCTGTGAGCTATGGGTTGTCCTAATGTTTAAATGCAAGATGCACTTTATTCTGCCCAAATGAACAGTTTTCTAGTGCTAGTGAGACATTAGCTCCTGCTTTTGTTGTTCCTGACGTCATTTGTTGTGAGGTCGCAAACTAAAGATTCAATTTTTCTTTTTCTTCTCCCATTGTCGGAAAGTTAATGATCTAAACTAATCTGCGACTGCTAGATGTATATCTTTGTGCCCTCAAAAAGAGTATTTTTTACTGTTGCTGTATCGCTGGAACCTTATTGTTGCTGCAGTTGATGCCACCTTCCATCCTGCTGCATGAAAAAGCTATTTCTTACTGCCTTGGGGATCGTGCCACACTTGCTTAGCGTTCTATTGTTTACCAAAAGCTTTCCACGTGGGCAATAGAGCCTTCTGTACTATTTTGTTTTACCATAACAGGTGTGTTCTTCTCAATTTATGTTGTCATCATCATACCGAGGGGTGAAGTCATCAACTCTTCCCGTGTGAATTTCACTCTGGAGATAGATTTGACTGTCTAGTTGTTATTGCAGAAATTATGATGGCTAGTACTGATGTTTAAGTGTTCTAACTACATGATATTGCTCCAAAAGGTAGTTATTTTGCTGTTACATGTTTGTAAAACCCTCTTTCTAGTGGTGTTGCTGCAAATTTTTTTATTTTATGCTGCCTCAGGATTTGTACCAGCCTTTTGCTGGTAATTAAAGTATGCAAAAATCATTTTTCACGAGCTCTCTGGTAGTTCTGAAAATTTTCAAGACAACCAGGTACTTAAATTTGTTACTTTTTTGTGCTGACATCATCATTGTTGCTGCAGATGTCAGCAGTCTTCAAAAGTTGTGTTGTGAATTGGTTTGTGATTCTTGCAAGACATATTTTGAGTTGTATGCGTCAAATTGATCTATTAGTCTACATTTTTTATTTCTTACATCATCATCGCGAGTCTGTTCTTGCCAAATTCTTGTTCTAGTGCTGCGAATTATTTGCTGCTGGATTAGTGGTTAATTTGGATTTGTAATTTATTCATTTTGGGTTTGTGATCATTTTTCTTGTGAGATTATTAGTTCTGCTTCCCTTTCTGAAGCTGAATACCGGTGCATGACACACTATTAGTGAAATCCTCTTGGTGAAATTTGTGCCGACTGATTTGACTTTAAGTGGTGACCAACCATGGCGCTGAAATGTCATAATCTGGCTGCAATTTTTATGGCAAATAATCCAGTGTTTCTTGAGAGGTTGAAACACATTAAGGTTGACTACCACTTTGTTCGAGATGTAATTTTAAAAAGCAAGTTAGTCACTCCATATTTCAACATTAAAAACTAACTGGCTGATTTGTTAACTAAAAGTTGAGTATCTTTTCCGCAAGATGGGTCTTCATGATATCTCCGCTCCAGTTTGAGGGGCAGTGTTTCTAAAGAGTTTGAGGAGAATGGTTTTCCTTGATTGTTGCATGAGAAGTTACAAAATTAATAACTTACATGTCTTGTAGAAGAAGATAGAGATCTCGAATAAGTAAGACAGATCTTCTAAAAGTTATCTATCCTAGTATATAAAAGATTACAAAAGATATCTATACTAGAATATAAAAGATTACAAAAGATACACGGGATATTTACAAGATAATATGCAACGTAGATCTGGTCTATTAGGCCCCCTCAAGATGGTGATCTCGTGGAGACCAATATTGAATAACAAATCCTGTAGCTAAAATCTGGAGAGAGGCTTAGTAAGAGCATCCGCTAGCTGAGCTTTGGAGGAGATATGAACAACGCGAAGAACACCAGCCTGGACCAATTCACAAACAAAATGGTAGTCAATAGCAAGATATTTCATGCGAGAATGAAATACTGGATTTGCACATAGATATGTTGCCCCAATGTTATCACTGTAAATTGTCGGTGTGGAAATAATAGAGCACCAAGTTCATCAACTAAAGTCTGAACCCACTTAAGCTCTGCAGAGTAGAAGCAATGGCTCGATACTCAGCCTCTGTGGGAGATCGAGCAACAGAACGTTGCTTCTTTCAGCTCCATGAAATAGGATTGGAGCCAAGGAAGACAACATATGCCCCTGTGGAAGTGTGGTCATCAATGTTACCCACCCAATCTGCATCACAGTAAGCATGAAGGAATAAAGGGCTTTGTTGCTGTAGCAGAATACCATAAATCGTTGTTCCATTGAAATATCGAAGAAGTCACTTCACAACACCCCAGTTAATTGTAATCAGAGTATGCATAAACTGGGAGAGCTTGTTTACAACAAAGGCAATGTCAGGACGAGTAATGAGAAGATATTGTAAGCTACCATGTGTTTGTCCATAGAGGTCGAGACAACAGCAGGAGAACCATCACAAAGTTTGAGAGAAGAAGAAGTTGCTAGTAACGTCTGAACTGATTTGGAATATTCCATGTTGTGCTTAGAGAGAATATCCAGAAGATATTTTTTCTGAGTGAGCCGAAGTCCCCCAGAAAATGGAGTAACCTCAATGCCAAGAAAATAAGAGAGATTTCCCATGTCTTTAAGTGAAAACCATGAGCTCAACTGAGTAATAAAAGGCAGGAAGGCTTCCTCATTGTTGCCCGTAAGTATCAAATCATCAACATAAACCAGAAAATACAAAGTGTCTTTCCCACCATGATAAATAAATAGTGAAGCATCAGATTTACAATTTGTCAAGCCAAACTCAAGAAGAAAACGGCGCAACTCTTTATACCATGCTCGTGGTTCTTCTTTAAGACCATAGATAGCTTTGTTGAGCTTACATACATGGGTTGCATGAGAAGGATCAACAAAACCTGGTGTTTGAGACATATAAACAGTTTCACCCTGGTGCCCTTGAAGAAATGCATTATTAACATCCATTTGGTGAAGAGGCCAACCTTGGGACACTGCTAAGGAGAGAAGAACATGAACTGTTGTGGGTTTTTCCACTGGACTAAATGTGCCATGATAATCGAGCCCAGGCCACTGATGAAAACCCTTTGCAACTAGTCGAGCTTTATAACGATCAATCGTGCCATCAGGTTTTCATTTAAAACGAAAACCCATTTACAACCAACTAGATTCTGAGATGAAGTAGGTGGGACCAAGTCCCAAGTACCATTACAAAGAAGGGCATCAAACTCTTCAAACATAGCCACTCGCCAGTGTGGATTTTTAAAGAGCTTGAACATGGGAAGTTGGCTCAAAATTATCAAGAGAAGCAACAGCCGTGAGGCTAAGTTTTTAGTTGGGTTTAAAGATATTATTTTTGGACAGGGTAACCATAGGGTGGGTTGTAGTAATAGGCGGTGGTACAGAAGAGTTATCATTGGAAACAGGTGGTGCCGCAGTAGGAACAGAGGACATGGAAGATGGGAGTGATAGTAAGGAAGAGGAATGAGAAGGATTTCCAGGTGTGGGATTGTGGACAGGAGAGGCATAGTATTAGAGGGAGGAGGTGGAATCGATAGAAGATTTTCTGGCATAGAAGTCTCCCGTGACACTACAGATGATGCCTTATTCATGGATCCACCAGTGGAGCTGTCACCAACAAGAGCAGGAGAAGAAGACTGGAAAGGAAATTCCCCTTAAACAAACACAACATGATGAGAGACATAGAGTCGTTGAGATGACAAGTCATAACAAAGATAAGCACTTTGAGTGAGTGAGTACCCAAGAACAATACAAGGACGAGAGCGAGATTCCAACTTGTGAGATGTATATGGATGTAGCCAAGGACAGAAAAGACATCCAAACACTTTAAGTGTTGAAAATTAGGAGAAATTTGAAAGAGACTTCCAAAGGAGGATTTCATTGATAGATTTTGTTTTGGCATTCGGTTAATAAGGTAGACAGTTGTAGCAGGAGCAAAGGGACAGAACGAAGAGGAAACAGAAGCTTGGTGAAGTAGTGTTAAGCCTGTTTCAACAATATGACGATGTTGACGCTCAAAGAATCCATTGTGTTCAAGTGTGTGAGATGGACTAGTTAGGTGAGAAATACCATGGACGTTGAGAAATTCTTTTAGAGCAGTGTATTCCCCACCACTGTCTGTAAAGACTATAATTATAGGTTGATTGAACCGCTTTTCCACCAGACACTTAAAACATTTAAACGCATGAAGAACATCTAATTTATTTTTGAGTGGATAAAACCAGATATATTTGGTGTGATGATCAACAAAAATCACATAGTATTTATAACCATCACATGATAAAACAAGAGACATTAGACATCTCAAAACACCAACTCGAGAGGAGAATGAGATATAAGAGATGAATCATGAAAAGGTAATTTGTGAGTTTTATTGCAGGAGCAAGAATTACAATGAAAACTATGTAATTGAGACGAAGAAAATGGCATATGCTGAGAATTTAACAAAGTACATAATACTCTATGTCATAAAGAAAAGGACTGATAACAGGTAGAGAAAACTCTTG
This sequence comes from Aristolochia contorta, assembly GCA_022405105.1. Classification (NCBI taxonomy): domain Eukaryota; kingdom Viridiplantae; phylum Streptophyta; class Magnoliopsida; order Piperales; family Aristolochiaceae; genus Aristolochia; species Aristolochia contorta. The sequence continues at coordinate 20,373,509 of CM039667.1, forward strand.
GTGATGCCGACATATAAGATGATGGAATCCAGGAATAAACCCCATCTTTAAGTGGTCCGTAATGGAGGATGACACCCGAGTGAGAATCCTTCACCTGAAAATGTGTCGATGTAAACAGAACAGAAGCATTATTAGTTTGACATAGCTGAGAAACAGATAATCGATTTTTTGTCATGGAAGGCACACAAAGAGCTTGAGAAAATTTATGATCAGATTTATTTATAGGTGGAGAAAGTAAGCCTTTGTGAGTAATAGATAAAGCTTCACCGTTACCAATAACAACATCATCTGAACCAGCATATGGGGAATGAAGCGAAAGATTAGCAAGATCGGTGGTGATATAGTGAGTTGCACCCGAGTCAAAAATCCAATCAGAAGAGGTTGAGTTGATTGAATTGGCTGCAGCATTAGCTTGAGGAGAAGCATAGGACTGTCGAGGCTGATACTGTGGAGTCGAAGAACTTGTTAATGGGAAGTGTCGGAAAGATAGGCATCTCTTGGCAGAATGACCTTGCTGTCTGTAGAGTTGACAACGCCCAAGATAAGGATGAGGACTGCGACGATTCTGAAACTGAGATGGTTGTGATGAATCTGTAGTTGAAGATCGAGAAGAACCCGTAAGATAATGAGCAATGGAATGATTCTGAACTTTGTTTACTGGGGCAGTTCGTGCAGCGACATTGGCAGTGGCCAGGAGAGAAGTCTGATTTACTCTCTATTAAGAAGTTTCTCATGTAGTTCTTCAAAGGATATTGCAATTTCACTGGCTTGAATAGCATTGGATAATTCTTTGTAATCATTGTCCAGGCCATTGAGAATCTTGATAGTGAGATCCTAATAATCGATAGAAGCATTCATGTGTGCAAGTTCATCAACTTTGGTCTTAATAGATTGCAGAAATTCAGTGAAATGGACTGAGTGCCCTTGATGGGATGATGAAGCTGAGTTTTCAGCTGAATGATGCGTCCTCTCGTGGGTATACCATAGGTGCTCTCGAAGGTAGACCGAGCATCTCGAGAGGTTCGAACAGTGGCAATAAAGGGAATCAAAGTTGGAAATAGTGAACTGATAATATCATTAAGGATGAATTGATCTTGATGTACTCATATATGAAATGCAGGATTGAGAGTTGAAACATTATTGACTGGCTCCGGGCAAAGATCGTGTACCATCAATAAAACCGAGCAAGTCATAGCCTATTAGAAGGGTTGTATACTGTAGACACCACGAGAGGTAGATTGAGGTTGTAAGCTTCAATGGCGCTTGCGTTGAAACATTGAAAGAAATAATAGTTGGTGTGTGTAGATCCCCTGACGTTGGTTGAGGTGTAACAACATCAGAGGTGGACGACGTAGAAGAAGAAACTCGTGCAGACTGAGAGTCCATACTAGCAGGAATGGTTGAAGAAAAAAAATTTAGATCTGGCGTGAGCTGAGCCGCTCTGATACCACAAAGAGTTTGAGGAGAATGATTTTCGATGACTGTTGAACATGATGTTACAAAATTAATAACTTACATGTCTTGTAGAAGAAGATTACAAAAGATATAAAGAATATTTACAAGATAATATGCAACGTAGATCTGGTCTATTAGTAACGAGCCAAAGGTATTTAGGTAATTAAGTTGTATTGAGTTAGTCTCAATTTATTCTTTATTAGACTTTAAGTGTTGTTTATTACTTTCAGCAGTAGCTACGAGTTTGTGCTTCATTTCTGTTTATTTTATTCAATAAGCCACTTAATGGCATTGTTGTAATTTGATGTAATGCAGCCTATATTAATACAATTAAGGTTGTGATTCTATATGAACTTCACAACCCCTTCTTTTCAGTGTTCAGTTTCCTCCTCTCTCCTTCTCCTCCTTTTTCCACTAAATTTCACAGTCAAAATTACATACCAAACAAAAAAAGACCTGAGGAAGGGAGGGGGATGTATAGCCGTTTGGTAGGTCCTCTGCATGCTGCCTCATCTAATTCCTGTGGTCTATTTTTTCCCCTATTTTATAACATAAATGACTGAAGGTAAAAAAATTAATAAAAAGCCATATACTGCACATACATGTAAAAGAACTCTTAAAAAAATTCTTTCAGTACATTGACTACCATAAAAGTATGTTTCCGTGAAAGATTCCTTGAACTGTTTTTCCAAATGCATTACATGGAATTTTAGAACTTTTTTTTTATTAGAACTGCAATTGAGAAAACTTTAATAGGAGAAAATCCCAGAGTAGAAGACTAACTTCACAACCACAACCTTATAGAAAAGCTCACAAATTACTTAACAGAAAAAGGTATCCACTCTTTTATAAAACTTACATCATAAAAGTATCAAATTACTCACATTTCGATAGAGCGCAGTAAAACATAATATAATGACACAAATACCTCTGATTTTGTGTCTCTCAACACTTCCCCCTAAGCTAGGGCACATATACGAAATAGACAACTTTTTACTCAATACAAGATTTTTTTTCTTTGAGAGTACCTAAGAAAACAAACCACCAAATTGGTAAAATACAGCACAAATCAATAGTTTTCCACCTATACTTGAATAGTCACAATCAATTTCTTACAAATTTTGAACTTTGAAAACTGGACTACTAGTGATAAATATCATGATTTAATCACAGTGAAGGGAGACATGAACACTCGATCTACCCCACAGTGGCACATCCACCAATAGGTTTTCAACCATTCTGCCTCTTGTCCTGTCAACTCTAGTGCGATAAACTCTGACTCCATGGTAGAGTGAGCAATGTAGGTCAGCTTCTTTCACTTCTAAGAAATCGGTCCTCCACCCAAAGTGAAAACATAGCCACTTGTGGAACTCACTTCATCATTGTCTGACACCCAGTTGGCATCACAGTAGCCATCCAACACTGCAGGAAACTTACAAAATTCAGTCCCCTATCCATGGTGTCTTTTCAATATTTCGTTAAACGATAAAGTACAGTCCAGTGTTAGCAGCTTGGGTTATGCGTGCGGTGACTCAGTCCACTAACAACATAGGCTATGTTCGAGTGAGTGTTCATAAAGAACATCAAGCTTCCTAAGATTTTAGTGTACTCAATTTCAGACACTCTCACCTTCATTATTCTTATGGTGGACGATTGGATCATAAGGAGTCTTCATAGGTAGAAAATCATAGCAATTGAATTTCATCAACATCCTTTCAACGTAAAAAGACTGCCTCATTGAGAAACCTTGCTCGATTTTTGTTAATTTCAGACCAAGAATTACATCGTCTTCTCCCATGTCTTTCATGTCAAAATTGGAGGACAAGAATATCTTGGTCTCAATCACTACATTCTCCTTGGTACCAAATATTAACCTATCATCTACATATAGACATATTATTACACAGTCTTCACCACACACCTTTGAATACAGACATGTATATAAGGCATTTACCACATATCCGTTGGTAATTAGACTGTGGTGAAATTTTTCATACCACTACTTTGGAGATTGTTCCAAACCATATTGGGATTTCTTCAGTTTACACACCTTATCTTCTTGACCTTGACAAAAGAAACCCCTCGGGTTGTTGTATATAAATCTCATCTTCCAAATATCCATTGAGGAATGCATCTTTAACATCCATCTAATGCACAACAAAGCTATGTATAGGTTCCAATACAACTGAAATTCTTAAAGTTGCAATTTTGGTCATAGGAGGATAGGTGTCAAAAGAATCGACACATTTCTTTTGTGTATAACCTACAACGACTTGTCAGGCCTTAATTTCTTTCCAAAAATCAATTTACATTTAATAGGTTTACACCCCTTAGGCAATCCACTAAGTCCTAAGTATGGTCGGACATAATTGAGTCAAGTTCACTGTTGATAACCTCTTTCTAAAAACTAGCACATATCGATGATGTTGCTTCCATATAAGTCCTAAGATCATCGCCAATTAAGAACGGTGAAGCCACCTGTTCCTCAAGCTTATCAAGGTTCTCAATCAAGAATGCAGTAATAAAATCCGATCTAAAACTAGTATTTGTCCTCTTGGTTCATCTACATTTTCATTCTCTCTAGTAGAAGAACTGAGCAGAGAGGAAGGTGTGCTAGATGGACCAGGATCTGAGCTAGTGGTTTGTTTCTTCCAAGGAAATAGATGCTCAAAAAATTATGCATCTCAAGATTAAAAAATTGAATTGTCATTTAACAACATTAATCTATATGCCATTGAATTCACTGCATAGCCTATGAACATGGTATCATAGGTTTTAGGTCATATGTTAGTCCTCTTAGGAGTTGGTAAATTCTCTTCGGCAAGGCACCCCCACACTTTAGGAAATTTCATGTTAGGGGTGAATCTTTTCCGTAGCACATATGGAGTTTTATCCAATTTCTTATGAGGAATTTTGTTAAGGATATAACAAGCTGAAAGAATAACTTCCCCCAAGCATAGCATTCATCATATCCATGAGGGTCCTATTTTTCCTCTCAGCTATGCCATTCTGTTGTGGAGTGTTGGGGGGTACTAAAGACATGTAAAATTTCATTCTTTTCCCAGAACTCTTTAAAGAAGAGATGTCCATATTCTCCTCCTCTATCGGACCTACCTCTTTTAATTTTCTTATTCAGCTGATTTTCATTGTGTTATACTTCAAAAACATTCCTTCTGCTTCATCCTTAGTTTTTAAGAGGTAAACTTTAGTGTAACTAGAGTGATCATCTATAAAGGTTACATAATAATTTTTACCTCCTTTAATGACAATGTTCCAAAAATAAGCAAAATTTGAATGGATTAACTCTAACGCTTTAGTTCTTCTATTCTCAACTAATTTGAATGGCTTCTCAGCATAATTGCCTTCTCCATAGACTGGAAAACTCTTTTACATCTATTGAGGGAATTAAGTTAAGTTTTGTAAGTCTTTTAATGGAAGCCACGGTCACATGACTGAATCTTCCATGCCATAAGTTAAATGACTCAGTAATATAAGCCAAACCAAAAGAAGAAATTTCATTGATAATTTGTGATACAATGTTTAGGACAAATCAACCCCCACTGAGATAACCCTTCTCTACAAACTCCCATTTTTGTTCATTACAACTTTGTCAGCCTCGAATACAAATTTTAGACCAACTTTATTCAATAAGGCACCTAACACTAAATTCCTCCCTATGAACATTGTGTAAAGCTAAGGTTTTGCCTCAGATTAACTTGAGAAGGACTTTCCCTTTGCCAAGTACACCTGCTGCACTTTGGTTTCTGATGTAGACGCACTCTCCTTCAGCAACGTCCATACTGCAACTATGACATCATCATCGTCAACAAGATGGAACTGGTTTGTTGAATTTCCACCCGACTTGTCATTTGTCCTATGTTGTCGGGCTTTACGTTTCTAACACTGGTAGGCTTTGTGTCCAATTTTCCCGCAGACATAGCAATACACTTTGGTAGTTTTGCCAATCTTCCTCATAGTTTTGCCAGTACCGAACTTCTTCTTATACTCCCCTTTGATCTATCATTTCTAGGGACCCTTCTTAAATTTATTCTTACCTAAGGAGTCACCAAATTCAATAAGGTTAGCTTTATAGCCAGTAACAGATGGGGGGTTTGGATTACCATTGAAGCAATTGGCCTCTTCTGTTCTTATATGGCCTATAACTTCTTGAAGTATCATTATTTTCTTTTTGTGTATAAGTGTTTTTTTATAATCTCTCCATGATGGGGGGAAGTTATCCATCAAGCAATCAGTTTGGAACATATCACATATCTTGCACCTTTCATTGATCATTTCTACAATTAAGTTTTTATGGGCATGCACTTGTGCCATTATTGGTTTTTCATCACCATTTTAAATTAATGGAATTTTCCGGTTATATATTTCTTCATTCCGGCATCATCCTCTATATCCTTGCACCAAAATGTCCCAAATTTCTCTTGCTGATTTCTTTCATAAAGTTTTCTTTCATGTGGGTTAGTAAATGTCCCCTAATTAATTTATTTTCCCTCTCATTTTTGGCTTTGCCTTCTAGTTCTATCTCAGGAGGTTTTGAGAACAAGACATACGCAACTTCTAATTGCCTCAAGAAAAGTAAAACTAGTTGGGACCATATTTTATAATTTGTCCCATCAAGTGGTTCTAACTTAGGTAGGTCAACTAATTCTTTCTTTCCCATCAAGTGATTTATGTAAACACAACTTGGGTACAAATGAAACAAAAAATCGGTTTAAAAAATCTTCTACTAATCAAATTATTTCAAACCAATAAGACACTTATAATTCAGAATAAGAGATTATAACTATATCTCATGTAATGCAATCTAATAACATTCAACTAAGTCTAATTCAATCTATCAGTATAAAATCAGATTTATTTAAATAATAAAATAGATTCAAATTTAACACTACAAAAGATCAGACAAAAAACACAAGACTTGTTTACCATACCCAAAACAGTCCTGCTTAAGATTTGTTAAAGCAATAAATCACAGACTATAGATAAAAAAATTTCAATTTAACAATCTTTAAAAAACCAACAGTACAACTATACTATTTCTAATTACTTTATGGAAATCAGTCACCCAATTTCAGAACTTAAACACATCCGAATTTCCCAATAAGATTAACAAATTTTCAAAATCTCATGCTCGTAAATAGTATAATAGTTCAGTCTTTAAATTATTAGAATTGTTGAAGCATGAACAACAAAATTATAAACAATGCAAAGAATATAACGATTCAACAAAACAGTCTAAAGAAAAATAATTGTTTGATTAATCACTATTTTCAAGTACAACAACTTAGATGCTACAAACAATTATTAAACATGTAGACCAGACAAACACACATTAAACAAAACTTGTAATGCTTAATCAACACTCGGTATAAAATTGACCATCAAATAAATAATAATTACTTGACAATAGAAATCACAACATGCAACTAATAATTGAACAACAAATTAAGAAATTTTATTATAGATTGGACAGCAATCTGAATTCAATTGTATATCGATCTGCTATTGTATTTTTTGACTAGGTTGGTGTTGTTTTTCTGTGGGATTGTGGAAAGATTCTTCCTCGCTCGGAAGAGACATTTTCTCCGTCGTTGAACGACCGTCTCCCGATTGATCTGACTGGACCTATCCAACTTGGACTTTTGGGTCCCAAGTAGGTTCTCCATTCCGAGCGCATAACCATATATGGCTCAAAGACCATATTTAGGTATGGAAAATGCTAGCTGCACCTATATATGATATCTATCTGACGTACCAGCAAATCCGAACACAATTTCCTAGGGTTTATCCTCTACAATTTAGGATTTTATAAAAAAAATATTTTTCAAAAAATTTCGATTTGGCAGTATTACTCTTTTTAATGAAAGGTTATAGGATCTTGAAATGAGGATTATTGGAGTTATCTTTTAATCAGCCAATCTGCCGACTGAGTGATCGTATTAGCAAACTCTACTCGAAAAGTAAGTACCTACCCATACAAAACACTAAAAAATCAATTATTGGGTTGAGTGGTTGAATCATGAATATCTTCTTCCGGATGCTTCGGGAAGCTTAGATTTTTGTTCCGTAGCGCAAGACGAGTGGGGTCCGGTTTATATGGCAAGACTTCCCCGCACATGCCCAAAATGAGTATTGACTCACAATCAGTGACCTTTTCTGCATGTCGATCGATCCATGCCGTCCACAGAATATCGAAGGCGCGCATGTGTCATTTTCCTTCTTTCTTTCTTTAGAAACTAAAGTTGATAATTTGACACGAGGCCTTTTTCTTCTTCAAGACCAATTTTATACACGCACTCGCCGCCTCCTAATCCACCTGGATTTCTTTGTGCCGAGAGATAAACGACCCCACGAAATTGGGCCACAAATTCAGAATGTTGCTCAGGTTTTGGCGTGTAATTATATTAGCATTGTACTTGAACGCATACACCATGGGAAGGCGTGTAAGTTGGGGCCATTTCCCTATCCAAGACATTTTTCTACTCCAGAGATTCCAGAGACGACAAAGCGTCCTCTAATCTAGCTTCAAATGTCATTGCAGTGCATATCGCCCACGTTCTTCTGTCACTCAACCAGTGAGATTTCCGCGCGCTGCACAACTGCACACGAACCATACACGCAGATAGGCGTCTGGGACGACTGAAAGGGACCAACAAATGATGAGGGTAGAGAGTATGTGCATAATGCAAATTCCGGCGACAAGATTCGAGGGGGAACGTCATAGAGGACGGTGCTACATTTCTGCGGCGCCAAACACTATCTGCCATTGAACAACAGAAGTAAATCAGAGACCTCTCTAATTTTGATGATTTTCTCCAATATCTTCCGTCGTTTCTTTGGTTGAAACTGGGACGATCAGCTCAGGGTATACCAAAGTCAATCACATGCACGTGTTCATTTTCCTTTTGCCACCTCATTAACTCTTAAGAGTCAATCCTATGGCTGGTCGGTATCTTCAGTGTATATATACCTTTGCTACTCTTCAGCGATTGCTCATCATCGTAAGTACCTCTCTAGCCCTACAAAGCACCTTCTCGCCTTCTACTTCTACCGCCTGTTTACTAATGGGGCTGTTTGAGCTGTTGTTTACTTTCTCGGTCCTGTTTCTAAAGTCCCTGATCTTCTCCGGTCGTGGGTTTCTCCAGCCAGTACTTCGCCGCAGAACCAGTTCTGGTGCTCAATACAACGGGCCCCCCACATTGCCTGTTCTCGGATGTCTCCCTTCATTCTACAAAAACAGACACCGCCTGCTAGACTGGTACACCGGGCTGCTTGCAGACTCACCCTCACAGACCATTCTCATCGACAGGCTCGGCGCCACCCGCACCATCATAACCGGCAACCCCGACAACGTCGAGTACATTCTCAAGACCAACTTCAATAACTTCCCCAAAGGGAAACCTTTCACCGAACTACTCGGGGACCTCCTCGGCCGGGGCATCTTCAACGTCGACGGCGAACTATGGCACAGCCAACGCAAGCTGGCCAGCCACGAATTCTCAGCCAAGTCCCTCCGTGGGTTCTTGGTGGGAACGCTTCAGACCGAGGTGGAGGACAGATTGTTGCCCCTCCTCGAAGCGGCATGCACAAACAAAGCAGTGGTGGACATGCAAGAAGTTCTTAGAAGGTTTGCGTTCGATGTGGTGTGCAAGGTGTCCCTTGGAATGGACCCCGCTAGCTTGGAGTACCCTTCGCTTCCAGATTCCCGGTTTGCTAAAGCATTTGACGTTGCGTCGGAGATAAGCGCACGGCGAGGCACGGCTCCCCTTTTCGCACTGTGGAAGGCGAAACGCGCATTTTCGATTGGGTCCGAGAAGCGGCTCAAGGAGGCCATAGAGGTCATTCATGGCTCCGTTATGGAGCTCATTCGAAGCAGAAAGGCAGAGGGCAGAAGTGAAAACAGCAAGAATGATCTTCTATCAAGGCTGGTATGCATTATCCCGGACGAAGAGCTGATACGAGACATGATTATTAGCTTCCTAATGGCAGGAAGAGACACTACATCGGCTGCACTGACCTGGTTCTTCTCGTTGCTCTCAACATCCAATAAGGACATCGAGAAGGAACTCGTCCAAGAAGTCGAAACTGCGGCAAGTTCATATTTATTGAACCCCAAGGGATCAAATGAAACCAGAAGCACAATAAACTACGAGAACATGAAAGAGATGAGACTCCTCGAGGCCTGCCTGTGCGAGAGCATGAGACTCTACCCACCCGTTGCATGGGACTCCAAGCACGCGGCGGCTGACGACGTGCTCCCAGACGGCACTCGGATCTATAAGGGCGATAGAGTCACCTACTTCCCATACGGTATGGGGCGGATGAAGACGATCTGGGGCGACGACTGTTATGATTTCAAGCCATGGAGATGGATAGATATCGGGAAAGAACATCATCATCACATCGTGTCTCCATATAAGTACCCGGTATTTCAAGCGGGTCCAAGGGTTTGTCTTGGGAGAGAGATGGCCTTCATACAGATGAAGTATGTCGTGGCGTCGATAGTCCGCCGCTTTGAACTCGTGCCAGTACGAAGAGACACGCCTGCATTTGTGCCACTTCTGACTGCTCATATGGCAGGCGGGTTGAACGTTTACGTTCGCAGAAGGAATTAGTTGATGACCTAGCTTCTAGCTATATGCTTCTAGCTATATGCAATATATAATTAATATTGCATTCAGTCTGTACGTAATTCAATAGTGTTTAATTGGGTGTCGAATTTAAAAGGTGTCATGGTGGTTGACTGTTTGGAGAATTTGTATAATCGAGTTGTTAGTCAGTCAAATCTTATATGAAATTCACGTAAAGTTATGTGGCCCATGTGGGGATTGACTCGTGTACATATCAGCTACTCGTGATTAAATGCCGTCAGCTTAAGGGTTGACTTTCAAATGAAGCTAATTGGCAAAAAACAATTGTTATTTTCGAAGCAAACAAAAATCTAACCACCAGCCAACGTTGTAAGAGTTTCATTCTCTAAGCATTTTATTGCATAATTAATACAAGTACATATCATTGCTAGAAATATGGACTCCACCGACGGTAGGGAATTTCCGTCCGTGGAATTCCTCTCCGCCAACGGTCTTTTATGACTGGCGGTGGAAGACGGTCTTTTATAACTCGTCGACGGAATACCGTAGCATTTGACCCAACAACTGGCGAAAGGAAATCCAGTAGTTGGGCTAGATTTGGATGGGGTTCATATATATGGGTCCTAGGGCCTATATATAATATTAGGTCCCGATTTGAATCGGGACCTCAGTTCAAAATTGCCGTTATGCGTAACGGGCGCGATGGTGTTATCTTCCTTCTCCCGACCCGGATTTCTTTCGACGATTTTGTCGAAGAAACCTGCGCGCGAAACCTTTCCTCCGGCATTCCCTTTGCGTTCCGCCGGAAAAGTTTTCTTTTTCCTCTTCTTGGCGTCGTCCGGACTCCTCCGGCCGAAGACCCATCTTCGACGACGCTCGTGCGTTCGAAAACCGAAGGCTCTCGGGGTGATTTCCGGCGCCCTCCTACGCGTTCCGGCCACCCTCCCGACGTTGAACTCCTCCGAAGTCGTCGCCGTCGACGGAAGCCTCTTCCCTCTTGCCGCAGGTAATTTTTATTTGTTTTTGGCTCTTCCCCCTTGCCGCAGGTAATTTTTATTTGTTTTTGGCTCTTCCCCCTTGCCGCAGGTAATTTTTATTTGTTTTTGGCTCTTCCCCATCGTCGACCTCCATATGTAGTTTATGTTCAAATTTTTCTCTCTGATTTCTCTCTCTCCCTCCCTCAATCTCTCTTATCCCTCTCTCTCACTTGCTCTCTCTCTCTCTCTCTCTCTCTCTCTCTCTCTCTCTCTCTCTCTCTCTCTCTCTTTCTCTCTCTGATTTCTCTCCACTCTCGGTTTTCCTCTCCCTTGGTTTTCTCTAATTCTCTCTGTCCCTCTCCCTCAATTTGTCTCAAAATGTTTTATGTAATTCTCTCTCTCTGAATTCCTCTCTCTCTTTCTCTCGATTTCTCTTTGATTTCTCTCTCTCAGCTTTCTCTCTACTTATGACACTCTCTAATTCTCTCTCTCCCTTTCCCTCTCTCTTTATGTGTTTCTCTTATCTTTCTCTCTCTCTGACATCCTCACTATCTCTCTGAAAATTATACCAGCTTTAGAGACCATATTAACTGATGATTACTGGTTATGTTGTACTAACTTATATGATCTGTTGATACTTATTGCACAGTTGCTAATTTAGATCATCTTGTTGAATAGTTTGCATAAGTTCTTTCACATGTAGAAAAATGAGTTTACCCGATGGTGAAACACCGTCGGCTAAACAACCTATACCGTCGGCTTAGACTTTCCCGTCGCGAAATAACTGTCGGGCCAATACCGGGTCGGCCAAACGTTTACACGACGGTAATTAACCGTCGGCCGTAAACATAACATAACGACGGCTAACGACAGTCGGCGATAATTAAATGCGAACACGGCGGTCGAAATAACCATTTCAGAACACATATTAACGACGGGTTAACTATGTCGCCTAACCAAATCTTGGCCGACGGATTAATCCCCTCGGCTTACAATGTTATAGAGCCCGACGGGTTTATTCCATCGACACAAAAGTCCAGATACAGAGTTAGCCCGACGGGTGTGCACCGTCGGGATAAGGACAGAATCTTTGGCCGACGGGCTGGATACCGTCGGGTATGTTTAATTAAATCACTATAGCTTAGTTGAGCAGACGGTTTCGTACCGTTGGGTACAATAGTTTTCGTTGGCCGACGGTCGTATACCGTCGGAATATTTCAATACCTGATCCCTTGGCCCGACGCTGTATTGGCGTCGGCTTCGCTGAGCTCCCAAGCCCGAAGGCGGGTAGGTCGCCGTCGGCTCATTCTTTTTCAGAGGAATAGTGTGTCGACGGTGTTGTACCGTCGGGAACTATTGTTTTCGTTGCCCGACGGTGGTACACCGTCGGATCCGATTTAACATACGGACTTTGTGCCCGATGGTGTATTGGCGTCGGCTTCATTTGAGCTTTCTCAGGGCCGACGGAGATACATCGTCGGCTAATACCGTTACGGAGGAAAAGTATGCCGACAGTGTTGTACCGTCGGGAACTTTTGTATTCATTGCCCAACGGTCGTACACCGTCGGATCCGATTTAATCTTCGGACATTGAGCCAACGGTGTATTGGCGTCGGCTTCTTTATGCTTTCACAGGGCCGACGGTGATACACCGTCGGGTTTGGTCTTTTTCTTTTTCTTTTTTGCTGTCGGTTATTGGACCGTCGGCTCTTGTTTTTTTTTATTTTTTTATTTTTTTCTTGTGATTGAGATTTTACACAATCAACCTGATATAAGAACCTCGTCCTCATTTACATATCTGAAAGGCTCAAAGAATCAAACAAGGGACAATCTACTATGTCATTTACATTAATAAAAGACAATGTAGGAACCACACAAAGTACCACTCAAACAACAGTTAAAAGATAATTGTAAGTTGAATATAACATATAGAACAGTCCTTCAATTACATAAAGCAAAAAACATCATTCAGATCCACATCAGTCTTCCAATGTTTGGAAGTTGAGTTTTCCATCTTCTTCCTTTCTCCACTACTATTTAAGTCAAACGCAGAGTATCCAACCTTGCTGCCATTTAATGTCATGAAGTAGAAGTGAAGAACCTGATGGAATCAGAAAAAAACATTAAAAAAAAGGACCAATTGCTCAACAAGATAAATACGCAAGAAACTCACAGAGCCTCAGAAAACCACAAAAACTATTTCTATAAAATAGAGAACATGAATTTAATATAGAGAGCAGTTAGAAGGAGGGAAAGGCAAAGGAATATAAGGAAAGAAAAAAAAATCGTGCTCATAATAAATGACTACCAAATTAGGGTGTGCAGGCACAAGAGCTCTATTTGTAGGCCTCCCTCAATCCTAAACATATGCCTGACCAACTAGGCAAGGCTGTCTCCCAGCAAATCATAGCAGTCATGAGTGTCATACAATTGCAAGTAAAGACTCATCCATTTGCAAATAAATGCCTATAATGATATTATACAGTGAAGCCTAAAATGTAGATACTGCAAACCATATCCTTTCTCCCCACTACGGAACCACATTAGCTTTGCATATTTACGATTTTGAAACTGATAAAATAAATTTGAGATTATATTAGAATACATTAGTCAGCAAAATGACAGAGCATGTAGTAAGTGCACCAACATATTTAAGAAAAACAGGTATTGATAATTTTGTTAAATAAAATATACTGAGCAGATCATTAACCTGTTGATTTGAACATATCATTTGAGCAGATCATTAACCCATGTCATTCTTCAGAAAATGATTGCAAACTTAACAATCCTTTTAGCTTCTCTATAACGAGAAACAAAATGAAAATTGGTACCTTGAAAAATTAATTTTAAAGTTAAATACACACCAGCTGTTCCTCAAGGTGTTGACCAGATGAACCACCTAAAATATCATCATCGTGTAAATTAGTAAGCGGAGTCATAAATTTAATTGAAGCCAAGTTTAATTTGTGACGGAACTCAATCCTGTACCTGACTCTTGAGATTTCTGCCATTCCATTATAGCCATCATTTGCTGCTTCATTACTTCCATCTCCTCTTTCATTTTAACTTTGTCTTCCTTTTCACTCTGCAAAGTTTCTCTCAAGGTCTCCTTATCCCACTTTTCTGCTTCCAACTCTGCTCCGCGCGTGCAATCTCAATGGTGTTCATAGCAGATCGACGCAGACGCACCTCTCCATGGGGGTGCACCGGCCCAAACCCCGCTCAGAGCCACCGTGGTGTCCCCAAACACCTTGTCCAACACAGGTATCACTTCGCTAGATCCTTCGACCGTGTACTTCTTGTTCAATTGCAACTGTCTCAACCCAGGTCTGCAAAACAACATATCTTAGTATACTGAAATAGCCAATAAAATTACGAGGTAGGACTCTATGTCTTCTGCATATGAATTTAATTATTTCTATCACTTACGCATATTGCTGCAGTTTTTTCATTTGGATAGGTTCCGTCTTTCCTCTTATGGGCTTGGAGGTAAGACTCCACGTAGCTAAATTCATCCTTCTTTTTGGCTTGCTGAATTGAAAAACAACTTCAGTCAGAACACAAGTAAAATTCAATCAGATATGCACATACAAAAAATAGGATGTGAAAAATTACAGCATTACCTCCTCCTCATAAAAACGACTTAGGGACTTTGCCCCAAGAGTGTGCGTCGATCTCGTTCGTGTCCTATTCACCTTGTTTCATTTGGACATCTCCACCATCACATCATCATTCCAATATGCAACAAGTTGATCCCATGCTTCTTGACTGATAGTGGAAATCGGATTTTCTCGCAGTTCCTCTTCAGATTTTCCATAGTAGTGCGCCTTCTTAAAAGACGCCCGGTTATCTCTAATTATTTTTTGCAGCACCGGCTTTATGGCTGTCATAGCGACACGCCGAGTCACCTCCTCCCCATTTTCACCGACGAATTTGTACTTTTCCTGCGAAGCACAAATCTCGAATGAGTTTCGTAAAAGCATAAATAGTTATGAGGTAAAACAAATAATTGCTTACATTGATATGTGCGAACCACGTAGAATATTCCCTATCGTCGTAGTCGCGCCACTGTAGGTGGAAGGGGAAATACGTTTCAGCCCATGCATAAGTTCCCATCAACTTGGACAAATAGCTCTGATATTTCATAGTCATCTGCCCATTCTTAATGGGCACCTTCCACACACCTTCTACAGGCATACACGAAGATGCCCTAGTTGGGCCCCTACCCCTCCTGCTGAAGGGTTCCTCGGGTAGTTCAGATTCCCAAACTACCTCCCTGTCATCTTCTGCAGCCTGGTCCTCAAAATCTTCATCCGGATTTTGAGTCTCATCATCTTCCCCATCGCATGTCACTGCTCCATGCCTTCATCTTCTATAGGTGGTTGGGTCTCTGAACCCAATGCAAAGGGCATTACCAGATGTCCCTAATAGATCAGAATACCACAAAATGTTATAGCATAAATATTAGTATTGACCTCAATATGAAGTAGACTAAAGGAGACGATTAAATTTTACCTGAACCATCGGTCGAAGGGGAAGTGTACTTTGGAAATAGAACTCGAATATCTACACAAGCTGGATAATTAGTAGTTGGATTAATACATAAACAGTAGAATAAATAAAAATTCAACTTATTCAGAATAAGAGTGAAAATCCTACGTGGCGGTTCGGTCGAGTCCGGTGGAGGTCCACGTCGTAAACGCATGTATTGACTCGTAGGTGGAGTCAGCATTGGCTGTTTGCCCTTCATTTTGTCTCTCCTGCAACATACATTTAAAACAGCTGTCAAATTTATTACAATACACCGATCAAAAAGTACAGTTACACCATTGAAACAACGTACATATAACCTGACATACATTACGTTATATCCAAATCAGCCACATCAACCCTTACACCTGCACCAAGTTCTGTACGCACTCACAAATCCTCATATTCCGTATTGGACACATCCATTTGTCCCACCCCTGGATCTTGTGCCAGCAACAAAGTTTCATCGTATTCTCGCACCGAAAGCGCATTTGCCCATCGGGATATCGACGTAAGTCGCCTTTGGTTTCCAATGACAGATGACACTCCAATTTGGGTCAATAGGGTCTTCACAATAAAATACTTGTTGTGCTTGCGATAGAAAAATGTAAGGTTCATCTTCGTAACTTCGCCTTGTCGTATTAATTAATGGGAAATGATGACAGATGACACTCCAGTATGGGAGTTGAAAAAAAATGCTCTTCTTCTTCCACCCTTCTGGTAAATGATGACCTTTACCTTTTCTCGTACCGAATGCAACATTCTCGTGACCTTCCCATATATTTACGATATCAATGCCCGAAATGCTTGGAGGAGAGGTTTCACGTTCCTTTGTCCCATCGAAAGATTTTTTATCTCCTCGCCATGGGTGATTTTCTGGTAAGAACCTTCGGTGTCTTATATACACACATTTACAGCTATGGGGCAGATACATCGAACTTGTGTTCACACTACATGAAGGGCAAGCTTTGTACCCCTTAGTACTCCAACCAGATAACATCCCATATGCAGGGAAGTCTGATATAGTCCACATCACCGCTGCACGCATCTGAAAAGTAGACCCGGTATGCGCATCATAAATCGTCACACCCGTTTCCTACAACACCATCAACTCATCGATCAAGGGCTGCAAGTACACGTCAATGTCATTACCAGGCGATTTGGGTCCATCAATTAGAAGACTCATAATGAAGTAGCTCTGTTTCATTTCCAACCAAGGAGGCAGGTTGTATACAGTGACGATTACTGGCCATGTACTACGGCTAGACCCAATCCCAATTTTAAATGGACTGAAACTATCGGTCGCAAGACCAAGACGAACGTTTCGTGGATCAGAACTAAAAGTCGAGTGTGTGGAGTTGAAGTGCTTCCATGCAACAGAATCTCTGGGGTGAATCATCTTCCTTCTTCAGTTGTAGGAGTAGTTCCATGCCACAACATCATTTCCATGATTTTCCTTGACATAAAGATCCTCTCCAGCCTAGGTACCAAAGGAAAATGTCGAGGACTTTTGTTGGCTTGCAATTTTTCTTATCTCGCCAGCTTTTTTTTCTCGACCATCTTGACGACCCACAACTTGGGCAACTATCCAGATCCTTGTATTCATTCCTGAATAAGACACAATCATTTGGGCATGCATGAATTTTTACATAATCCATCCCCAAGTCAGCCATCAATTTCTTTGACTCGTACCAGTTTTCTGGGAGAGTATTATCTGCAGGAAGAGCATCCTTGATGAGGGCTATCACATCAGAGAACGACTTGTTTGTCCATTTGTTCAAACATTTCAACTGAAATAAGTGGACCATAAAGGACAATGTAGAATATTTCTGACACCCAACATATAGTGGTTTCTTCGCCTTATCCAGTAATTCTTCGAATCTACGCAATCCTGGGATATCACCTATAGGATTAGCACGGTCGTCTCCAACATCTTGCATAAATGCATCATCTAACATCATTTTCATATCTTCGCCATGTCTCGTCTCCACCTGGACATATTCTCATTCAGTTCCTGGTCGTTCCCCATGGTAGTACCATGTGTTGTATAGTGGGGCAAAACCTTCTAATATTATATGGAACTTGATGGTCTCGCACACGAGATAATGTCTGTTCTCACATTTGGCACAAGGACACCGCATTGGACTGTTTTCTTCAAACCCAAGTTGCTGTTTAGCATACAGGATGAAGTAATCAATTCCACCCACGAAGTCCGGGTGGCATCGAGCAGGCTTGGTTCTGTACTCGTACATCCATTTCTTATCACTAAAGTAGTCCATCTTGATTGGAATTGTCAAAGAGGGACTACAAAAGACATGAAATGAACGATGAATATTTCATACACAACCGATGGTAATTGATGATAAGCATCATTAAGCTCATGTATATAATGTGAATACCAGCAACTTGATTTATGGGAGCTGAACTAATTTAAATAAAACAAATATTAATGTCAGTGCATCCGTAAATATAGTTGAACTTAATTATATAAATAAATCAAGTTTTTTTATTTATGTCTTCAAGATGTACTTCAATATCAATGAAGATCACCTTGGATCACAACATATATTTCTCTATTTATTTCTCTTTTATATGTACCTAGAAAAATATATCCTCTATATATGTTATAAAGATCACCTTGGATCACAAGATACAACAAACATTAGTCAAAAAAGGCTTAGGTTTCTGTTTGATGATATAATATAGCTATAGAAACAAAAACTATGAATAGTCTTCCAAATTAAATAATAAGATCAGTCCACAGAAGTAAACAAAATCAACTTATAATTCACAGTCTCTCTCAGTAGGGGTTTTACATTTTTATTCTTTGTTTTGACCTATAGTAACTGTACTATATATGAATGAACACAGGAGATATAAATGCTTTAAAATTTAACAAATGGTTAAATGCATACATTGTAGTACACAAAATTGATCGGCTATATGATAGTGAACCAACTCATAACATGTACTTTTCCAAAACAATTTCAAGTATAAGAAGTAATGCAGCTATAAATTCAAGTATAATATTGATTCAAATACAAACTTGTAAACTCCAGAACGCGAAAAAAACTTGCATGAAAGAATATGAGGAGTTGAAGAAACCTTAAGGAGGTTTATATAGCAGTTGGAAGCTCTCTGATGACACCTAGATCAATGTGTGCAAGACCAGTTAAAATTTGAGATTGCTTTTCAATAGTGGTACGTACAACGAGAGTTCTTACTCAATGTAAAAAATCATTTAGTAATGTTATATAATTCGGTTTGAATCCGTGCAGCATATAAACAGGCATAATTTATAGCATTACATGGAAAATTAAGTGTTTTGGCGACCAACAATAATTATTAACAAAATATATAGAAAATTTTATTTACTGTGTATTAAAAATTATATATTCATGTGTTATATTTTATTGTTTTTTTAAGTAATTGCCATCATACCCACCTAGATTTAGTTAATTCACTACATAGAGTGATTCTTATGGTCCGCCCAGGTACAATGATGTAATTTATCTCAAGATACAATGTTATACTAAAAATTGATTTAATAGTAAATTATGCATTGGCCTCGTACTAGATAGATTTGATTCAAAGAGAGGGATTGACGGTTTAGTACAAAAGATAAGAGATTGCTTAATTCAGCTGCTTGTGAAAAAAAAAAACCAAATAAACCGTCCCCATCATTTGCAGCCGGGGACGGTGAAGAACAAAAAACAGAGAGGAAAATGTCGAAATCGAAGAACGAAAAACAGAGAGGAAAATGTCAAAATCGAAGAACGAAACTCGCCAAAACCTAGCTAAGAAGAAATTTTTTTACCTCAGAAGAACGTTACTGGATCGGGAGGGGCTGTTCCACAAGCGATTTGCACCGTTTTCCGGCCAAATTTGGGGTTTGCCGTCGGCCCGTTTTCTGTCGGAATCAGGGATTTTGCCGTCGCAACGAATCAGGGGGTTGCCGTCGCAACGAATCAGGGGGTTGCCGTCGCAACGAATCAGGGGGTCACTGTCGCAACGAATCAGGGGGTCGCCGTCGCACTGTTTTCCGTCGGAATCAGTCCTTCGCCGTCGGCATCACAATCTTGCCGTCAGAATCAGCGGTTGGCCGTCGTAAGGGGGCGTCGGCCGTCGTAATCGGGCGTCGGCCGTCGTAATCGGGAGTCGGCCGTCGTAAGCCACCGTCAGCCGTCGTAATCGCGCGTCAGCCGTCGTAATCGGGCGTCGGCCATCGTAATCGGGCGTCGGCCATCGGACACCGCAGTCGGCGAAGATGAAGCTAAGATTAGGTTAACCTGCCCGGTAAGTTTTTGAGGTGACGAAGAACTTAGGAAAAGTGATATATGAAAGAAACCAAACACAACGAATTAAAGTAAAAAATTTTTACTAATGAACTATTCCCTACGGGATAAAACCGTCGTAAATTAAAAAAAAAATTCCACGACGGACAGACCGTCGAGTGAAACATTTAACTCGACGGTCCGAGAAACCTGTCGGGTAAAGTGATTCCGACGACGGGTTTCCTATTTGATGCGACCCGGACCAACTGGGTCAGGCCGGACCTACGTCTATGTCCTCATACCCGACGGTTTTAAATCAAGACCGTCGGGTATGCCCATTTTTCTACTAGTGTTTCTGTTTGAATGCCACTGTTTTGATAGTTTTCACTCTCTAACTAAAGTGTTTGAATGTCACTGTTTTGATTATCCATTAAGTTCTTTTACATAGGAAGTGACGGTGAATTTACTGAGACGTTGGATGTGTACTTCTTATATTGCAACTCTGCAGTTTAGGGTTTTAAAGCGTTTTATATTAGTCTTATCTTGTTTAATGTTTCGTATGACCTCTGTTACATGGGTCAGAAAGTTAAACTAATCATTAATTTTGGTGTTATCAATAGTTCTAATACCATGCTAATGGATCACTGAGTTATTCTTTTTTTGTGCACTTCCTATAAAGGCACACTTAAATTTTAGAGAATTTTTTCGCCTATCTAATACCAACCTTAACATGTGTGGAAAAATTTCACTTCTTAAGTCTTGAGATATTTCCTCCATTATGGTTAATTTGATATACTTTACGTCATTACTGTTTGGGAATAGAAAAAAATTGTAGTGACTGTAGATGAGTGGGATTTTGTGATTGCAATGAACTTTATTGATGAGTGGTTAATTTGATATACTTTACGTCAATACTGTCTCATAGGATTTCTAGTAACAAAACAACAAGTAGCTTATGAAGCAAATACAGAATTTAAAATTTTTTAGGCAGAAAAGAATGCTGACAAAAAAATGACTGAAGTGCAACAAAAATCTTCACAGAACTTTTAGAATCTTACTTTGCTAGGTTTGGATAAATCCCTGAACTTAAATTTAGGGTACAATTC
Organism: Aristolochia contorta; assembly: GCA_022405105.1. Lineage (NCBI taxonomy): Eukaryota > Viridiplantae > Streptophyta > Magnoliopsida > Piperales > Aristolochiaceae > Aristolochia > Aristolochia contorta. Next base: position 20,394,460 of record CM039667.1, read on the forward strand.
CAAGGTCTGAAAATGGGTAATCTTTCCGTTGGTTTGTTCAATTTTTTTGCCAATATTTTTCCGAAAAGTGAATTTTATTAATCAAAGAAAAATACAGATTAGGAAGGGTCCCAAATGTGGCTAATCAATTCCTCATGGCTACATAGCTTAACTGATTTTCCAGTATTCTTTATGATCTCGAGGAGCCTATATGTTTTGGTTTGCTGTTTTTACAAAATTGAAATTCAGAAAAGGATTAGTTTTTTCCAATTAGATGTCATCCTTCTTAATCAGTAAGTTCATACATCTTCTCAATTATTATTCTTTCTTTTAGCTTCTTATTCCTTGAGAAGTTTCCATGAATTACTCTCTCTCTCTCTCTCTCTCTCTCTCTTTCACTCTCTCTCTCTCATGCTAATGGAACTGTGTCCTAGATGCCATTTAAGTGAATTGAAATTCTGGATTGTTTTTTCATTTGTAGGAAGGACGGTGGCTAGTCATTGGGGGAGGCTGCATCAAATTCAATAACTTAACTGATTTCTGATTGCATTTATAACTCCTTTCTGGTTGCTGTCCAAGTTCTCTAGTTTTTTGTATAGACAGGCAAGCACCTTCTCACTTGCCTGATTTCTGATTGCATTTATAACTCCTTTCTGGTTGCTGTCCAAGTTCTCTAGTTTTTTGTATAGACAGGCAAGCACCTTCTCACTTGCTTGTACAAAGAGGTTATTTAATTTGATTCAAAAAACTATTTATTGGTTCTTATAATTGATCTTTGTTGCAGTTAATAATTAGATATTGCTGCCTTCATGGCTTTCATTGGGGGCGTGTTATTTACGCCTTTTGGTACTCCTTGGTAAGTAATGACTCTTTCTCAATTTTGAATCAGCATCAAATTATTGAAGTAAGTTTCAAGAGTTCTGCTTTATGTTATAGCTCTTAACCTGTAAATTCTTATGTATATGTTTTCAATGGTTGAATCAAATAAGTCCAATGTCTATTGCATTTAAATCTTCAAGTTTGGTTTTGAAGTTTGAGAAGGATGAAAAACGGAAGGATTAACATTTTAGAAGAAGGGTGGTTTCCTTTTTATGGAAGTAAGAGGGAGATAATTTGATGAAGTGAGTTACCTAATTGAGTATTAAACGCCCATTCTTTTCTTTTGTGTAGATTATCTTATATAATTACCATGAATATGGACTATTTCAGTGACAAGAGATGGATGTATGAGTACAAGACAAAACCACCCCGGTGTCATCGTAGGTTTGTTGCTGGAATCAATTTTTTTATAGCTTATGCAAGAGAACGACTGGGGGTGCAAAGAAATGGACAGAACCTTGACAATGAGACGATCAAGACCCACATAGTCCTAGAGGGTTATTTCCCACTATACAAATGTGGTCATACCATGGAGAACGACCACAAAATCACTTCCGACATTAATGTGCGGACTGGCCACGGTGAAGAGATGGCAAGGATGTTGAGTGATGCTTTCATGCAAAATGTGGAAGAAGACAACGTGGAGCATGTAGTTGATTATGCAGAAGAACGTAGATTTCAACAGTTACTGGAAGAGGCGAAGAAGCCGCTATATGGAGGATGTGAAAAATACTCCAAATTATCTTTCATGGTGTATTTATTCCAATTAAAGTGTTTGAACAGATGGAGCAACAAATCATTTTCAGATGTTGTCTCCCTTCTTAAAGACGCCCTTCTCCCGGATAATTTGCTTCCACAAAGTTGGTATGAGGCAAAGAAAATGATGGCAGACATGGGATTGAGTTACGAGAATTTCCATGCATGTCCGAACGACTGTGTATTATACAGAAATGATTTCAGAGATCTGGATAAGTGACCAAGATGTGGATCCTCAAGATGGTCTGTCAAAAAAAAGGGAGACATCAGACTGCTTCCTGGCTTGCAAAGGTACTTAGACATTTTCCCTTGGTTCCAAGGTTGTAACGGTTGTTTATGTCCAACAAAACATCCAAGTTGATTACATGGCATGGTTCGGTACCCGCAACTAAAGAGGGAAAGATGATTCACCCTAGAGATTCAGCAACATGGAAACACATTGACAGGTTGTATCCATCATTTAGTTTCAATCACCGAAACATTAGATTGGGTCTTGCAAGTGACGGTTCCAGCCTATTTAAGTTTGGAACAGGGTCGAGCCATAGTACATGGCCAGTAACCATTACTGTCTACAACCTTTCACCTTGGTTGGTAATGAAACAATCTTATTTTATGAATGATGACTCTTCTTATTAATGGACCGAAGTCCCCGGGGAACGACATAGACGTCTACTTGCAGCCGTTGATTGATTAGTTAAAACTTTTATGGGAATCAGGCGTGAGGACTTATGATTCACATACGAGGTCATTCTTTCATATGCGTGCAGTGGTGATGTGGACCATATCAGACTTTCCTGCATATTGCATGTTATCTGGCTGGAGTACGAAGGGGTACAAAACATGTCCCACCTGTCACGTGAACACCAGTTTATCATATCTGCCCCACAGTCGAAAATGTGTTTACATGCGGCACCGAAGGTTTCTACCGAATGATCACCGATGGCGGGAGGGTAAGAGGTCGTTCGATGGGACCAAGGAACATGAAAGAAACCCCACCTCCTTTATCCGGTGAAGACATTATGAATAGTTTGGTGGGGCATGAAAATGCTATGTTTGGGAAGGGGAAAGGGGTTGAGACAGAGGCCAACACTTTGCCTGAAGGATGGAAGAAGAGGAGTGTATTCTATGAACTTTCGTACTGGAGCAGTCTACTCATTCGCCACAACTTAGATGCCATGCATATGGAGAAGAATGTATGCGACAGTATTCTGAATACGATTTTGTAAAAGGATGGAAAGTCAAAGGATAATATGAAGTTTAGATTAGACTTGCAGACTCTTAACATACGGAAACAACTCTATTCGAAGCCATAGAAAAAAGTTGATGGGAAGGTAGTAATTCCTCATGCGGCATACAGTTTGACGAAGGATGAAAAAACACGGTTTGTACATGTTTTGAAAGAATTAAAGCTCCCATTAGGTTTCAATTCAAATGTCACGAAGTAAGTACAAGTCAAAGCAACTAAAATGGTGGGCCTCAAGAGTCATGATTTTCATGTTCTCATGCAACAACTCCTTCCATTAGCTTTGAGGAAAACAATTTCAATGCCAGTGTGCAAAGTATTAAATGAATTTTCAGCTTACTTTAGGGAGTTATATTCCAAACTGATTAATGTGGATAACGTGGATAAACTTGAGGCGGTCATTCCATTCATCTTATGCAAGTTAGAGAGAATATTTCCACCTTCGTTTTTTGACGTCAAGGTTCATCTGAGTATACACCTAGTAACGGAGGTCAGATTAGCAGGGCGAATGCAGTACAGATGAATGTACCCAATTGAACGTCACTTGCTTACACTAAAGAATTACATCCGTAATAGAAATCAGCCGGAGGGATCCATTGCAGAAGGATATTTGATGGAAGAAGTAACTACTTTTTGTGCACGTTATGTGGAGGGGATGGAGTCCAAGATTACTAGACCGGTAAGGTATGAAAGAGGACCTTTAGGGACAACACGTTCTCATATGCTCACCACTAATGATGTGTACCAGCTCCACCGGTTTTTACTATTCAACATTCGGGAGGCTCGTTTGTACCTCTTGTAAGTAATTCTAGTCCTTTCACTAAATATTATATAGAAACAACCCATATACCACAGCTTTATTAATTTCTTCCACATTTGGTTGTAGGGAACACAGAGAGTACTTGAGAAGGTTACACCCCCAATAGACCGATCATCGCATACAGGCAGAGCAACATAACCATTTTGTATAGTGGTTTAGATCACGAGTGAGTTTATCACCTAAAACAGGAGTTTGATGTTTCTTCCATTAAAGCATCTCATCCCTGTTGAAACCTAAGCTTTATTAATCCTTAAATTGTGTAGGTGATAAATTTACCACAGGAGAGCGATGAGATAGAAGATCTACAATAACTTGCGCGTGGCCCCAATTGCAAAACCAAGTCTTATAAAGGTTTTATTGGGAATGGTTATAAGTTTGAGACAGAGCAAGTTGATGAGATTCGGACCACTCAAAACAGTGGCATTGCTAATGTGGGGGAGGAAGATGAGATATTTTACAGTGTTCTGCAAATGGTACTCGAAGTCTACGTTGGGCACTAGTTGTGTGATTGATGGACTTGATTACACGTTAGTAAATTCATCAAAGCACACATATGAAGACGAACCCTTCATCTATCCATCTCAAGCCCAACAAATATTTTATTCAAAACACCCTACTGATCCATCTTGGAGTGTTGTGTGTCGTTGGAGACCTCGGGACACATACGACATCCCTCTGGTTAATGTCGATGTAAGGGCCGAAGAAGATGAGGCCATGTTGTTGGCACAAGACCCATGGGTCGGAGAAGTGACAGATTTCAACCAAGCCGATGAGGTTTTGTGGATACGCGCTGACCTGGGTCCAGGATTAATAATTGATCCTGCAGACTTGAATGTAACATAGCGTAAGTTTGTTGGATTACAATTATTTTAGTGTTGACTATAGCAGGTAATTTTATTTATTCTATGAAAATAGCTGACAATCCCCGTTTCTTTAAATTTGCAGGGTAAATATGCCTCCTAGGAAGCATCCCATTGACTCCTCATCACCGTCACCCGGAAGGGTCAAAGTTCGATCTATTCGACCAGCCCGATCAACACCAGTCCTGAGTGCGACTCGGTCAGCCGGGGCAATACCAGCCCCGACTCTGACTCCACCATCTCTGGCTCCGGCTACACTAGCATCTTCATCACAAGTGCCTGACATATGTACTAACAAAAAATAGAATCTATTTTTTTTTGTAGTTATGTCATCTAATTTTAACTCTTTCAAATTATAGCTGAGTGTATGCGTAAGTTTAGAGAGCTCTTTCCGGAATACGAATCCCCTGAGAGCACCTCTTCAGGTAAATTTATAGTATAATGGTCTTATTGCAGTGTGTTATATAAATTGTGTTCTAACTTACAATTAGGCAGGCCAGATCCCCATAGAAGAAATGGAAATACAAAGATCCGAATGGGCAGATACAGAAGATGTTGAGCCACCACAACTGTGCGTGAAGCGGAAAGTCAAAGCATCTTCGTTTCTGCCAGATAAGCCATGGACGATAAAAATCAGAGATGAGCAGATGATTCTGAACGATAGGGTTCCTTTTCTAATGGGGACGGTTGTTCGGGCAGACCAGTACTTCCCATTGCATCTCCTGTGACGTGACTATCCCTCCCATGAGCTACAAACCTAGTTTAACGTTATCAAAGTCATGTTTGTTAATGTTTTATTTTCAGCCTTAGGACGTTTGAACTAAGTTTTTTTTTTTTGCAGGAAAAGTATAACTTTGTGGATGAGGAGGGTGTTGCAGTCACAGAGCAAGTGGTCATCGAGGCAATCAGGCCGGTGCTTCAGAAAATCATCGAGATATCAGAGCTGCATATAAGAAAGAGCACTATGATGGGAAGACTGCATAACAACTTAAGACTTGTCCCATACATGGTATGAGCCAAGAGAATTGTGTTCTCCTCGTTAATTAAAGGGACAATGTTAAGAGTCTGCGTATCAATGAGCAGAATAGTCGTAATCGACAAAAGTTCAAGACAACACATACCCTCGGGTCGAAGTCTGTTCCTCGATTCTTAGAAGAACAGGTACTTTTATGTTTTAGTAGTGGGAACTAAACTGACTTGTCATTTTCAGCCTAGATTACTTACAATAGACATTAATTACAGCGTACGGCCGATCCTGATGGCTACACCTTCCTGATGGCATACCTCAAAACTCACTAGAGGAAGGATGAGACTTATCCAGATGAAATAACAGCTGAACACTGTGTACGTTATCGAGTGCTTTATGATCTGTGTTGAATGATCAGCCTTGATTATTATTTAAATTTATTATTTTCTTGTGTACGATCGGTTCGTCGACAAGCCCTCGAAAGTAATGCGCTACCTCCAAGGATCCCAGAGACATGACACCCATATTGGATACAGTGTTTGGGGCCACAAAGGTGGTTATGAGAGAGGGGTTGGAACAGGTGCACGACTGTGTAGAATTGCCTCTTCAAGCTCTCGTAGTTATGTGGCCCTGTCTGAACAATTGGAGAGGGAGAGACGAGATAAGGAGGCATTATCCCAGAAGGTAGACGCCATGAGCCAATGCATGGAGAGGTTAGAAATGTTGATTGTTGCACAGTCACAACAAGGTAAGTATTGTTTTCAGTTTTCTGAATTAATTTCAATTGATGAGCATAAATGTATGTCTCTAATGTTGATGTATTAACCTTCTGCGAGATCTTCGAACAACGGAGGAAGCGACCCGTCACGTCATTGAAAATATTGTAATTGTGGCTTATATTTATGTATTCTTTTACATTGTAACTGTTAAATGTAAACTTTTACATTGTGTATTATATGTATAACTTTACATTGTAGACTTTAATACATTGTGGTGTGAAATATCATTGTCATTGAAGTTTAAGTTGTTTTTGATGTGGTGTGAATAAACTGGGAAAAAAAGATAATAAAAAAAAGCATCCCCCGACGGGTGAACCGTCGGCCGAACAGTTTCCGCCAACGCATGCCTATTGTGTGTTAGGGAATTCAATACACCTCCGCATAGTCACCCCTTCCGCCGACGCACCCAAAGGCGTCGGGGGAATCTATTCCGCCAATGCACCTCGATCCGTCGGCTGATTCTATCTTGTGCGTCGCCGGATTCATATCACCTTCCGCCAACACACAAGCAAGCGTTGGGCGATACTTTCCGCCGACGCGTCATCACGCGTCGATGAAATCCATTTCCCTGAGAATTCCATGAAATCAAAGAGTATCCATAAAACACGAAAACATTTTATAGAGTGTCGGTCATCTGGGCATGTGGAAAAGTGCCAATATAAAAAATATTTGTTTTACAACAGACAAAAGTATTTCCATACGTTGGGGCCAGTTGAAACTGTAAGGCCTGATTAACATGGTATTTAACATCAGGGCTGCCCAATGTCAAATATTTGAGAGCACCAACAGCGGACCTAATATCTGAAGTTTTTGTAAGAGTGGTCCTTGCGTACTTGGACAATTTATTACCTACCACAACCACAGTCAAAATGGGCTTGACCTGGGCAAGACCTAGGCGACTCAATAAGTCGAGTGTATACTTAGACAAATAAGTGAAACCAGCCGAAGTTTTTTTCACCTCTATACCGAGAAAGTTATGTAACTCGCTTGAGTCTTTAACTAAAACATTACTTACTTCAAGGTGTCCAACTGTTCTTCAAACTCTGCCTATTATATCATCAAAATAGATTAAAATAAAGATGACAGAGTCACAAGTAGCTGGACATGAAGGATGTCAGCCTGAGAATGGACAGAGCCGAGGTCCAAAATAAAATATGTAAGCCGATGAATCAAGGGAAGAAGAGGGACTTGCTCGGGTGATCTAGAAGGACAAGGCTAATGAATGGATGGGTTGTCCGATGTAGTGTGAGAATTTGTCAAACAAGGGGAGCCAAAACGGGTAACTCATGTAAAGGTAAAAGTTCATCGGTGGGGTTGTGCAAAGAAGAACTTGGTGGGACAGGAAGTAGGGGTTCCTTGGAGGGCGGAAAGGTGAAGAGCACACTGCAACTGATATAGACTCTACCTGGTTTAGGATAAACACATCAAAGCCCTTTATAGGGAGGGTGATACCCTAAGAATACACATGTAATTGACCTATCGTCAATTTTGTGTGTCGTATAGGACCTGAGAACCAGGTAACACAAGCTACAAAGACCCAAAAATTGGAGTAATTCGAATTCCTGCCGAAAAGTAGTTATATAGGACATTTTGAAGACAAGATGGGAGTTGGTAGACGGTTTATGATAAAAACCAACAGTTGAAATAGCAGTCCCAATGTGACTTAGGCATAAACTTTTGTGCCAACTAAATCGTGTCCATTTCTACAAAATGTCTATGTGTACGCTGAGCCAAACCATTGTGGTAAATTCTAGGCTCAATAAATAGTCTTTGAACTGGGTATTAAAGAATATCGTTCCTCTAAGTGACTAAAAATATTTGATTTTGGAGGAAATGAGATTTTCAACTAACAATTTGAATTCAACTAAGGGTAAAAACATTTCAAATTCAGATGCAGAAGATAGTGCCATCTAAAACCATTGTAATGATCAATAAAAGAGACATATTACTCAAATTCTTTAACTGAAGTAATGGGACATGGTCCTCATATATCTGCTGATATTGTATGAAAATCAAAGGCTCGCTGACGGGGACACTGAAAAAGGTTGAGTTGTACACTTACTTTCACGACCAGCATGACAGAAAGTCATTTTATTGGAATCTGAAAAGGTAAAGTTCAATTTTCTAAATACATCAAGCCAGACTAATCTTCTAGGATTTCCTAACTGATGATGCCAAAAGGACCAAAGAGAAGTTTCTTCAACAAAAAGCTAAAGAAATCTCTGCGTCCAGCTTGATAATTCTCTCTGCTTATTCATTGCTTCGCTCCCCCTTCTCCAGTGACTTTAGTTAGTTGAAGATTTGTTTGTAATTGATAATGTTGTTCTTCTGTTCCTAGCTGCTCCTGTTAGTGTGAGTGTCAACGAATGTAGTCTGTTTGGCATTCGATCTCTTTCGTCTTGTAAATGGTTAATAAATTTATCAATAAGAATGTAATCATGGTTTCTGATTTTCTCCCTGCCTCTCTCGTGCGCTTCATCAATTTGTTCTTCAGACAGAGCAGTGGCCTCCTAGTGCCTTGAACACACTCACATATAACCCTATACGTCAACAACAAATAACTAATCCCAACCACCTTGAAATAAGTTCAACAATATTCATCTAGAATATAAAGATAATGCTCGTCATATATATGTTTAGTGTCTCATATTAATGTTCAAGCAAGTTTTGTCTCGGCGAAGAAAGATACTAAATGAGCTACGTTTAAGAACCTGGTTTCTAGGGATTTAGGATCCTAGCCAAACATTTGTGCAGCAGCGTTCCACATAGCTGTTAGTGTCTGACCGTTTCGTTTCTTTTGTTGCAACTCATCATCAACAATTTCCACTCTACTTGTGGCTCTGCTTCTTCGTCCTGAACAAAGGAATGCCAGGTCTTTGATACAGATCTGCTGCCCAACTGTTCTTCAAACTCTGCAGCTGTTCGCCAACCCTTTGCATCTCATGTTGCAGCTGCGGTGTTAATCTGTTGATTTCGATACTATGCTATCAATTCCAAACAAGTTTTGCCTTATCGATACATATCGGCCGATAACTACCGATACATATCCATTTTATAATAAAGGAAACAAGGCGATAAGATACGAAACCTAAGATACGTACGGATTTGAAGATATTAATATAGAAATAAAAAATATAGAAATTAAATACGGGATCTGAAAATACTAACATAAAAATAAAAACTATAGAAATTACAATAATACAGAAACCAACTGTGACTTAATTTTCTCTTGTTTTTTATTCAGTCCTTGGACAAAAAAATTTAGCATGTCTTCTTATTTCTGTTTTTTTTTGTCTTTATTATAGCTTTATGGCCAAGTGGCCATCACGCTTTCTCTTTCTTTTCTACATTGATGTTTATTCCATCATGCTTTATATTTTTTATGCTTCATAATCCTAAAGTTTTATTGGATGAAAATTGGTTATTGCAATTTTATAAATTTTAGCGGTAGATACTTAATTTTGCTGGCCAAATTGGTTAAAATAAAATTTAAGCATTCTGGGTCAAAATTGTTAAAATCTCAATTTTTCATTCTTCAATTAATCTAAAAGTATATTTTTGTGGTATCTATAATATTATGATCATGCTACACAAGATCATGTTACAAGTGAAATAGACGGTTGGTAATGTTTCGAATAGTTATTTTGTTTGTTTTTTTCAAATACTTGAATAAATAAGAATATTATGTTTTCATACTAATATTATTAATGAATAATTATATTTTTTCATATTTTAATATATTTTCCTAAAACATCCATACTTATTACATGTGTTTCTTAGTGTATCCACAATACATATCCGTATCCACAATACATATCCATATCCACGTATCCATATCCTTAATAAGGGCGATACTTAGTGAATCTTCGACAATGCAAACCTTGATTCCAGATGAATATTCTTTCCAGCCGACACTGTCCTATCAGTTGCAGCTGCTGCTGTTTTGTTGGAAATGTTTTTTAATTAGCTCCGTGTAGGTGAAATGGTGTATGGGTTGGCTTTGGGTTACTGGTCGTATCCTTACTGGATTAATCTTTTAAATTTGTGGGATTCCAAGGTCTGATTTACAAAGCGAGAGGTGTAATATCGTCCAAACACACTACATAAATATTTATAAACTTCAACCAAGAAGAGCACCAAAACAAATAGAACGACTCTTATTAATTTTCAAGTAAGTCTATTCCAAGAAGATCATCAACTGTTTAGCGTAATTTCAGAAGCAGACGCTGAGGCAGGCAGCTGTTATATTCAATTTTTAAAAAATCAACCAAAAATACAAAAAGAGTAGGCAATAAACATCCCACTTGGCAATCATGGGATACACCCAAACACTGCCTGAAAAATTGTCAACTAGTGTGTACCGAAAAAGAAGCCGTCACATAAGGTCCTCGTTAAAACATGGACGATCTTATTTTCACTTACCGGAAAAGAGATGCGTGTTTGTTTAGCATGCTTACAAACACCACAACTCCATAAATGCTTCCACAATGATTACCCACGCCAATAGGCTTCCTCGACGCTAGGTCCTGTATTAAATAAACAATCAGACATGCAAGTGACCGAGCAAAACTAGTTTCCGGTTAGTTGACCAACAGAAATCAGATTGCAATTACAATCTGATTTCTTCCAAGAAAAGGATGGCAGAGACGTCGGAAAAAGCAGTGTGGGACTGAGTACGACTAATCCTTTGTGCTCCACATAAACAATAGAATTATCAAGCAACTTAACCGAAACAGATGAAATGATTTTAGCGAGGAAGATAAGACCCAACTGACGCCTATCATGTGGCACGATGGCCTAGTGTCTAATACCCATGTGACAGAAAAAGATTTGTTCAGAGACTGCGCGTATTCCTCCTACGGGCCACTACTAGAAAAACAATCTCTGCCGGCGGTCGATTTTGCCCGTGGAGAAGGCCAAACCCACCGACGGAAGCTCCGGCGGCGGGTGAGTCGTTGTCGACGGTGAAGGCGTCGGCGGACTGCACCGCTGACGAAATCAACCGGCAATAGAGTTAACTGATTCCACCGACGGGCGAGTCCCGATCTCGTCGGCGGAAGGGCCTTCCGCCGATGAGCCGAACATTCGTCAGCAGAAGGAGGTTCGCTGACGACTTGGCCTCCGCTGGCGCCCTGGCGCAAACAACTGCCGGCAGCATGTTTGAAAAAATAAAAAAAACTTATATTACGGAGAAGAGAGAAGAGAGAGAAGAGGGAGAAGAGAGAGAGAGAGGAGAGAGCAGAGAGCAAAAACGAGGAGAGAAGAGAGAAGAGAGAAGAGAGAAGAGAGAAGAGAGAAGAGAGAGAGAGAGAGAGAGAGAGAGAGAGAGAGAGAGAGAGAGAGAGAGAGTGAGAGAGAGAGAGAGTGACACTTACTGATATGTCCTTGTGACATGTCAGTTTAAATCTCCATATCATTGCTACAGCATTCTTCCATCTCTTGCTTGGAAGAGTAGTCACTGGCAGCCCTCATTTTAGGCTCAGGTCCGTCAACTTCTACTGCTGCCAGGGTAGAGTGGTGCTTCACCTTAGTGTTTTCTCTGTCTAATGGAAAACCCATATGTGTGTTTTCTCTCGTGTCCTTTGCATTTGTTGTAATTTTGTGGTAGTTTCATCGGTCAGGTACAATGAAAACGGTAGCCAGATTGAACCGGATGACATTTAAAGACAGAGAGACCACATAAGTCAGAGCTATATGTTAAAGAAACCCACTAGAAAAGAATCAAAGCTCTTAGTCATTGATTCAATTAAAGAACAGCAACAACATAAGTCATGAATGTAGATTTCCGGGGTGGTGCATTAGAAGAAAGAAAAATAAAACCCAGTGACTCTCCAAAAGAGAGAGAGAGAGAGAGAGAGAGAGAGAGAGAGAGAGAGAGAGAGAGAGAGAGAGAGAGAGAGAGAGAGAGAGAGAGAGAGAGCAATCAAGGAGAGAAAGAGAGAGCAATCAGGGAGAGAAAGAGAGAGATAGAGATGAAGTACACGAGTCAGCTCTTCAAGAAAGAGAGAGAAAGAGAGAGAGAGAGAGAGAGAGAGAGAGAGAGAGAGAGAGAGAGAGAGAGAGAGAGAATCATCTAATATCAAAGGAAGAAAAGGAGTTACTATTTGTAAAAACCGAATCACCTAATATCAACTTAGAAAACTATGTTCACAAGGCAGAGATTGACTACCTTCATATGGAAAGCCACAATTTGTTGTACCAAATCCATAAGATCATCAAAAGGTTCATCATCAAGATGCTGTAATCAAAACAAACAGTTTAATGATAGTCTGCGTAGCAGCAAGTTTCTAAAAGGAGTAAACAGACATATTAATGAAGATGACGTGTGTTAAAGAAATTGTAGATAATCAGACAGTAGCCATATAACAGGAATTTGCAGTAAAACCACGACTAGAGCAGAAGCAAAAAAAAACAAAAAATTAAAATAGAAGTTTTAGAAGAAAACCTCAAACAAAGAGAAAACATAAAGTAAAATAAATAAGACAGAGAAAAGATAGAGTAAGAAACATAAGTCACACACTCGCTTGTCCTGTATAGATCTAAGGAGCTGCACAAAGTATATTGTAAATGCTTAATGGACCTTTAAATGAAAAAAACTTCAAAACTACACAAACCCTCTCATGATATCTGCATGGACCAAGAAAGATTCCACTTGAACTCAAGTGTCCAGAAATGGGAGAATAGATAATGTAAAGGAAATACCAGCATCCTTTAAGATTTTTAATATTAACACCATCAGATCATTGTACAATCACAAAATATTTCCCTCAATTGCATGAGACTCTCCGCTACTTCAATCTAATTATAATATCAATGAGAAGATCAGAGTATTCTTATGAAAATGATATAATGCAGTTCCAAATTCAACTTAATTCACTTGATCCATATGAACCACATCATTACATGGAATCCTATAAATATATTTAAATAGAGGCCATTGTCCACAAAGTAGGTTCCAGATCATTAATGTGATGTTGCACTTATTCAGAGACACACTTTTGCATTTTTATGCTTCAGAAATTTACCAGTGGACCCTAATGGTATGGGACAAGCAGTTTACATATATCCGGATAAAGAGGCATCAACAGAAATTCAGAACCATGTACGCACTAATGACATAATTTCGTAGGATGTAAGCAATAAACCCTATCAGAGCAAAGTAGACATTCCAGAGCTTGGGGATCTGATTGATGCCGACAGAAAACAAACAAATTCAAATATACCGCAAACAATTTGAAAGTGGTCGACATTTGATTACCTTCATCCAGGGAAACCATAGCTTCTTATATCCTTAATGCTCACCTTACATATTCATGACCCCTTGAACCTATATCCCCTTCTGAACCCAGCAATCTGAACTTCAACCTTTCCTGGAAAGAAATGAAACAATTTAATCCTCCCACTCCACACAGACAAATAACAGAATAACCAGAGGGGGGGGGGGGAGAGAGAGAAGACAGACAGAGAGAGAGAGAGAGACAGAGAGAGAGAGAGAGACCCTTTATATTAATTTTTTTAAAAAAAAGGAGCAGTAAACAGAAGTGGTTAGACAAGAACACGGCCTTTTCTTTTAAAAGTTTATTTGTATCAGTAAATGCACTTTCAAATTAATATGAGTTTAGTCACATACCCTTTCTCCCTCAGCTGACATAGTCAAAGCCAGCACTGATAACACATCAGCCAGATATTTCTGAAACAACAACATAAGCATTTCGAAACTTCTAAAAATTTAAAGGTTTTGGAACTGAAGTCATTTAACTAGTGGATGTACGAATATCTTGCCTATAGATAAAAGAGTACCCAGAGTCAGAAATAAAAAAGGTTACTCAAGCTAAGAACTTACCAGAATACAAGTTCAGCTGATAACAAACTTCTAAATTATAAGCAATCCAAACTATAAGAGAGAGGGAGAGAGAGAGAGAGACGGACGGAGGGAGAGAGAGAGAGAGAGAGAGAGCGAGAGAGAGATAGAAAGAGAGAGAGAGAGAGAAGAGAGAGAGAAAGAGAAAGATAAGAGAGATAGAGGGAGATCATTAAATTCTGAAACAGAAATTAAGAGATAACCGAGGGATAAAGAAATTTAACTAGAGAGATATCAGAGAGAAAACAGAAAGAGAGAGAGAGAGAGAGAGAGAGAGAGAGAGAGAGAGAGAGAGAGAGAGAGAGAGAGAGAGAGAGAGAGAGAGAGAGAGAGAGAGAGAGAGAGAGAGAGAGAAGGAGAGAGAGAGAAAAGGAGGAAGAGAGAGAAAGAGAAAGATAAGAGAGATAGAGGGAGATAATTAAATTCTGAAACAGAAATTAAGAGAAAACCGAGGGAGAGAAATTTAACTAGAGAGAAATGAGAGAGAAAACAGAAAGAGAGAGAGAGAGAGAGAGAGAGAGAGAGAGAGAGAGAGAGAGAGAGAAAAGGAGGGAGAGAGAGAGAAAGGGAAAGATAAGAGAGATAGAGGGAGAGAAAATTAAATTCTGAAACGTAATTTGGGAGAAAACCAAGGGAGAAAGAAATTTAACTAGAGAGAAATCAGAGAGAGAAAGAGAGAGAAAGAGAGAGAAAGAGAGAGAGAGAGAGAGAGAGAGAGAGAGAGAGAGAGAGAGAGAGAGAGAGAGAGAGAGAGAGAGAGAGAGAGAGAGAGAGAGAGAGAGAGAGAGGAGAGAGAGAGAGAGAGCGGGAGAGAGAGAGCAGAGAGAGAGAGAGAGAGAGAGAGAGAGAGAGAGAGAGAGAGAGAGAGAGAGAGAGGGAGAGAGAGAGAGAGAGAGAGAGAGAGAGAGGCACAGAGAGAGAGAGAGAGAGAGCAGGGAGAGAGAGAAAGAGAAAGATAAGTGAGATAGAGGAAGAGAAAATTAAATTCTGAATTATAAACCGATCCACCATCGAATATCATTCTACACCATCGAATAGGATAAATAGTAACTGAATTATAAACACATCCACCATCGAATATCATTCTAGACATAATTACATACCATCGATTTTGAGAGAAACACACCAGTAACTGAATTATAAGAATTATTCAACACATAATTTAATACCTTGGAAAATTCATTCAACAATAACAAAATGCAACTATACAATCAACTACTATAACGGCAACGAAGTCGGAGGATTTCGACGTCGGGAGGGCGGCCGGAACGCAAAGGAGACCGCTGGAAATCGCCCCGAGAGGCTTTGGAAGAACTGGATTTTCGAACCCAAGAGTGTCGTGGAAGCTAGGTCCTCGGCCAGAGGAGTACGTACGATGCCGTGAAGAGGAAAAAGCCAAGTTTTCTGGGGGAACTCCGGAGGTACGGTTTCGCGCGCTGGTTCTCTTCGACGAAGCTGTCGAACGATTTCCAGCGAGGGGGAAAGAAGAGAGAAGATGCACGACCATTACGTGTGTCACACGCGCTCGCTCGTAACGGTGCATGGGAACTTAGGTCCCGATTTGAATCGGGACCTAATAATTTCATTTGGGTTTATAGGGCCCATATGAACCTGATCCAAATCCGGCCCAACTGCCGGATTTCATTCCGGCGGCGGTTGGGTCGGATCAGCGATTTTCCACCGACGCGTCGATCAGAACCGCCGGCGGAATGGTCTTCCGCCGATGAAAAAAATTTCTCTCACTGTAGAAGCATGATCAACTGAAATCACTACAAATCAGATAAGAAAAATGATATCAGTACATCATGATTTTACTTCGGGGTTTTACATCCAGACTACATAGTTGGCGGTCTAAGTAAGAGAAAATCTAGGGTTTAGGGTTTACCCATAAAATAGGTTGATAATATTTTATTAAAAAACTAAAATCTCACTGATTTTATCTCTAAGTCTTGGAAGTAAAAACCTGCAGTACTTGTATCACCTCTCATCAGAAAACTAATTCATACTATAAGAAACCAATTTTAATTGATTTACATGAACTCTAAATAAGCAATCCAAATATTCGCAACAGCTTTCAAATATTTAACAATCAGATTAACTAATTATCAGTTTGTAAGAGTACTAAATCTTAGACCAAAAATCGAGTGGAGAATGATTGAGAGTAAGATCTAACAACAAGAAAGATTGTTTTAAACATTACACTTAATCTAATCATGCGAAATTTCAATCAGAGTATTGATGTTGACTGATTCACAAGTAGTCTATAAAAGAAAAATGATATCAGTATTGAGACATTTTACTGTGGGTCTTTACAGTCTGAAGTGGCATCCTCGTTGTCAGACCACGTAGCGAAAATCTCGGTTTAAGACTTCCCTGTAAAAAAGACGAGATTGACGGAAGGGAGAGGAGTAAACCACCGACTCTGAAACAATCTCCAGTCAGGAGAGATGAAATCGGAAGGATTTGTCGCGGGGAAAGAGTTCACCGGAATCCGAAACAATCTCCAGTTGGGAGAGATGAAATCGGAAGGATTTTTCGTGGGGAAAGTGTTCTCTGGAATCCCAAACTCGGCCAGGGTTCTCGACTTTCTACTTCTTCTTCCACCTTTCGATATTTCGAGAATAAAATCAAACTGTTGTTACCTACAGCAGCGTGTTAACACCAGCAGCTTGTTACCTCCAGCAGCCTACAAGATATTGAGCACGAGCATCCAAATATCAGGGCCAGAAGTTTCAGATAGTGTGGGAAAATGTCAAAAGAATTCATACAGGTTGAGTTTATCTTCCTATGTGCTTCATACAATTTTTTGGGTTGAATTTATCTTCCATTTCGTTTTATGCTTGTGAACATTGCTTACTGCATTTTTGTTGGTAGATTTATCTTTTCCTTGCTTGACGTCCATTCCAAACCCAATTTCCATCCACATTTTCAGTCTCCTAAACAGAACCTGCTTGATGTCGATTTATCTTTGCCCTAACCAGAACCTGCTGGAATTTCCTCTCTCTCTCTCTCTCTCTCTCTCTCTCTCTCTCTCTCTCTCTCTCTTTTCCTTCCTCTTTATTTTCATCAAATTTGAATTTTAAATCTTGATCTGCAATTATAAATAGCCATTTTTTTTGTTTCTGCAGCCAAACTTTCTGCTTTTTGAATAACCGTATTAAACACTCGATGGAGAATCTGGTATATTGACATGTTGGTTCCGCCTGTAACTCCTTACCTGGCATTCTCATCCCCATCATCTGCGTCTTCTGCCTCTTTAGCTTCAGCCTCTAGCTCTTCCAGTAACTTAAAAGTCACACCATATGATATAAACTACATGAATAAAATTTTTAGCAAAAAACAGTAATTAAAAAGACTATAGACAAACTAATAAAATATCTTTAAATTTAAACAGAAATAAGAAACCTGGTGCAGTGCTAAGGCTTCCACTTACTTCCTATTTGCCTCTGTGGCAAAATCAGCATCCCATCCTGCGAAGTATACACCTAATTGGTTTCAATGATAAGTGGTTCGAAAGAGTACAACAAAAACCAAAGCAGATTCAACAAATTGATATTAATATAAGTCCTGAATTTCTTGAATATATTCTACTTATTGTACTGTACTTACTCTCATACACCAAGGGTTCCACATCTTCATCAATTTCAGCTTCCATATCCTCCTTGAGTTTCTCAATATGGTCCAACTCCCACTCTTCTTCATATGCTACCTCAGACTCAGTTGCAGATTTGTCAACTATAGGATCCCAAAGGTCAAGGAACCGTATTGCATATCTATTGATGGGCAGAAGCTGATTTTCAAAAGAAGAACTTGCTTGCCCTGCAGCAAAAAACGAATGTTTTCATCAAGCAGGTTCTGTTTAGGACCAAAATGTCACAGTACCGCCTTATGGGCTTGTGGCTATCTATTTAGATAGTCTCCTAGCACTAGGAAAGTTTACTTTTGACTATTTCCCCTTCTATTACTCTAGGAACGATAAGAAAAAATGAATATCTTCATTGATAGCCGATAACAAAAAAAATTTTGTTAACTTAGTAAATGCAGACTGCATTAAGGTCTTATCTGCATTTTGCATATCCTTTTCAAAGACAGATGTTCCATTTGAGGATGTTCCATTTGATGGGGCAATGAATTTTTTTTTTAGGTGCCAATAAGAGAAAACAAATGTTAAGGTCTTAGCTGGGAGAACTCTAGTTTGCATTTTGAAGAGAGTAGTATCTTATTTAAGACTGTTGTTGCTTCTATCTTCTTTTAACTTCAGTCTTTTGCCATCCCCTTTTCTATCACTAGTTTTTAATAAGGTTACTAAGTTTCTGGATTTTGCATGTTTTAATTCGAGTTTGAGCTACTATTTTGATTGGTTAATGATAACTTTGTAGGAAGTGGCTATCGAATCAATAGACATGGTTCTTGATAAAAATGTTTCCGTTGGGGATTATAATTCCTTGGGAGAAGAAAATGAAATTCCTCATTCCTCGATTAGGTTTGGTTTTCAATAAGTATGAAGATACAAAAGCCTTCTACAACTGATATGCTCAACGTATTGGATTTAGTATAATTTGGAGTTCATCATACGGAGAAGTAATGTGATACCAAACATTCACTCTTGCATGTGTCAAGGAGGGGAAGCCAAGCTATACTACTAAGAACCCATATGGTTCTAGACCATCACCAAAGACAAATTGTAAAGCAAAAATCATAGCCCATTTGCATCTTGATGGACTTTATCATCTGCAACATGTTCACCTTCAACATAATCATCCAATTAGCCCATCAAAGTCTCGTTTCTACAAATCAAATGGAAAGTTACCCATTTATGTGAAACAACACTTAGAATTTAATGATGACGCAGGGGTAAAACTGAATAAGTCTGTCCAAATATGGGTAAAACGAATCGGAGGATTTGACAAGGAAAGTTTCAATGAAAGGGAATGCAGAAATTATATTGACTAACTTAGACGATTAAAACTTGGAGATGAGATGCTGAAGCTATTCATAAATATTTTGTCCGGATGGAAAGTAAATCCACAAACTTTGTTTATTTGATGGAAATGGATTTTGAAGGTTGTTTAAAAGTATTGATACTTATATTTGATTATTTGAAACTTGGTTAGAGTCTATGTTTGGAATTCCACCAAAGGCTATAAGAACCGGCCAGTGTAAGTCCATACAGGCAACTGCTGCTAAAATATTTCCATAAGCTCGCCATCGTTTGTGCTTGTGGCATATAATGAAACATATTCCTTAAAAATTGGGTAGTTTAACTGATTATATGGCCATTAAGAAGCAGTTAAATGTGATTGTATATCAGTTCTTGAAAGTTGTAGAGTTTGAAGAAAATTGGTTAAACTTCATCAAGGAATTTGAGCTTCAAGAAAATGAGTGGCTTCAAACTCTTTATGACATAAGAAAGTTATGGATCCCTATGCATTTAAAGGATGCCTTTTGGGCACGCATGTCTACAACCCAATGATGTGAGAGTATGAATGTATTTTTGGATGGATATATACATTCAAAGACTACTTTGAAGCAATTTATTAAGCAGTATGAATTTGCATTACGATGCAAATACGACAAAGAAGCTAAAGCAGATTTTTATTCTTCCAATATGAAGCCGCCATTAATTTCAAACTATTATATGGAAAAGCAATTAAGTGAAATTTATACATTTGAAATTTTTAAGACGATTTAGGATGAGGTGAAGGCTTTATTGTATTGTCAAGCATCATTAGTGGCAGAAGATGGATTAGTCTCTAACTTCGATGTTCTAGAACATGTGGTGAGGAATGAAGGAAAAACATTGGAACAAGAGAATTACTCTGTTTGCTACAATGCGAAAGAACAAAACGTTTGGTGCAATTGTCGTTCATTTTAATTTAGAGGCATCCAATGTAGGCACACATTATCTGTACTCATATTTTTGAAGGTGAATAAGATTCCTTCTTAGTATATTTTAGCACGTTGGAGAAAAGATTTTAAGCATTTACATGCCTTGTCTTTTACTATTAACAATGAAGCAGATACAACAATGGAAAAATATGAGATTTTATATGCTCGTTGCCTAGAGTTTCTAGATATAGCATTGACATCTAATAATGGGTATGAGCTTGCTTTAAAGCTAATTAATGAAATGAAAGAAAAACTTTTGGGGGAGATTGATACATCGAGAAGTGTGGGACGAAGTCATAATCTCATTGTTACAAATTGTGGAATGGATGATGCAACAAATGGTATGAAATTTGACAATGACAAAATTCAGGAAAATCAAAATACATCATATATGATTCTAAACCCTGTTCAAGTGAGAAGGAAAGGGAGGCCCCCTAGTAAGAGGAAACAATCAAGAGAGGAGAAAGTCAGTACTAAACAAAAGAAAAAGGTATGCAAATTTTATCACTTAAAATTTTATCTCTATTTCATTATATACTCATGTTATTAAATGATTTGTGTATTTTAAACTAATGATATTATGTCATTAGGTCAAGAAAAATTGAAGTGGAAGAAGACTCGGTGGACAGATTAGATGCTCCTACTGGGACTCAACAAGCTAATTTAATGGTGGTTGGAGTTTATTTGTTTAATTTTATTTGTAATTTGATCCATTTCTTTAGTATGGATTGTAATTTGTAAAATATTACAGGTACAAGTCAATCCACATATTCAGTCATTTAATAGTTCATTGGGACATCAATATAAGAAATATATTCACTTGCGCACATTTGGAATCTAGATGAAATGTCTATAAAAATATTTCAGGTCCGTCTTCTTGTTATTTGTATGGTTCAAAGAGCATTTTTTTGGTTTGGTGTATCTGATATTTATATAATATTTTATGACTTACGTTTGGTTACTTGTTTTGATAGGATTGGATGGAAAAAGAGGCCACATCATATATATCTCCTCACGAATACTGAAGACTTTTCTAATTACTAAGGATTAGAAGTCAAGATTGATATTGAATACAAGTTTTTTGTAGTAAAAGATCTCTTTCTTATCTTATTGTATAAACATTTAAATTTAGTGTAAATGCTTCTGAGGGGAATTTATGACACTTATTTGTATGGTTAAGTTGGTTCAAGGGAAGAAAACAAGTTATTTAATGGGTTGCAGAGAGGAGGTTCATTGTTTCTGAATATTGGCGATGGATATGACGGAAACAGTTTCTGACCAGAAATGATGAAAGTACTAAATAGAGAAAAGAAATAAAGAAGTAAAGAAAGTAATCATAATCACAAGCTCAACTCGTTTCTTGAGTCTATGAAAAATTCAGACAGAAGAAGTGATGTGTAGTTTCTCCATTCACAGACTCACTCATGAAATAACTACATATATTACGCCTCTATTTTCATGTTTTTGATTAATACAACTCTAGTTCGAAAAATATACAACTGAACATCAATGAATAATTATGAGGCAGGTTGTGCTTCAATGTGTATTCATTGCATGCTTTGTCCTTTACTTTCTTTTGTATTATTCACCTTGCTCTGCCTTCCATAATTGCCTAGGATGCTTCCTTTTCCCAAGAAGGCTCTGGAGCTTCTCAAGGTATTTCGGCCAATATTGAGTCTGACCTATCACGTTGAAGCTTTCTTGAGTCAGGGGGTGGTTGATTAACTTCAGTAGGATCATCACATGCAGAATTGATTTCTGGTGCATATGGATCAGAATGAAAAGCGGTCAATGATTGTCTGCAAAATTGAAGAAAGACAAGAACATGCCCAACTAGGTTCTTGCAGCACAACTCCCTTGCTTTGCTCAGAGCCATAACACGCGGCCACAAGTGTTCCAGAAAAAAAAGAGAGCCAACTTGGGGTCACTAAAGAACACCGAAGGCAGTTCACGAACCTGTTCTTCAGCAAAAAAGTAGGTTAGGTTGGTTTCTCACATCCAAAGAACTTAAGATGCAGGAAAAATATCAGACCTAATGAAAGATAGGAGGGCTCCCCAACTAAGCTTGATAAACCAATTTGATCAGAATAGGAGGTCTAGATTCAAAAATAAAGATTAGCATTTGTTTTTCTTTGCGAGTATTTTCTTTTCATGCTTAAATTTTTCTCCCTCTATTTGTAATTGGAGATCCATATTTAAAATTCAAATTTGATGAAAATAATGAGCAAGGAAAAGAGAGGAAATTCCACCAGGTTCTGGTTAGGGTAAAGATAAATCGACACCAAGCAGGTTCTATTTAGGAGATCGAAAATGTGGATAGAAATTGGTTCTAGAATGGACATTAAGCAAGGCAAAGATAAGTCGACCAAAAAAATTCAATAAGCAATGTTCACAAGCATAAAACAGAATGGAAGATAAACTCAACCCAAAAAATAGTATGAAACACATAGGAAGATAAATTCAACCAAAACAAAACGGCCCTTACCTGTATAAATTCTTTTGACATTTTCAAACGCTATCTGAAACTTCTCGCCCCGAAATTTGGACGCTCGTGCTCAATGTCTGGTGGGCTGCTGGAGGTAACAAGCTGCTGGTGTTAACATGCTGCTGGAGGTAACAAAAGTTTTATTTTTTTCTCGAAAATTTCCAAAAATAGAGTTTTAGGAATTCGGACGAAGGACAAAATAAAGGCAAACGATAGATTAGACATCGAAAAAGATTAAGATTGAAAAGGGAGTACGATTTAGAGAGAGAGAGAAAGAGAGAGATTGATTTTCAGTACCACTGGGTTCTCGAGAGAACCCTATTTATCTCTTTTCCCTGTAGCTTCAAGAGATGCAGCCTCTTGTTCAAGAGTCACCTTTTGCCAAAGAGTCGCCTCGCCGACGCTGTTGGGCGAAGAGCCATTGCCGGGCTCATCTCCTCTCCTCCCTCTTTGCTCCAACCCTAATTTCTCCCCCCAAAGCAATTGGGAGACTAAAGGAGAATCAGTCATATCCAAAAGACTTGATTAGATTCTCAAACCAGATCCGGACCCAAAGCCGAATCTGGACCCGGACCCGACTCATAAGAAACTCACACGCGAACTTGCATGTCATTTTCCTAACAATCCCCCACAAAATGACACATAGGAATGAAAGTCAATTCTGGGCACAACAAGAGCCGAGTACTTAAGTATCAATATCTTTCGATTTGAATTGATACGTAGAGAAATGAGACAACAAACGGATCCACCAAGTGAAGTACTCTTGAACTTAGTGAATCTTATTTGAGACCCTCCCAACATGTGTCAAACTCTTACTCTCGAGCGAACTCAGGATTCTCATGAGCACTCTAGAAAGACAAGGCCAAATCTTTCATGGGAGGCGGCCACACCTCAACACTCACGTTGGTGGATCCATCAAGTGTGTATCTCCAACACCACCACACAACGGGCTATGGACCCATTAAGAGAAATTAAATGCTCAACCCTACAAAAACGATGAAGAAACCATCAAGTCCGTCTATAGGACCACCCAAAGAAAAGACTATAGTTCCTCATATAAGAACCAAAGCTAAGTATCGTGCCATACGGATGGACAAATAATGTCAAGAAAGAAATTAGCTTCGTTTGACTGCAAGAGGGGTATCCACAATTTTCTTCTTAATAACAAGGCTTAAGTCCCATCCCCCTCAACATATCCAGAACTAATTTTCTGGTTAAACCCTTAATTAAAAGGGTCAGCTAAATTTCTTTCGGATTTCACATAATCCAAAGAAATCACTCCATTTTCTAGAAGTTATTTAACTGCACTGTGACTAATGCGTATATGCCTTCTCTTGCTATTATACACACTATTCTTAGCAACTCTAATTGCTACTTGAGAATCACAGTGAAGGGAGACAGGAACACTCAATCTCCCCCAAAGTGGCACATCAACTAGTAGGTTTCTCAACCATTTTACCTCTTGACCTGCTAACACAAGTGCAATAATCTCCGACTCCATAGTCGAGCGAGCAATGCAAGTTTGCTTACCAGACTTCCACGAAATCGCTCCTCCACCTAAATTTAAAGAGTAATGCTATGCGTACCACCTCGGTACGCCTCTGGGGCACCGCCACTGTGGAGACTTGACGTGGATGCCTAGGTGGCTTCTACGCAGGTTCCACCGTAGTTCACAAAAAAAACCCAATTCAAAGCATGTTTTTATTATAATATTGTCTCCCATCGTGTCTCCCATCTCTTGTCTCCCACTCCCACTTGTCTCCCACTCCCACTTTTCTCCCATCTCTGTCTCTCCATCTCTCCGTCTCTCCTTTCCCTCTCTCCCTCTCTCTCCCTCTCTCTCCCTCTCTCCCTCTCTCCTCTCTCCCTCTCTCCTCTTCGTCTCTCCCTCTCATCTCTCCCTCTCTCCCTCTCTCCCTCTCTCCCTCTCTCCTCTCCCTCTCTCCCCCTCTCCTCTCCGTCAGTGCCTCAGCCGTCGATTTGGCCCTCTCGAAGCACCCCGTCGCCACATTCCGGTCCATCCAAGTGCATGCTCATGTGGCCGGTACTGCTCTCTTCTCGTACTCCTGTTGCTTCTTCAGGTCATGACAGAGGTACTAGTCCTCGCTGTTTATGCCCAGGACAACAATGGTGAAGGAATGAGGGGCTCCTCCCGCTCGCCTCCTTCGCCTCTCACCAATAATCATGAGCACCAGACGTCGGAAACGGGGACGACACAGTCCCCGCCGGAAACTAGTGGCCGGAGTAGGGAGGGACTGTGTCGTGGTACCACATGGATATTGACAGACATGCCGGCGCCTGTGCTAGAAACGGGGGCGATACCTACAGTTAGTAGGGCAATTGTCACAGCTACGGGAACTGTTTATTTCATAGGGCCACCCCCGCCACCATTCGTGTACTTCAAGAATAAGCCCTTCCCTCTTGATCTCCCTCCACGGCCATTCTTCTCTGGCACCGTGGAATTAAATGGTTTTCTCTTTGCGTGAAATAGAGATGCATGAAGTCTAGTCTATTCGTATATGCATGGAACTGCAGTGAAGTCTCTAATTAGCTGAAAGTCAATAACAAGGGTTCACTCTTTAGTCCTTAATTTTCCTTCTGTTCTAAACGGGACCACGTGGTGCAGGCAGTCCAATTAATCATCGCCGTGGGCGTTGACAAAGGTCTTTACAATAACAAACTGATCAAATGGTGTTGCAAACTCATGACTCTAGAAAGTATAGCTGCATCCATGAGACTTCTAGCTAGCCAGACCGGTTGTCTTGACATGTGGAAATTTAATTTTCTTCTTGGCCCACCAGGCATCCATGAATGAATCTTCAAAAGGGACAAAGAATTAATGACCTTGTAAATTCTAACTCCATGGATAGGGACATTGTCGGTACCCTTTTCCTCCAAAGAATTAATGACCTTTTCAATCTATGTGAATGCAGTTCTCTATTATCCATCAGTACTTCCATGCATGAATCTTAATTCGAGCAAGCTCTCTACTAAATCTGAGACAAAGGGACCAAAGATTTTTTTTCAATATATAATATTATTGATTGCATTATATCTATTTCTAATTGAAGTTTATGATCTTTAATTAATTCAGCTCAAAGTACATAGAAAGAAGAAAAAATATTGATGATCCTATTTATACGTTAGTACTTCCCGGCATGAATCAAAATTTTTAGGGGCACTTTTCCATTTGGGGACCCAAGACTAAAATAACTGATCTGAAATTAACTGAAAAAATACGCATGGCAAATCTGGCATACTTTCATATCACATGCAAAAATAGTTCAGAATAAATATATCAAAAGTGTACATCTTGATTCATTAGAAATAAACGGTACACAGTTAATAGAACAAAATCATAACTTGCTTCATCTTCTTCCACTCAAGCTTCTTTAAGTTGAACTTGGTCATAATTCACCTACATAAGATACCAAAACATAAAAAATAAAAAAAAACTTTTAATATAATTAAAAAGAAATTTTAAACTTAAACAAATCTTGGTTATAAACTTGATAGAGAAATGATATTTGAATCAACATTCAAATCTATAATGACTTGAATCCTTGAACGAGTGTCATGGTTTTCCATTTTATTATCATCACTCATTTTACCTTTTTCCAGAAACATGCATATACAACGTTTAAGGTCTTAATGAAATAAAAATATACATTAAACTTAAATAATGATAGGTTATCAATGCGCATACCTTTTTTCTCGCTTTAGTGCAATGTTTCTCGACTAGTGACTGTTTCCTCTTAGTTGGTGGTCGACTTTTCCTTCTTATTGGGATTGGATTCAAAATCTTCTCAGATGCCATATCACCTAAGTCTACTAGAGTTGTAGCATGATTATGATTTTCTTGGGTAATTCTTCTGGCGATGTTTTTCTTTACAAATGTCTCCTTCAATTCAATTATTAACTTCAAAGCGGCATCATATTCATCACCACATTCTAAGGCTATGTCACCAAGCTCCTGGTAATGATTCTGTACAATTACAGCTCGTTCCAAAGAATTCTCAACTACCAAAGTTGTAGAAGCTAACACATGTAAACGCTTAAAATCCTTTCTCCAACACGGAAAAATATAGTGAGGTGGAACTTCAAACACTTGGAACACTATTAGCACAGTTAAAGCAGGCCTACAAAGAATCCCCCTATATTCAAATAAACGACATATGCACCAAATGTTTTGATTTTTTTCATCATAAGTGACTGCATACTTGATTTGTTCAACACTCTTTTCTTCTTTTCTCATAACATATTCTAAAACTTGCATTGTGGAAACAAATCCATCTTTATTCTCTAAAGAAGCATGACAATATAATAAAGCCTTTATCTCATCCTGAAACTTCTTAAAAATTTCGAATGTATAAATCTCTCTCATTTGCTTCTCCATATGATATTTGGATATCAACGATGGACTCATATTAAATGAGTAAAAATCTGCCAATGTCTCTCATTTGCTTCTCGAAAGTCATATTTTTCAACAAATTACTTTAAAGAGGTCTTGGAATGAATGTACCCATCAAAAAAAGCATTCATACTTTCACTGCATTGAGTTGTAGACATGCCCTCCCAAAAAAACGTCTTTCACATAAACAGGAATCCAATTGCTTCGAATTTCATATATTGATCGCAACCATTCATTTTCTTCAAGTTTGTACTCAACAATCAATTTCAATCAATTTTGCTCAAACTCCTCAATTCTCAATGATTGATACACTATTGACTTTAACTTCTTCATAATTGATTTGTAATCATTAAGACTACCCAGCTTCTGAGGAATGTTTTTCATAATATACCACAAACACAAACGATGTTGAGCATTTGGAAATACTATTGCAATGGCTGCACATATAGACATACATTGATCAGAAATTATTGCTTTAGGGGGAATTCCAGACATACAATGCAGACATGTTTCAAACAACCAAGTATAAGTCTCAACACTTTCATTTGAAAGCAATGCACATCCTAAAAGTATTGATTGACATGTAGTATCAAAAGGAACAAATGGCATTTCATATTTATTTGTTATGTAGTATCTAAAGATAATACATCTACAAAATATCGATATACACTTCTTGATCTCAAATCAGCCCAAAAAACATTTCTCAAACGGCTCTCGGAGTCTATATCAATCGTATAAAAAAAAAACCAGAATGAGCCCTTTGCATTTTAACAAAATAATTATGAATAGCTTCAGCTTCTCCCTCACCAAACTTCAGTCGTCACATTTTCTCCACATAATTTCTACAATCTTTTTCTGAAAAGCCTAATTGGTCAAACCCTCCCATTCTCTTTGCCCATACATGAACAGACTTGTTTGTACGCACCCCCGCATCATCATTATATTCAAGATTCTTCTGTACATGATTGGCCAACCATCTATTTGATTTGTAAAACCGTGACTTTGATGGGCTAACTACTTGGTTGTGGTCAAGATGAACATAACTCAAATGATTAGCCCATCATCATGCAACCTTGAAATAATTTTAGCCTTGCAATTTGTTTTTGCTGAGGGTCTAGAAAGATAAGAATTTTTCTTCCGATGTCTTGGTTTCCCTTCTTTATCGCATGCAAGTGTACACATGTCATATGTTCCATCTACATAGACTTTAGAACTCCTTTTTATTATACCAAATCTAACGCGTTGAACATATACACTGTAAAAGTTTCCTACATCTTCATAGGTACTAAAAATCAACCCAAATTTAGGGGTTCCTTCTTCTTTAGATAAATTATGATGATGTACTTCCTCACAACTTTTTTCATTAACAATTGATTCGTCAACAATAATTACTTCTTTATTGTCATCCAAAATACCTTCCATACACCCATTATCCATATCCTATAGTTAAAATATATGACAGTTATAAGTATTTAAGTTAAAACAAATTCAAAAAATAAACTACAACTAATGCATCAAATTATTCAATATTTTCGGATTTTAACTATATAAAATAATAGGAATCAACAATAGGAACAATAGTTTCTAACCATACTTAAGTCGTGGACAGTATTGGCCGGAGATGTGTGGGAGCGAGAACGGAGCGAGAGAGGGTAAACGGAGCAGGAGAGAGAGAAGATGAAGCGGGAGAGAGGGAGAACAGAGAGGGAGAACAGAGAGAGAGAGAAGAGAGGAAGAGACGGAGAGGTAGAGATGGAGCGGAGATGGAGAGAGGGAGAGGAGAAATCAAAATTTTGCTCAGCATTCACACTCACACTGGGAAGAGTGAGACTGGACGGCCGAGATTCGCACAGACACTACATTAAAGAAAGAGAATCTGATCGGGAGAAATTGGAAGCATTTTCGTTTGGTCATTTTTCTTCCCTGCCCTCGACGTCGAAGAGCTTCCGATTGGTTGAAAATTGAATGAAACTTAAAAGAGTAAGAGGAGAGAGGGAGAGGAGAGAGAGGGAGAGAGGGAAAGAGGGAGAGAGGGAGAGGAGAGAGGGAGAGGAGAGACGGAGAGACGGAGATGGGAGAAAAGTGGGAGTGGGAGACAAGAGATGGGAGACACGATGGGAGACAATACTATAATAATAACATTTTTTTAATTGTTTTTTTTTTGGTGAACTATGGTGGAGCCTGCGTGGATGCCACCTAGGCATCCACATCAAGTCTCCACCGTGGTGGTGCCCCAGAGGCGTACCAAGGCGGTACGCATAGCATTACACAAATTTAAAACATAACTACTTGTGGAACTTACTTCATCATTGTCAAACTCCCAGTTGGCATCACAATAGCCTTCTAACAAAGTAGGAAACTTACCAAAGCGCAGTCCCCAATCCATTGTGTCTTTCAAATATTTTATTAAACAATAAAGTGCAGTCCAATATTCGCTACTAGGGTTATACGTGTAGAGACTCCGTCTACTAACTGCATAGGCTATGTCCAGGCAAATGTAGTTCATAAGGAACATCACACTTCCAATGATTTTAAAACACACTCTCACCTTCATTCTTCTTAAGGTGGACTATAGGATCATAAGGAGTTTTTGATAGGCAGAAGATCATAGCAGCTGAATTTCTTCAACATCCTCTCAACCAAGAAATGCATTGGCTTGGGATGACAAGAATGTCATGGTCTCAATCACCACATTTTCTTTGGTTCCAAATATTAGCATGTCATCCACATATAGACATATTATTACACAATGTTCACCACACACCTTTGAATATAGACATGTGTCTGAGGCATTTACCACATAACTGTTGGTAATTAGAGTATGAAGAAATTTTTTATACCACTGCTTTGGAACTTGTTTCAAACCACAGAGGGACTTCTTCAATTTGCACACTTTTTCCTCTTGACTTTTAACAAGAAACCCCTCTAGTTGTTGAATATAAATCTCTTTGTCCAAATCTCCGTTGAGGAATGCAGTTTTAACATCCATCTAATGCATAACCAAGCAATGTAGCTGGCACCAGAACTAAAGATCGTATAGTTGTTATTTTAGTCACAGGTGGATAGGTGTCAAAATAATCAATGCTCTTCTTCTGTATATAACCTATAATGACTAGTCTGGCCTTCAATTAACTATGGAACCGTCATACCTTACTTTCTTTCTAAAAAAACTATTTAGAACATTTAACTAACGTCTATAGAAGTTACTTCTTCTTTATAAGTCCTAGGATCTTCTATGATTCAGAACATTGAAGCAACATGTGCATCTCTCTTTTCAGGGTTCTCAATTAAGAATGCAGAAATAAAATAATATTCATTCACTCTAGTAGAAGAACTGGGCAGGGAGGAAGATTCACTCTACCAAGGAAATATGTGTTCAAAAAAGTATGCATCTCCAGATTCAGAAATTGAGTTGTAATTTAATGACATGAATCTATATGCTGCTGAATTTTTTGCATAACCTATGAACATCATATCATAGGTTTTAGGTCCTATGTTAGTCTTCTTAGGAGCTGGTAAACTCACCTTGGCAAGGCACCCCCACACTTTAAGGAATTTCATGTAAGGGTGAATCCTTTACATAACTCATATGGAGTTTTATCTAATTTCGTGTGAGGCACTCTGTTAAGGATATAACTAGCAGAAAGAATGGCTTCCCCCCACATGTGGTCGGGTAACCCAAAATTTACAAACATAGCATTCATCATATCCTGGAGGGTTCTGTTTATCCTCTCGGCTAAGTTGTTCAGTTGTGGAGTGTTAAGTGAACTAAATTTATATATAATCCTATTTTTTTCATATAACTCTTTAAGGAAGAGAGTTCCATATTCTCCTTCTCTGTCGGACCTAACTCTTTTAATTTTCTTATTCAGCTGATTTTCAATTTCAGTCTTATGCTTAAAAACATTCCTTCTGCTTCATCTTTAGTTTTTAGGAAGTAAACTCTTGTATACCTTGAAAAATCATCTATAAAGGTTACATAATATCTTTTACCTCCTTTACTAACAGCACTCCTGAAATCTGCTAAATCTGAATGGATTAACTCTAACACTTCATTTTTCTGTTCTCAACTAGTTTAAATAGCTTCTTAAAGTATTTGGCTTCTACACACACAAGACATTTAGAAAAGTGTTTTACATCTATTGAGGGAATTAAGTTAAGTTTTCTAAGTCTTTTTATGGATGCCATGTTCACATGACCAAGTCTTCTATGCCATATGTTAATTGACTCTGTAATATACACCAAACCAGAAGAAGAACTTTCATTGATCATTTGTGATACAATGTTGAGAACAAATAAACCTTCACTGAGATAACCCTTCCCTAAAAACTCCTGTTTACTGGTCTTCACAACTTTTCAGCCTCAAATACAAATTGTAGACCAGCTTTATTCAATGAGGCACCTGGAACTAAATTCTTATGTAGGGAGGGGTTCATAAAGATCATTGTGCAAGGGTAAGGTTTTCCCAGACGGTAGTTCAAGATTAACTTTTCCTTTACCAAGCACTCCAGCCACGCTTTCATTTCCTATACAGGCACTTTCACCTTCTGTAGCATTCACAAAGGTATGAAATAGCTCTTTCCAGGCACATAAGTATTTTGAAGCTACAGTGTCAAGCACCCAGTCTGTCTTGTTTTCGACTAGGTAAACTTCGACGCCCACTGAAGGTATGGCATTGTCAACTTCAACAATGTGGGCCTGGTTCGAAGGCTTTGTCCCATGATACTTGTCGTGACGTTTGTGACATTGGTAGGTTTTGTGTCCAATTTTCCCACAGGAGTAGCACTTCACTTTTGTGTTTTTTTCCAATCTTCTTCACAACGTTTCCTGTGTCGATTTGCTTTTTATACTCTGCTTTGTTTTGTCCTATCTTGAAGCCCTTCTTAAACTTGGATTTACCTGAGGAGTCCCCAGGTTCAATGAGGTTAGCTCTGTGGCCAGTGACAAAAAAGGACTTTTGATTATCTTTGAGGCAAGTTTTCTCTTCAATTCTTATATGGCCTATAAGCTCTTTAAGTGACATTGTTTTCTTTTTGTGTTTTAGTGTTTCTATAGTTACTCGAGGACGATGGGAATTTGTCTAGCAAGGCATCAGGTAGGAGCATGTCAAAAACTTTATACACTTCACTTAGCATTTTTATAGTTATGTTCTCAAATTCCTGCACTTGTTCCATTATAGGTTTATTATCAACCATATCCTATCGCACGAATTCTCCAACTATGTTTTTTTTTTCTTTTCAACTTCATCTCCTCCATATTTTAACTCTAAAAATTCACAAATCTCCTTGCATGATTTAAGATCTACAAATAGGTGTAAAACGTTGTTTCATATGTGACTTCATCCTCAATATTGTCATCCACCACATTTTGCATGAAAGCATCCGACGACATTGTTGCCATCTCTTCACCATGACCAGTGTTCATAGAAATGTCATTTTCGTGACGTTGTGGTAGTTCTCCATGATGTATCCAGGTTCCTTACATTGGGACAAATCCATCTAGGACAATGTGGGCCTTTATTTTCTCGCATTCAAAATACTAACTGTTTTCACATTTCCAACATGGACAACGCATAACACCATTTCCCCTCACCCCCAATTGCTGTTTTGCACAATCTATAAAGAAATATACTCCACCCACAAATCTAGGATGACACCGAGTTGGCTTGGTTTTGTACTAATACGTCCATTTCTTGTCATTAAAATAGTCCATCTCCACGATAATTGTTAAAGGTAGACTACACACAGCAAATAAATGGGTGTTTAGTACTTTTGGGAGGCAACTAATAGCTCACAACTTACACTTTATCTCCACCATTGTCCCAATGAATCACACTATGTCCAATTCTCCTCCTCTTACTTTCACACTCCTAATCGGTAGGGCTTCGTGGGTGAGGAAGTGAGGATGAAAAAATGACATTTGCGAGGAGACAAGTTGTGGGACAGTAATGCACCATTGTGTGAAATACCTATCTAAAATTACAGAAAAATAGTACTACTCGTAATTGATCTAAAATTACAGAAAAACAGTAATGCACCATTGTGTGAAATACCTATCCATGTCTCTAAAGAGCAGTAGGTACAAGAGAGAATTAGAGAATGAATTAGCAGTTCTGAGAGAAAACTAAGAAACAATAGAGAGAAAATTAGAAAATAAAACAGATTTTGAGAGAGAGTGAAAGAGAGAGAGTTTTAACTAAAAAAAATGAGATATAGAGAGAGTGAGAGACAATTACAGAGTGAAAACGAGTTTGAGGGAGAAAGATAGAGTGTTTTAACTAGAGAGGAAACTGAGAGAGAGAGAGAGAAAGAGAACCGAGAGAGAGAGAAAGAGAGGAATTCAGATAGAGAGAATTAGAGAGAAACAGATTTCGTGAGAGAGTGAGAAAGGGAGGGAGAGAAAATTAGAGAGAGAAAACCAAGAGAGAGAAAAACCGAGAGAGAGAGAGATAGTGGAATTCACAGAGAGAAAACTAGAGAGGGA